>JAJTWR010000333.1:0-63701 GCA_021613335.1 Whitmania pigra
GGACGAAGTGAAAATATGGGCAAAATCACTAAATGCTAATTTTATAAATATTTGCAACGTAGATAAAGAAATAGATGAAGAGTGTGAAAAAATAGATATTATAATAAATGCAACTCCGCTTGGTATGATAGGTATAAAGATAACTTTAAAAGTTTTAACTTTTTAAAAAAAATGAAAAGTGATTGTGTAATAATTGATACAAATATTCTCCGCAAAAAAACAAAACTTATTTTAGAAGCGGAAAAGTTGAAATTAAAAACAGTAAATGGCTTGGATTATGCTTTTAGGGCAGGCTTACAAATCTCATTCTTTTTTGGTTTAATAAAGATGTTAGTAAAAAAACAGAAAATATATTGAAAAATTCATAAAAGAAATACTTAAATAATTAAGTTATAATTTGTTAAAATATTTTAAGGAAAGTTAATGTTTATAAAATCTATAGAAACTGTTCTGATGCTTGCTTTAATAATTATAACAGGGGCGGCTTTAAGAAAAAAAAAAATATTATAACAGAATCGGGTATAAAGCTTATAAGTTTTCTCACAGTATTTCTGCTATGCCTTGTAACATATTTGTAACTATAATAAAAAATTATGACAGAGCCTCTTTTATAAAATGATTAGCTACATTTATATACCTATATTTTTCTATGATAGCTCTTTATTTTTAATCCATATCATTGCGAGAATCATAAAAGTTTCCAAAAGAACGAAGGTGTATTTACAGCCAGCGTATCTTTTTCAAATGTTGGTTTCTTATCGGATTTCCTGTGCTGAGGCAGTTTTAGGAATAGATTCACTTGCTTATGGATCAATTTATTTTATAGCAAATACAATTCTTTTTTGGAGTATAGGAGTTTATTTTAAAAAAAGACGGTGCCATATAATAAAAATGCAGTAAAGAAAAATATTCCTTTATCAAAAAAAGCACTTGATTTTTTTTAGCGATATGGTAAGTCCAACTTTAAGAGGACTAATTTTTGCCGTTATAATA
Source organism: Whitmania pigra (assembly GCA_021613335.1). Taxonomy (NCBI): domain Eukaryota; kingdom Metazoa; phylum Annelida; class Clitellata; order Hirudinida; family Haemopidae; genus Whitmania; species Whitmania pigra. The sequence continues at coordinate 994 of JAJTWR010000333.1, forward strand.
ATATTTCTAAATATAAAAATACCTTCATTTGTTATACGTTCTGTTAATTATATTGCGTCACTTGGCACACCGCTTGCTATGCTTTATTTGGAGCTGTTATGTATGATGCAACAAAAATGAAGTTTAAGTATACGCTTGATACTATAGTTCTGTTATTTGGGCGATTTATTCTTGCACCACTTTTTATATTTATTGTTATAAAAAATTTTAATATTCCTGCTTCTATAATAACAAGATCGTTTATACTTTTTTCAGGTATGGCTTGTATGAACTTGGTTAGTATTGTAGCAGGTATACACGGTGCCGATAACACTAATGCGGCAGCAACAACAATAGCTACTCTTTCGTTTTATCCTGTGTCGCTGCTTTTATATTCGATTTATGTTAATGTTTATTTAAAATCAAAGCTTTAGAATGTTTATGTATGCAAGTCTTTGTAAATAATTTAGATTAAAAACTACAGTAAAGTTTTAATAAAGTTTCCTTCCATATTTTCAGGTAAAAAAGCTGGAGAATATCTGGCAACTATATTTCCGTTTCTATCTATTAGAAACTTACAGAAATTCCATTTTATATCTGACGGTTTATTGCCTAAAGTAAAAAGTTTAACTATTCTTTCAAATCTACTGCTTTTTTTATCTACTGTATCTTTTGGTGCCTGCTCCTTTAACCATACAAATAAAGGGTGAGCATTTTTACCATTTACGTCTACTTTTGAAAAAACGCGGAAATTTTGTACCGAAGTTTAATATGCAAAAATTATTAATCTCTTTGTCTGTTCCTTTTGCTTGAGAGAGAAATTGATTACACGGAAAGTCTAAAATAGTTAAACCTTTATCTTCGTATTTAGCATATAATTTTTGAAGTGCTTCGTATTGAGGAGTAAGACCGCATTTTGTAGCGGTGTTAATACTAATAACAACTTTATTTTTATATTCTCCCAAAGATACACTGTTGCCATCTTTGTCTTTAACAATAAAATCATAAAATACCATATTAATATCCTTATAAATATTTACTTAAAAAAATACTATATCAATATCAATATTTTTTAAAACTTTATAAGCTGTAAAAATAAAATATTTGTATTAAACTGAAATAAAAAAAACGGTAATACAGAAATAGCATCACCGTTTAAATATTCTTAAAATTATTTTTGCAAGTTTATAATTTTATACGTCAAGATTTTTTACATACTTCGCATTAGCTTCTATAAACTCTCTTCTTGGAGCAACCTCATCGCCCATAAGTACAGAAAACATTTGCTCAGCTTCGGCTGCGTCCTCTGCCAAAACCTGAAACATTATTCTGTTTAGAGGATTCATTGTAGTATCCCAAAGCTGCTCTGCATTCATCTCTCCAAGACCTTTATATCGTTGAATTTCCGATTTTTTATCTTTATTTGCAGCAAGAACATTATCACGTTCAATATCATTATATACATAATGGTGATTTTTTTTATCAAATGAAACACGATATAATGGAGGAACAGCAATAAATATATGTCCCAAATCTATAAGCGGTTTCATATAGCGGTAAAAGAAAGTGAGAAGAAGTGTGCGTATGTGAGAACCGTCAATATCGGCATCTGCCATTATTATGATTCTTCCATATCTTAATCTTGATATATCAAATGATGAGCCTATACCACAACCTATAGCTGCAATTATTGGCTGAAGACTTTCATTGTCAATAATTCTTTCAAGTCTTGCTTTTTTCAACATTTAATACTTTACCGCGAAGAGGAAGTATTGCTTGAAAAGTTCTGTCTCTACCGCCTTTAGCTGTACCACCCGCTGAGTCTCCCTCTACAAGATAGAGTTCACACTTATCAACTTCTTGTTCAGAGCAGTCGGCAAGTTTTCCCGGCAGTGTGTCGCTTTCCATAGCTGTTTTTCTTCTGGCAAGGTCGCGGGCTTTTCTTGCTGCTTCTCTTGCATTTGCCGCAGAAATAATTTTATCAAGTATTGCTTTGATAACTTTTGGGTTTTGAGCAAAATAATCGCTTAAGCCTTCAACAACAAGTTTTTCTGTTATTGTTTTTACCTCAGTATTTCCTAGTTTGTTTTTGTTTGTCCCTCAAATTGAGGTTCAGGTATTTTTACAGAAACAATAGCTACAAGTCCTTCACGTGTATCTTCTCCCATAAAGCTTACTTTCTGTTTTTTGTCCAATTCAAGCTTTTTTACAAAATCGCTGTAAACTCTTGTAAGAGCTCCTCTAAACCCGATAAGGTGAGTACCGCCTTCTGTTGTGTTTATGTTGTTACAATAGCTATAGACATTCTCATTATACATATCCACATACTGCATAGCTACTTCTACTTCTATTTTGTCTTCAACTTTATGAAGATAGATAGGTTTATCGTGAAGACATTTTTTCTTTTCATTTAGGTAGGTAATAAACATCTCTATACCACCCTCATATAAAAGCTGTCGGTTGTTGGGGCGGTTCCTCTTTTATCTGTTAAAGTAATTCTTATTCCGCGATTTAAAAATGAAAGCTCTTTTAATCTGTTTGCCAGTATCTCATATTTATATTCTGTTGTTTCAAAAATTTCTTTATCGGCTTTAAACCTTACTATTGTTCCCTGTTTGCTTGTTTTCCCTTTTTCAGCACAGCCTCTTCAGGTTTACCTTTATGATATGTTTGAGTATACATTTTCCCGTCTTTATGAACTTCTGCTACAAGTGTTTCACTTAGTGCATTTACTACAGAAACACCTACACCGTGAAGTCCGCCTGATACTTTATAAGTTTCATTGTCAAACTTACCGCCTGCGTGTAGCTTTGTCATAACAACTTCAAGAGCAGACATTTTCAGTTTCGGATGAATGTCAACAGGTATACCGCGTCCATCATCTTCTACTTCAATAATATCATCTTTATCTATTGTAATAAAAATATTTTTACAATAGCCTGCCATTGCTTCATCTATACTGTTATCCACTACCTCATAAACAAGGTGATGTAATCCTGCAGGACCTGTTGAGCCTATATACATACCGGGACGTTTTCTTACCGCAGAAAGTCCTTCAAGAACTTGAATATTTTTGGAGCTATATTGTTTATCACTACTCATATATGATTTTTCCTCTTTTGTTATAAAAATTTAATACTCGATAAAAAATATTAAACAAATATTTCTGTTTTATTTTTACAAAAATTAATTTATTGATTATATCATAAAATATCTCTTTTTTCAACGATTTTTAAACTGATTTTTTAAAAAACCGATTAACTGAAATATATAAAAAAAACACGAATAACTTTTTTAATTAATCCGAATATATTTATATTGAATTATTTACAATTAAATTTAAGGAAATTAAAAATATGAAATTCAAAAAAGAAGAGATTTTATACAAAATAAAAGAATTGAGCGATTGGTAAAAGATTTAAGAAAGTTCGTAGGATAATAAAAATATACAAAAATAATATTATGCTGTAATATTTTGGTTGCGTTTAAATAGTCTTTAAGCGTAACCTTTTTTATAGCTTAAAAAATCGGAGATAATGCCAAAAATATGAAATTAATCGAAGCTCTTGATAGAGTACAAAAAAAACTCTTACAATTTGAAACACTAAAAATGCAAAACTTGAAAGCGAAATATTAATGGCACTTGTACTAAAAATAACAAGAGAAAAACTCATTACACTATACGAAAAAGAGCTAAGCAAAGACGAAGAAAAATATTTTTTTGATTTGGCAGAAAGAAGAAAACAAAGAGAACCTATAGCATACATTACAGAAAAAAAAGAGTTTTATTCTCTTAATTACTTTGTAAATAAAAATGTTTTAATACCACGTCCTGAAACTGAAGAGCTTGTCGAGTTTGTATTAAAAAAAATTAAAGGCAATGAAAAATTATAGACATTGGAACAGGAAGCGGAGCTATTGCCGTAACGCTTAAGAGGTATAAAAAAACTGTAATATGACAGCACTTGATATAAATGAAAAATCAATTGAAGTTGCCAAAAGAAATGCGGAAAGTATTTTGGGAGAAAATCACAATATAGAGTTTATATGTGGTGATGCTACAAAATACAAAACAGAAAATAAATTTGATATAGCAGTGTCCAATGCACCTTATGTCCCTGAAAACAGTATAGATTTACTTGAAAAAGATATATTTTATGAGCCGGCTATCGCACTATTTTCCGGTAGTGATGGACTTAGTTTTTACAGAGAATTTATAAAAAATCTAAAAAATATATTAAAAAAAGGCGGTTCTTTCTTTTTTGAAATAGGAATTAATCAATCCGAAGAGATTATTGGAATATGCAAAGAAAACTCCATAGAAAATGCCAAAATACTTAAAGACCTAAACAATATAGATAGATTTATATATTCTCTTGATTTTTAAAACACACAATTAAAAACATAGAAATCAAATAAAAAAGCATACAGAAATAAATCTACCTGCTTTAATTTTTTTTATACTAAAAGTTATTGTTTTTTATTTAGTCCTTTCTCCACTCTATTGTATAAGCTATTTCCATTTCTTGACCGCTTGGCTCAATTATTGTGATATAGAAATCTTTTTTCTGACCGCTTAAAAGCATAAACGAAGATTTATAGATAGGTTTTTGTTTATTTCCTCCGATATAGGAACCGTTATCACCTGAGATTTTCCACGAACCTTTATCTTTTCTATCATATTTTAACGTTATTATCGGAGATTCATACTCTGTAAACCAGTCATTTCCTGTTATATCTATCTCTACTACTCTGCTGTCTAAATCCAAGAATAAATCGGTATCTACAGCATTAAATTGATACTCTTTTGTATTGTTGGCAAATGTCCTTGTAGTACCTCTTTTTATAAACTCTGCTTGATTTGGCGTAGAACTAATACTATCAGGATTAAAATGAACCAGTGAGTTAAAATCTATTACTTCAAAACCACTATAGCCTCTGGCACGTATTGAATATATAAACTCGGGCCAATCAATTCCGTCGGCATTACCGTGATCTCCCCAAGTGTCTGTTACATTTATATTTCTTAAATGCTTTAAACTAACCTTTAGAATTCCTGATACAGGGCTTTGTTTTTCTTGAGCAGGAAGATAAGGGGAGCGTCCGGGTTTACCGTAAGTAGCGACATCTCGTTTTGGTCACCCATATAAGGCTCATAATCGCCTTTTGATATTGAATCTTTAAAAAACTGAAATAGCTCTACTTTTCCGTCTGAAGATACTATCCCAATAGGGTCGTATTCATAAAAATCAAATCTATTTCCACCGGGTCCTGTAGAATATTCTTCAAAAGCGCCCCATGAGGTAGGAAGTTTTTGTCCCAGTATAGATTGATATGATGTTGGTTTTCCATAAGCAAAAACAAGCTTTGTAAATTTGTCTATAACCATCAAACAGTTATCAAGACTCGGTAATGCCGTTTTACCTGTAAATCTGTAAAAATAAAAACGCTCCAAACGAGTTTTTCTGTTTCCTGTATTATATAGATGAGTAGGAGAGAAAAGTTGATTTTTTCCTCTGTATTGATAATATACAACAGTGTTTATTCCGTTTCCACCTGCCGATGTATTATCTCCGCTATAACTATATTCGTTTTTAGCTACATCTCCCTGTCCCCAATTTCTTCCGCTCTGTTTAAAAAAAGCGTATGTAGGTATATTACTTCCGTCAAAACCTGCTCTTAAGAGATATTCATTAAAAAATGTTTCCCCGTTAAAGCCGTTCATATCAATATCATTATTTTCGATCTTTTGAAAAGGGTCTTCGATTCCAGGCGGGAGTATATTATCATCAACATCTACTCCAGGAACATCAGGTAATTCAGAAGTCTTTTTACTTTTGTTCTGTTGTAAATACCAAGATGCATCAAAACTTTTTGCTCTGCAAGAATAGAGTATAACTACAATACTAAAGCATACAATAATTTTAAATAATTTAAACATAAAATTATCCTAATAACACACTATAGTCTTAAACCAATTCCAAGCGAAAGTCCAAAATCAAGTGAGTTTATAAAATAAGATTTCATAGGCTCATTGAAATCAAGTTTTCCACCCGAATTTGCTACTGCAGCGTCCATAAGTGTTTTGGGCATAGTAAGATATTGCGGGCTATATATATTATATCTTCCATAACCGCCTAAAATAAATTCAAGAGTATCTAAAACTACTATATTATATTCCATTGAAATTTTAGCACTTCCCATTATAGGATTCATCTTTTTCATCATCTCTTCTGTAACTATAAGTGTACCAACCTCCGTATCAAATACATCTTTGTCAGAAGAATAAAATTGATATGTAGGATTTGGGTCTGCTATCATTTTTCCGCCAAGAGTAAGCCCAACAGCCATTTTATTTTTAACAAATAAACTTTTGTTACAATACCAAAAGTAATAACAGGTGTATAATAAATATTTACATATACATCTACTTGTTTTTTCTCTCCTCCGATATCTACCAAAGTTCCTGAAGACTGACCTGCATAACCTTGTCCGACACCTATTACTCCAAATAATCCCATTCCACCAAATACTTTATTATCTCCCTGTTTAAAATACTCTTTAGCTCCAAATATATAACCTACTTCCGCCTCTCCTGAAATAACAAAATCAACCATACCTTTCATATAGCTAGAACCGAGTTTTTTCTAAATCGGCAGCACTTATAGAAGGCATAGAATAAGACCCTCCAAAATCTGCTCTTAGATTAAGAATAGCTCCGTTTTCAAAAGAATAAACTTTTGATGAAAGCAAAACGAATGAGAATATAACACAAAGTTTTAACATACTAATTTTCATAAATTACAGCTGTCCTGAAAAAATTCTATTTATAGTTATCTTAAAATAAGATAGTTACTATAGAGTATTTATATTTAAGCAAAAAACATTTTAAGCATAAGTGTTTATTACATTACCTACACCTGACGGCAAAACACTGCTCATTAATTTATCCACAGTTTGAGCAGTCATCTCACTGCTTGATTTTATCATATTAATTGCTGCTACTTGTTTTATTGTAGAAGCACTATAATTCGAATAATCATTTGATATTTGCATATTTCCCTCCAAAAAAACGACCTAACAAGACAGTTTTTATAAACTATTAATTTAATGATATTAACTATTTCAGAAATGTCAAGTACCTATAGTTAGGTTCAATTATTTTAGAGTGAGGCATATTATATAATTTTTTAGTTTTAAAAAATATGTATCCCATCAAATAATATAATAATACATAACTAAAAAAACAACCCCTCTTGATTATAGTGATAATTTTAATATACTATATATAAGTTGGATTTTAAATATGAAATTTATTGTTATTTTTTGGTGTATTTTAAGCACTAATATTTTATACTCTCTAACAATACCCTTTAACGGTGTTGTAAAAACATTCTCAATACCTGTTTATCAAAAAAATACAGAGATTGGAATAGGCTACAATTCTCTTTTTGCAGACAGACATAAATTCAGCTTAAATGTTTTTCTTAAAACAGATAAATTAAGATTTTATACAGACTATGCTTTTTCATTAAACGGCACAGTAGACAATGTTCCTTTTGAAGAGCCTATAAAACTTACAAGGCATTCTTATTATATGGCTTTTGCTTATGAAATGAATATTTTTGAAAATGATAATATAGTGCTTGCTGTAAAAACGGACGGAGATTTTGATAAGGCAGAAGAACTTACTTTTTGGCAAGGCTCAGTTGGTTTAAGTGCAGTATACAAAAAAGAAAATATGATGTTAGGAGTTTACGCAAACTTTATAAGCGATAAATATATTTTTTTATTTTCAGATTACTATATTTCTATGTTTGCTTTTTACGACATATTTATAACAACTGCTTCTTTAACATTAGGTTTTCACACTTATGACGGTTTTGATACAAGGGCTACTTTACTATGCCAGATAGGAAGATATGCAGATGCATTTGTCTCTCTTAGATATTATTTTTCAATGCCTTCAGAGTGGGAAGCCTCAGCAGGTTTAAGATTTTTTATATGGGACTATTTTAATGTAGAGGCATCTATGAGTTATTTTCAAATAAAAGGAATGGAATATGGTATTTATTTAAAATATACTTTTTCTATGTATGAACACAGAGCAAAAGAGAGAAAATCAAAATACAGAGAAATATATGGAGATAAAAAAATGAATGATAATAATAATGATATAGAAACAAATGAAGAAATAAAAACAGAAACAGAGGTAGAAATAAATAATAATTCATCAGAAGAAGAATTAAAAGAAAAAGAGAAAACAGTAATAAAGAAGGTAATGAATATAATAATGAAAACTCTTAAAAATTAATATTTATATTTTGCTTTTTTATATTTTTATATGAAACGGCACTTTCAATTAATTTTCTTGTCGGAGAAAATTTTTACCCTTCAAATGTATGGGGTACAAAAACAGAAGGAAGTAGTTCTTTAACTTTTCAAAATTACTCAGCATATAAAAATACTGTTATGATAAAATTAATAAATAGCAGTGATAAGGCTTATATATCCCAAAATGTTTATGGACTTATAGAAAATATTGATTACAGAGTAACGGTTAACTTAAAAACATTGTAAAAAATAAAAATGCAACTGTAGAAATATCAGCGTCACTTATTGATGATTTTAATAATAATATACAAAGATACCTAAAAACAGAAAACTCGTCAGCAGAAATAATAGAATTCGACTTTAAGCCAAATGTAAATATTGTTAGCTGGGCATTTGTAAAAATTGAGGTATGTATTAAGAATGCAGCAAATACAGATATAATAATAGATTCTATTACTCTATCTCCTAGTAGCTTATTGTCTGTAGCAGGAACATACGGTTATTTAAGAAATAATGATAATTCAGTTTCAATTGGAGTAAACAGCTATTCTTTGGAGGATATCTTGAACTCTAAAGAAACACCGTATCAAAAAGCAAGCTGGATTTTCAGTGATGAAAACAACGATACATCAAAAATAAAATCTATCATAAACTCTGCAAATAATGAGGTAGATGTATTTAGTCAAGCAGAACTTTCAAAAATGAGAAGCTTTGAAATAATTTATAAAGCAGGCGGTTTTGCTTTAACTAGCGGTATAATTTCAGGAAAATGGGCAGAGAAAAAAAATCTTAAACATACGGCTTTAAGGTGGTATACTTTTGCAAAAAAATATGGCTCAATTATAAAAAACGTAATTATAGAAGAAAACCTCGATAGTTTTTTAAAGAACTCTCTTACACTTGATGATTATGCCCGCTATATTGCTGCTGTGTATAATGCTGTAAAATCAGGAAATGCAGGTATAAATATTATTGTACCGCTAAATGAAGCAATTAGTTATATAAAACAATCTGCGATACTTAAGGATTTATTTGACAAGTATGGACTTTCCAGTCATATAGATATTATAGGTTCTTCAATGATATTAAAAGAAAATATACTTGATTCCTCCGGAAACTATAATGACAGTTTATTAATAAAAAACACTGACTATGGAATTAAATCTTTAAAAAAAATAATAGCCGATAGAATGTCTTCTATAAAAATATGGGTTATAAAGCTTGGAGTTATGTCTAATTTAACTCTAACAGACGATACATCTCACAATAATTCTGTAAATATAGGTGGTTATATTTATAGAAATATTTTAGGGGAACGTGCCGCAAGTGTTTTTGCTTTTTATATGACTTCCGCATTAATTTATTCAGGAATTGAAAAAATATTTTGGTATTCTTATAATTCAAAAAACAATGACGCTATTATTAAAATGCATTCGCTTACAGAATTAAACAACGGTAATAAAAGAGGAATGATAAAACCATATCGACACTTATAGAGAACATAAATGAAAGCAGAATATTAAATAGAGAGAAAAGAGGAAACACTATATCTATAAAGTTTATGAAAAACTCTCTTGAATGCTATATGGTTGTAAACGCAATGAACTCAAAAGAAACATATTCTATAACAGCTATACCATCGACTATTGTTATGAGTATAAACGAAATAGGTATAATAAAATATCTGTACTTTTTAGGAAGCCGTATAAATATAGGTGTTAATAGAATTAATCCTTTTATAATAATCCTAAATACAAGACCAACCCGTTCTGTAAAAGTTCTTGACGATTCTTATGAAAATGGTAATTATTTATTTTCTGCAAGCGGACTAGGGAGTGTGGAAATAAAAACAGGCAGTATTGCAAACACATTTCAAAAATATGTCGAGTTTAAGAGTTTAGAAATTCCGCAAAACTTTCAATAGAAAAGCTATACAGCCATACTTCTTTTTTGGGCGAAGAAACTTTACAAATAAACATAGCATTTAAACCATTAAAAGATTTTATTAAAAAAACAATGCCTCAACTGTCGGAGTATATTGCAGGTATTTTACAAACAATGTTCTTGCATATAGCAAGGTTTTTAATATTTCCGACTATGATACAGATAAATGGAATACACTTTCCGCTATAGTTCCGCTTCAAAAAAATATCACATCTTTTTACGCAGGTTTTTATAGTGAAAACATACGCGGCAGTTTTTTAATTGATGATTTATATATTTATAAAAACCCATCTACTCTGAATCCAAGTATACCTGACAAAACCGATATTGATTTATATGGTACACAAAATGGAGTTTATATAGTTATAAACTCAGAAGAAAATAACGAGTATAAAATATACAGAAGCAAAGAGAAAGAAAACAAATATATAAACATTGGCTCAATAAATGAGAATGTGTATTACGACACGCTCGCAGAAAAAAATATTACTTATTATTATCAGGTATTAAAAGTATCTTCGCTTGGTTATGAGGCTTACTACAATTCTTACCCAAAACAAATACTTCTTACAGGCAACGAGCCGCCTATCGCAGATATAAACATATAAAGAAAATAATGGGTATATAACTTTTACACTTCTTCCAAGTAGCAGTGATTTTGACGGTTGGTTTCTATATAAAAGGATAAACACGGAGAGCAAAAAAAGATATTTATAAATGCCAATCAAATGATATACAACGATTTTGATATAGAAGAAGGCGAACTTACATTTTATACTCGCATTGTAAAAAACAACATAGAGGGTGCTCCTTCAAAAGCATACAAAATAAATGTTTTTCAAATACCATATAAAGGCGACTTTGTTGTAAATGCAAATAAATGGTCTTTAAGTTCAGGTGTACCGCTTATCATTCGACTGCTCCTGGAAAAACTTACAACAGTGTATCATTTTATTTATATGATATGAATGGAAGAAGAATAATGGAGTTTGAAAAAACATCAAAAACAATTTGGGGCGGTAATATAAGAAAAGGAAGAAATATAAAGCCCGGTGTTTATATTATAGCTATGGTAGCTGATGGGAAAAGATATTTTAAGAAAATAGTAATTTCAGATTAATTTAATATATAAAACAATAAGTTATTATTTTTAAACTTGAAATTTAGATTTTTATAAAGTAGAATGCAAAAAATTTAAGTAAATTAATATTTAATGGGGTTAAAATGATTTCAGCAAACGATTTAAGAAAAGGAGACGCTATAGTTCTTGACGGAGAAACTTATCTTGTTTTAGAGGCAAACTTTCACAGAGCACAGCAGAGAAAAGCAAATGTTAGAACTAAATTAAAAAATGTTTTAAAAGGTAATGTTGTGGAGAAAAGTTTTCATCTACCGAAAGTTTGGAAGAGGCGAATATATCATATAAACGTGCTCAATATTCATACTACGATGACCACAAACTATATATTTATGTTGCTTGATAATTATGAGCAGTTGCTTTAAGTGATGAGATACTGGAGAAAATGTTTGTATATAAAGGAAAATTGTGAAGTTGATTTACAATACGTTAATGGCGAAATAACATCGGTAATACTTCCTACATGTATTACTCTTCAGGTTACATATACAGAGCCAGGCTTTAAGGGAGATACTACAGGCGGAGCTATGAAGTCTGCGGAACTTGATACAGGACTAAAAATAGAAGTACCTTATTTATAAAAATAGGAGATAAAGTTATAGTAGATACAGTAAAACTCTTATGTAGAGCGAGCAAATAAATAATTTTTATGTTTTTTTATTTTTATGTTTTTATTTCGACAGTAATTTTTATTTCTATATTTTACCTGCCGTATAAGTTTGTATTACTTGCTCTTTTAATTTTATTTTTTGTGTTTTTAATATATACAAAATCATTTTCACAAAGTATTAAAAAAATTATCCATATTATGCCTTACTTTTTCGGTGTTCTTATAATTCAAGCATTAACTCCACGAGGTGAATATTATAAAATATTTTTTTTGTATTTGGATAAAATAGGAACTGATTTTACTATTGTATATTTTACAAAAATAGCTGCTGTTTTATATTTTTTAAATCTGTTTTTTTATATTTGCCCAAAAAATAAAAATTCCAAACAATAGAATATTAAATGAAGCGGTAAAAATAAATATCTTTATGAAGATAGTACGTAAATCTTTTTTCTACGAGCTTAATTTTATAGTAAAGACAAAAAGCACACTAAAAGAAAAGATTAATTTAATACTGTCTCTGATAAAAAATGTGTATGAAGATGTATTTAAGAATTATCCCTATGATATGTATTTTGAAAGGTTTAAATATAAAAACTCTTTGCTCTGATATTATTTCGCAAACAAGTTAGGAATTAATAATTTAAACAAACTCTCTCTTTTTTGTATTCTCTGTATTTTTTAATATATATTCTACTGTATTAATTTTTATCTCTTCATTATCGCAAGTCAAATCAAAACAAACAGCTATTTCTCTGTCTGCTCCAAAAACTTTATTTATTGATTTTATTAATTGCGAGAATCTGTATGGAGTGTCTAAAATGATTATCGGGACTTTTAGGCTTTTAAGTATTTTAGTTTTTTCTCTCTCTCATTGTTTTCTCTTGGAAGAAGACCTGCATAATAAAACTCTTTCATAGAAAAAGGAACACTCATAATGGCGGCTGTTACAGAACTTACACCTGGGATAGCTTGCACTTTTATATTGTTTTGTAATGATGCTTCCACAAGTATACGCCCTGGATCTTCCATTAAAGGAGTTCCGCAATCGCTTATGAGAATCGCAGTTTCTACAGATTTTATTTTTTTTATGAAACCTAAAAGCTCTTCTTCTTTTGTGTGTTCATTTAGTTCTATCATTTTCTTTTTTTATATCAAAGTGTTTTAAAAACTTAGAGCCTTCTTTATAACTTTCTACAAAAACAAAATCTGACTTTTTTATTTTTTCTAAAACTCGAAGTGTGTTATCGTTCTGTTGCCGATATCAATGGAGGCAATATATAGTGTAGGCATTTTATTAGACCTAAATATTTTTATTTTAAAATTAGTTTTTATTTATTTTGTTTATAATATTTGTACTTGAGTAACCTATGCAGTGATTCGCCATTATTATTTTTCCGCCATAAGATTCTACTGTGTTTTTTTCAGGTACTGTGTTTATGTTAACATCTCCGCCTTTCACATAAAAATGAGGTTTAAACATAAGTATAGTTTTTATTGCCGTAATCTCGTTAAACTCTATAACATAATCAACAGATTCCAAATGAGCAAGCAAAAGCATTCTGTCTTCTGCTTTATTTATAGGGCGGCTTTCTCCTTTTAATTTTTTTACGGAGGAGTCGCTGTTTACAGCAACTATCAAAATATCTCCAAACTCTTTAGCTGCAGCAAGATATTTAGCATGCCCTACATGGAGTATGTCAAAACAGCCATTTGTGAAAACTATTTTTCTGCCATTTGATTTTTCTTTTCTATAGTATAAATTAAAGTCTCTCTTGAATATACTTTTTTATCTGCTTTTGTTTCTGTTTTTTTGTTTTTATTTTCCATAAAGTATTCTTATACATCTCTATCGCTTTTTACGCAAGGTGCTCTCTGTATTTTATTAAAACTATTTTTTTACCGCCGTTTTCAAAATAAAAATCATCGGTGTAAAGCGATATCAAAAAAAGTCCTCTTCCGTTTTCTTGATATATATTTTCTTGAGAGGAGCTTAATTTTATCATTGCCACAGCATAGTCAAAACCATCACCTTCATCTTCTATTATAACTTTAACAAAATCATTATTTGCTTCGAGAGTTATTTTTAAAAATTTATTTATATTATATTTATTTCCGTGCAGAAGTGAGTTTGTGAGAGCTTCCTCAAAGGCTATACGCATAGATTCAAAACAGCTGAAATAATTTGTATTTAAAAAACAAAGAAAATATCTAGACATTTCTTCAAGAATATTTTTATCACTTGGAAGAGATATTATAACTTTTGCACTAAGCGATTGCATTATAATTGTTTTAGAAATGTTGCACCATCCAATATATTATTTTATTATTATTATTTTAATAATATTATATTTTTCAGTATAGTTAAAAGAGAATCGTTTGTCAATTTTAATAAAATAGTTAATCCGTAATATGTTTCTGCTATTATTTATACACTTATATATTGATTATTTAAATATCAAAAAAAATATTGACAGTAGAAAATCTTATATTAAAATATAGTATACTTATATATAGTATGTAGCTCTGTATATAAGATTTTATTTTAAGGGATTATTTATTATGAAAAAACTATGTATCTTTCAAATTACAAAACACTAATTATCAAAAAAAACTTTCTTTATGCTATTATTGAGCATATAGACGATGATGACTACTTTTATAACAAAAGAAATAATTGGGAAGAGTGGCTTATTATGCGAGAAGACATTAAAGAAGCTATTAAAAAAAACAAAAGTAAAGGAGTTGAAAGCACGTAATATAAAAGAATTTTATATGTTTTAAAAAGCGGTAAAACTATGTGTAGGTTTTGTAAAAATTATAGTACTTGCACTGCACTATGCAGTAAAGTTTTAAATAGCTTATACAATTCAAAGAAAACAAACAATACCTATTCCGACTCTACAGTAGAGATAATGAGTAAACAGTTTGAACCTTCTGTACTCGACAATATTTTGTATACAACATCTTTGAGCGAAGAAACATACTCACGTGTTCAAAAGGTTGTTATTGCGGTTTTAACACCTGAACAAAAGTCGCTTTTATATCTTGTGGCACAGGGTAAAAATCAACAGGAGATAGGCGATATACTTCAAATAAGTCAATCAGGGGTTTCACAAAAATTAAAAACAATAAAAAGAGAACTTAAAAAACAGTTTACACAAATAATAGATACAATACTCTAATCGACATTGCAATTGATATTTGTATGTATTATGACAAATCTACACGGCTATTTTGGGTATTTTAGTAATGAAATAAAATTAATAGAAATTAGATATAAGGAAAAATAAAATGGAAAGACTTGGTATAGAACTTGCTCTTGATGATAATTTTTCAAAAAACATTCTCTTCAATGTCATCGGGTGTTTTTGATGTATTTGATAAAATGAGCTCGAAATCAGGAGATACCGTAAAAATTGTGGCAGGGAGTTGTAAGTTCTGTTGCTTCATCAATTCCTATTGTTGGAAGCACTGTTTCAAGTTTTATAGACTCTATGTTTAAAGCGGCAGACAGTAAAAACTTAAAAGCAATAGAGACAGCAAAAAACAATGTATTGAAAATAGTAAATGAAAATGCTCTTGAAGAGGCAAAATTAAAATATTCTGCAAATAATGATGAAATGGCATTAAATGACGCACTTCATCAGCTTAGAATAAGTAATATCATTCAAGAGATAGAAGCAAGAAAAAAAGCAGGTGAAGATACCACAAAATATCAAATAAGTCTTATGGAAGAAGAAGCCAGATACAGAGATGAACTCTTAAAAAGAAGCTTTAGTTTAGTAAAAGAATCTATGAGTTTTGAAATGAGTCAATTTAATTTTCTTTCAAAACTTGGAGTAAATGGTTATACATCTTCTTCATCAAAATTAAGTTTTCTTACAGGTGAAATAGAAAAAATGAGGGAGCTTTATTCTGTTGGCGATGTAACAAATATCTCTACACCAGAATATATGAAGTATTCAAATGAACAGAAATACGCAGTAGATAAAATACGCGATATGATACTTGAAGTTGATAGGCTAAGTAAAAGCGATATAAAATATGGTGTTGATCTTTCCAAAATCGTGAAGTTAAGAAATTGAAAACTCCGACTATAAATACATTTAATATTCAAGTTAAAAATGATTTTCAAATTCTTTTATAACAGAGTCTCCAAGAGAATTTTATTCAAATCGTTTTGAACCACTTGTAAGAGAGACTATAGAGAACGAGACTTTGCGTTACGGTAAAAAATAACATTTAAAAGTTTTGTTTGTAGTGTCTATATTATTGAAATAAATTAAAGTATTTAAAAATATTGATATGCGGCATTTATTTTCTAAATATTGATTTATGGATTTGAAATTACATTTATTTATGATAAAATGGCTCAAATTCAAAATAATCATTAAAGCATATTATGACACTACAAGACCTGATTCTCTCAAAATTTTTAGAAGCAAAGAATATAAAAGACTTATTTAGATTATACAAAAAATATAACAGGGCTTAAAGGCGGATCTGAGGCACTGTTTTACGCCGCTCTTTTTAAAGATAAAAATAAATCTATAGTTATTATAAAAGAAACAGAAGATGAAGCTCTTGCCATCACTCAGGAGCTTAAGTTTTACTCAGTAAATGCCATTTATTATCCTGATTATGATACAGTTCCTTTTGCAGAAATGTCTCCTGTTATTGATCGTTTGCATGATAGAATAAATGTTTTGTATCAATGCACTAATGCGAGTGATGAAGAGAATAAAATTGTTGTAGTTTTAACGGTAAAATCACTCCTTCGTCTTATTCCGTCGGTAGAAGACTTTAAGAGCTTTTCTCTTGTTCTAAAAAAAGGCGATAAATTAGATATAGAAAGTTTGAGATATTATTTAAGAGATTTAGGTTTATATTTACGAATCTGACATAACAGATAAAGGAATGTCGGCTACACGCGGCGGTATAATTGACATATTTTCACCTGTATATGAACACCCTTTAAGAATAGAGCTTTATGACGATGAAATAGAAAGTATTCGATTTTTTAATCTTGAAAATGGAAAGTCTTTTAAAAATGTCAAAAGTGCGTTGTATTGCAAGTGTGAGAGAAGCTATTTTATGATGATGAAGCAGTAAATGATATTTTAGAAAATGGAAACTCTTTCAGAGGTTTTAAAAGAGAAAATAAAAAATAAAAGTATTTTGCAGGAAGCGAAAATATAATACCTTTATTTTATAAAAACTTAACAAGCATATTTTCTTACTTTAATGATTTTTTAATTTACGGATAATCAAAGTAAGAATTATAAATCTCTTTATGAATTAAAGAAGCTACAAGAATAAGCTTTGAAAATGAAAAACAATATTTTTAAAGTATAAAAAGTGCCGACAGTCTTTTAGATATCAGCAGAAGAGTTTAATGAAATATTAAAAAAAAGCTATAAATATAACCCCCTTTATATATGATATAGAAAACTACGCATAAGTTTTCTTTTAGTGAGGGGGTTTCTTTTAAATCACGTTTAAATGAGTTTCTTGAATATATAAAAAAAATATAAAGAAGATAATTATTTAATAGTTTTAACTACAAGCCATAAAGAGGCAAGCAAGAAGATTCTATAAACTACAGAAGAGATTAATCCATATTCTCTTTTAGACATTAAACGAATTAAACGAATTTAATAATGGATTGAATGTTGAAGATAATATAAATGAAAAGAGTAAAGAATATAACCACAGCAAAAACAAATCCGAATTTAGCCAAGAAGTTAAATAGAAATAGATGAAAATATAATTAAAAGCAGTAATTTTTTTATAACTACAGCCCCTTCGAGTGTCGGCTTTGTTTATGATATTCAAAAATTAATATTTATTGCCGATTACGAAGTCTTCGGAAGAAAAAGAAAAAAAATACAAAACATACCGAAAACAAATAAAAATATAATAGAAACATTTATCGACTTAAATGAAGCGCGACTATGCGGTACATGTAAATTACGGAATAGGCCGCTATTTAGGATTAAGCAGAAAAGTATCAGGCGGAAAAGAAAAAGACTACATCACTTTAGAATATGCCGAGGGAGATAAACTTTATATACCTGTAGAAACAGATGAACTTTGTACAAAAATATATCTCTACAGGAGGGAAACCCGCACTTACAAAACTCGGAGGCAGTGCTTGGGATAAAAATTAAAAGTAAAGCAAGAAAAAGACGCCGAGGAAACAGCACGCGACCTTATAAGGCTATACACATTAAGAAAATCTATGCAAGGCACTGTTTATGGAGCTGATACCGAATGGCAGGACGATTTCGAGGCGTCATTTAAATACGAAGAAAACCCCCGATCAGCTTAGAGCAATACACGAAATAAAAGAAGATATGGAAAGCGGCAAAAATGATGGATAGACTAGTTTGTGGTGATGTCGGCTTCGGTAAAACGGAAGTTGCTTTCAGAGCAGTGTTTAAGGCGATTATGGCAGGAAAACAGGTTGCCATATTGTGCCCACGACAATTCTTTCAAAGCAGCATTATGAAAATGCGATGGAGAGATTTAAGGATTTTCCTGTAAAAGTAGGAGTAATAAACAGATTCAGAACATCTACCGAAGTAAAAAAAATAAAATCAAAGATAAAAGACGGAAGTCTTGATTTAATTATAGGTACTCACAGACTTTTAAACCCGGATATTTTATTTAAAAAACTTGGGACTTATAGTAATAGATGAAGAGCAGCGTTTTGGTGTAAAAACACAAAGAAGCATTAAAAAGAGTACGTCTTGAAACAGATGTACTTACTCTTTCCGCAACACCAATACCAAGAACTTTAATATGGCACTTTCGGGTGTACGCGACATAAGTATAATAGCGACACCTCCGTTAAACCGTCTTCCTGTTCAAACATTTGTTATGGAGTTTAATGACGAGGCTATACAAAGAGCTATAGAAAAAGAGATGGACAGAAATGGTCAGATTTTCTTTTTGTATAACAGAGTAGAAACAATAGATTCGTTTGCCAATTCTTATTAAAGGTCTTTGCAAAAAAGCTAGAATTGCTTGCACACGGAAGACCTTCAGGTATACAGCTTGAAAAAATAATGGCGGATTTCATTTCTCATAAATACGACATATTAATATCGACCACTATAATAGAAAGCGGAATAGACATACCAAATGCAAATACAATACTAATTGACCATGCAAACAGACTTGGACTTTCAGAGCTTTATCAACTTAGAGGACGTGTCGGAAGAAGCGACAAAGAAGCTTATGCTTATTTATTTTACCCTAAAAATATGTCATTAAGTGAAATAGCGTATAAACGACTTGAAGCAATTTCCGAACACACCGACCTTGGAGCAGGTTTTAAGATAGCTATGAGAGACCTTGAAATAAGAGGTGCGGGAAACATTCTCGGCAAAGCCCAGTCGGGTATGCTTTATCAGGTAGGCTATGAGCTTTATACAACAAATGCTTGAAGAGGCAAACTTATGAATATAAAGGCGAAATAAAAAACACACAACCTTCGACACAGTGATAGACTTAAAGCATAATTTATTTATACCTGATAATTATATATCTCTACCAAAAGAAAAAATATCAGCATATAAACTTATGATGCGTTGCCAAGACGAAGCAGATATAATTAATGCCAAAGACTTTTTAAAAGATAAATACGGAACTCTGCCAAAAGAGATAGAAGAAATATTTAAAATAGCAAGCCTTAAAATAGTATTAAAAAGAATACGTGTTTATCTGTTATAGAAGGTGAATATAAAATATATGTTGCATTAAAACGAATATTCACATATAGAGCCTGACAAACTTCTTAAAACTCGTAGAAAATAAAGGAAACGGTGTTTATCTCGATAGAAATAATTTTAATCAACTAATTATATCGATAGCAGAAGATAATTTTGAGTGGAAATAAATAAAAATAAAAAGTGTTATGGAAGCTATTAAAAGCGAGAAAACAGATACAGAAGCTCAAAAACAAAAAAACAAAAGAGAATGCAATATCTTTAACAGATATAAACTTAAAAAGCATTTCAAGAGAAGAAAAAAATAAAATAAAGTTAAGAAATAAAAGAAAAATCATAAAAAATAATAAATAAAAAACTATAGCTATAATTTTATATTGTATATCGTAGTAAAATGCCTGTTGTCAGTTTTATAATTAGTGTTAAATTATAATAATGATAAAAATAAAAATTATAAATAAATCAAAAAATAAAATTCCATTCTTATCAAAGTGAAGGAGCATCTGCTGTAGATTTATATGCAGATATAAAAGAAAATATTGTTATAAAAAAAAATAGCGTTATGCTTATTCCGACAGGTCTTTTTATTGAAATACCTGCAAACTATGAAGCACAAATAAGAAGCAGAAGCGGACTGGCATTAAAAAAACGGTGTGTTTTGTTTAAACTCACCCGGTACAATAGATAGCGACTACAGAGGAGAAATCGGAGTAATACTTGCCTCTTTTTAATGAAAGATTATACTGTAACTCGGCAGAAAGAATAGCTCAAATGTTTTTTGCAAAAAACAGAAAAGCTGAGTTTATAGAAGTGAGTGAGCTTGATGAAACCAAGAGAGGCGAAGGTGGTTTTGGAAGCAGCGGAAAAAATATAAATTATGAAACTTGGTGAATTTGAATTAATAGAAAAAATAAACTCTTTTATAGAAAAAAAGAAAAATTATACCCAAAAGGCATCGGTATTGGCGATGACTGTGCTGTTATAAAAAACTTGAGCGACAAAAAAGAAATACTTATAACGACTGATATACTTGCAGAAGGTGTACATTTTGACCTGTCATACTATAGCTTTTACGATATTGGCTATAAATCGGCTATTGTAAATATAAGCGATATAATTTGTAAAGGGGCAAATCCTGATGTTTTTTTTGTTCTCTTTTCAATACCGAGCTATATAACAAGCGAAATATTTTAGAATGGTATAAAGGATTTTTGAAAGCTTGTAAAGAATACGGCGCTACAGTTGGCGGAGGAGATACAACAAAATCAAAAAAATATTCTTTTATATCGATAACAGCTATAGGAAGTTTTGATATTGAAAGCGTCAAAGATAAAAAATAAAAATTTAAAAAAATAAGAAAGTAATTTTACGTAGCGGGCTAAAGCGGGAGACAATATATATGTTTTAGGTAGGCTTGGCGAAAGCGACTTGGGACTTAAAAAATTACTGAAAGATAAAAACTTTAATAAAAATGATAGCTCTGTTATAAGACACTTACGCCCTAAACTCTTTTTTAAAGATTGGAAAAATATATTAAAAAAATATAAAATAAAATCTTCTATAGATGTAAGCGACGGACTTTTAAAAGATGCATTCTCATATTGCAAAAAAGTCAAATGTTACAATCAATATTTTGAAAACTCTAAATGGTATTTTGTAAACGAAGAGTATAAAAACAAAAAAATACTAAAGATATAATTAAAATATTAAAATCAATTCTTTCAGGCGGTGAAGATACGCTTTTATTTTCACTACAAAAGAAGAAATTAAAGAAGGCGAAAAATATTATAAAAGTCGGAACTGTTATTTCAAACAATAAAAAGAATCAAAAAAATACGTAAGCCTTATTGACAAAGACGGAAAAATAGTAAAGACAGATTTTTTAGGATTTACTCATTTTTAATTTTCTCAAATCCGTTTAACTTTTTTATTTTAATACGTTTTTGTACATATTAAAAAATCCATAAATTTTATATTATCAAAAATAATTAATCTACTTGCATGCAAATGAAATACTTGCTAAAAACACTTATTTAAAGTCTTCTCTTCTTTATTAAAAAATCTATAACTTTATCAGAAGATACTTTTATTGGAGCATTATCTTTTCAAAAAATAAAAAACTGCCGTCAGTTCCGCCTGCTACTCCAAAGTCGCGTGCTTTGCTTCTCCCGGACCGTTTACCACACAACCCATAACAGCAATTTTTACATTCTTTTTTATATTTTGAGTGTGTGTTTCTATTTTACTCGCAACAAGCTCTATATCTACACACGTTCTTCCACACGTTGGGCAAGATATTATTTCTACTTGTGGTGTTTTATTCAAATCCAAATACTTAAGAAGTTTACGTCCCGCTATAACCTCTTCTATAGGCTCTCCTGTGATAGAATATCGAATTGTATCTCCTATCCGTTTATAAGAAGATATGATAATGCCGATGTACTTTTAATAAGTGAGCTTCTTAAAGTCCCTGCTTCGGTTACACCAAGATGAAGCGGGTAGTTATATTTTTCTCTAAACAGCTCATTTGCTTTTATTGTTGTGGCAATGTCGGATGCTTTAAGTGATACTTTTATATTCTTAAAATCAAGGTCTTCCATTATTTTATGTGTTCACTTGCGGATTCCACCATATTTTCGGCAGTAACTTCTTTATATTTTGTTCTGTCGATACTTCCTCCATTTACCCCCACTCTTATTACAATATCTCTGGTCTTTGCTTCTTTAATAACTGTTTTAACTTTTTCACTGTCTTTTATATTTCCTGGATTAAGCCTTAATGCATCCACTCCTGCATCCATAGATAAAATGGCTAGTTTATAATCAAAGTGGAATATCAGCTATAAGCGGAACTTTTACAAACTCTTTAATTTTGCTTATTGACCTTGCTGCCTCTTCATCAAGAACCGCAAGACGTACCAAATCAACACCTGCATTTTCAAGTGCTTTTATTTGTTTTAACAGTAGCCGAAACATCTCTTGTATCGGTATTTGTCATAGACTGTACACTTATTATTGCACCGCCTCCTATTTCAACATTGCCTATTTTTAATTTTATGGTTTTTTTTGGGTTTTCTTTCATAATTATAATTAGTCTCTAAATTTTTATTTTTTAAATTATATAATATCATTAAAAAAACTCCACTTTAAACTAAAAAAATTATCTGATATGTTTAGCTCCAAAACAAAAAATTGCACAAATACTCTTTACTTGCAGAAAAATTTGTATATACTTTATACTTGAAAGAAATTATTAAAAATTTAATTTAATTATTTTATATTAATTTTACTATTCTTTAAAACAGCCATTAATTTAAAAAAAGGAGATAGATTTTTTATGGAAAAAAAGAAGCAAGGGATAATAAATAAATCCTTACAGGAGTAGAAGTTATCGGTAATAAACTTCCTCACCCCGTTACAATCTTTGTGATACTTTCTTTGATTGTAATAGTATTTCCGATATAGCAGCGCGTATGGGTGTTGCCGTAGAATATCTTGGTTTTAAAGACGGCAAACAGACAATGCTAACAGTTAAAGCAATTTCTCTTATTACTGTAGACGGTATAAGAATGCTTTTTACAAAGGCTGTCGGTAACTTCACGGGTTTTGCCCCGCTTGGAACTGTTCTTGTAGGTATGCTCGGCATCGGTATTGCAGACAACACAGGTTTAATAGGGACTGCCTTAAAAGGTCTTGTATTAAAAACACCTAAAAAACTTGTTACGGCTGTTTTAGTATTTGCAGGCGTTATGTCAAATATTGCCTCAGATGCGGGATATGTTATTTTAATACCTTTAGGAGCTATGATATTTTTAACACTTGGTCGTCACCCGCTAGCAGGTCTTGCCGCTGCATTTTCAGGAGTTTCGGGTGGATTTAGTGCTAATCTTTTAGTCGGAACAATAGATCCGCTACTATCAGGTATTTCCACTTCTGCAGCACAAATAATTAATCCAAACTATGTAGTTCTTCCTACTTCAAACTATTACTTTATGGCGGTTTCTACAGTATTTATAACAATACTTGGAACAGTTATAACGGAAAAAATAATAGAACCAAGTCTTGGGGAATACAAAGGTATAAAGCATGAATCGGGCGATATGTCTTTAACAGAAAAAGAAAAGAAAGGGGTTTTTGCTGCTTTCGTGTCTGTATCTATTTATGTTGTAATTATGCTTATAATGGTTGTTCCTGAAACAGGAATACTTCGTGGACCAAACGGAGAATTTTTAACTTCACCTTTTATTAAATCTATAGTTCTTATTATAGCTATATTCTTCTTTATACCTGGTGTTGTTTATGGTGTTGTTACAGGTGCAGTTAAAAACGACAAAGATGTTGTCCACCTTATGGGTAAAGCCATGGGAACAATGGGACTTTATCTTGTGTTGGCATTTTTTGCATCACAGTTTATATTCTGTTTCTCATATACAAATCTGGGAACTATAGTTTCTGTTAAGGGAGCCAGCTTTCTTAAAGCTACAGGATTTACAGGTGTTACACTTATAATATGTTTTGTTCTTCTTGTTGCTTTTATAAATTTGTTTATGGGTTCTGCTTCTGCAAAATGGGCTATTATGGCTCCTATATTTATTCCTATGCTTATGCAAGTGGGTTACACTCCCGAGTTTGTACAGCTTGCCTACAGAATAGGAGATTCCACAACAATATAATAACCCCATTAATGTCATACTTTGCTATGGTAGTAGCATTCGCAAGTAAATACGATGTTCCCGGTGAAGAAGAAGCGGGTCTTGGTACAATTACATCTATAATGCTTCCATATTCTATGGCATTTTTAATAGCGTGGACAGTATTCCTTGTAATATGGTTTGCTACAGGTCTTCCTATAGGAATAGGCGGAGCTATATTTATGAAATAAAAAATATTTAGAAAATATAAATTTTTTAATATATTTTATAGTAAGTAATATAAAACGGTTTAGAGCTTTTGCTTTAAGCCGTTTATTTTTATATATTTAATTTAACATACTAATTGAAGTAACTTAATAAATAGTTTAGAATACAACATTAAAAAAATAGCATCGGAGATTTCTTATGAAGAGAGAACAACTTTCCAGTAGACTCGGTTTTTTACTTGTTTCAGCTGGTTGTGCAATAGGTCTTGGTAATGTATGGCGTTTCCCTTATATTACAGGTCAATACGGTGGAGCAGCATTTGTTATACTTTATATTATAGCCCTTGTTGCATTGGGACTTCCTATAATGATTATGGAGTTTGCTATAGGTCGTGCGGGAGAACGTGATATAGCAGGCTCTTTGAGAAAGCTTGAACCTAAAGGAAGTAAATGGCACATTATAGGATATTTTCAAGTGTTGGGTTGTGTTATGCTCTTGATGTTTTATACAACAATAGCAGGCTGGTGTTTGTCTTATTTCTTTTTTACCGCAACGGGAAAACTTGAGGGTCTTAATACAGAACAAATAGGTGCATTTTTTGGAAATGTTTTAGCAAGTCCTCAAACGCTTGTTTTTGGATGGGTGTTACTGTTGTTATAGGTGCTTTAGTTTGTGTAATAGGTCTTCAAAAAGGAGTAGAGAGAGTGAGTAAAATTATGATGATTTCTCTTCTTTTTATACTTGTTATTTTAGTATTCAGAGCAGTTACATTAGAGAACGCATCAGAGGGGCTTAAATTTTATCTTCTTCCTGATTTTACAAAAATGTTCGGAGGCGGATTAAAAGGTTTTGCTTCTATAGCTTATGCAGCAATCGGTCAGGCATTTTTTACATTAAGTTTGGGTATTGGGTGTATGACAATATTCGGAAGCTATATAAACAAAGACTATTCTTTAACGGGGGAATCTCTGCTTGTTGTTGGTCTTGATACATTAATAGCTTTAATGGCGGGACTCGTAATATTTCCAACTACATTTTCTTTTGGAATAAACCCCGATCAAGGGGTAGGGCTTGTATTTCTTACACTTCCAAATATTTTTAACTCTATGATTTTGGGTCGTCTGTGGGGAAGTTTATTTTTCCTGTTTTTATCAATGGCGGCACTTACCACTGTGATAGCAGTTTTAGAAAATATAGTCTCATTTAATATGGCAGAGTTTAATATGAAAAGAATACAGTCGGTTATTCTTGGGCTGTTATTTTATTTGTTTCTGGTGTTCCTATAGCTTTGGGTTTTAATGTTTTATCATTTATTGAACCTATGGGTAAAGGAACTGTGCTTCTTGATTTGTTTGATTTTATAGTAAGTAACAATATGCTTCCGCTTGGAGGAATTGTTGTGCTCATATTTTGCACAAGAAGATATGGCTGGGGATATGAAAACTTTATTAAAGAAGCAAATCTGGGTAAAGGCGTAAAGTTTCCCACAGGTGTGAAATTTTATGTTAGCTATATTCTTCCTGTTATAATTTTATTTATATTTGTGGTAGATTTCTTGCATAAAACCGTATTAAAATAAAAATATTCTTAAACCTAAATATTTATGAAGAAATATATTTTCTTACATTCATCATATTTTCATTTTTGTGCATATTTATTTACTATGTTTTCAAACAAGAAAATACGAAAACTCAAAAAGAATATAATTATAGTAATATTCCAAAATATAACAGAGCTGAATGGAACTACCCTACAGATGAAGATAAAGACGGAGAAAATACAAGAGCAGAAGTTTTAATACGCGATAGTCTCACTCAGCCTGTTATAGTAAACGGAGTAGTTAAATTCGGGAAATGGTATTGTGTTTATACAGGTGAATATTTTACAAATGCAAACGACATTCAAATAGACCACCTTGTTTCTTTAAAAAATACTCACTCTTCAGGTGGCTATAAATGGAGTAAAAAAGAAAAATCGGAATATGCAAACGATTTAAAAACAAAAGAAATTTTGATCCCTGTTTCCGCTAAAGCAAATACACAAAAGGTAGATAAATCGCCCTTACAATGGCTTCCTCCAAATACAAATTACAGAGCCGAATATATAATGTCGTGGTATAAAGTAAAAAAAATCTATAATCTTGAAATAGAAAAAGGACTTGATAAGCTATCTAATAAAATTTGCAGACAGTATTAAATATCTTTGCCAAGTTTTTTTTGCTGTATATAAGTGTTTCTCTCCCAAAATACACCATTTTCAAAACCCTGTATCTTTTTATTTTTTTTAGCAAGAGAAAGTCGATATTCAATTAACGCAGCGTAATATTTATCAAGCTCTATTGAAAGATAATTCCTTAAAAGTTTTTTAGCCGTTACTGCCGTTGAGCCACTTCCTGAGAATGGGTCAAATACAATATCACCTTCTTTGGAGCTGGCAAGTATTAATTTAGCTAAAAGTTTTTCGGGTTTTTGTGTTGGGTGGGTAGTGTTTTCAGGCATTGACCAATACGGAATAGTGATATCATCCCAAAAGTTTGAAGCATGAGTTAGTCTGAAGTTTCCTTCTTTGGTTACAGAAAAGTCTTTAGGTTTACCGTTCTCTTTATATGGAGCTATAACTCGCCTTTTTATTTTCACACTTTCGGTATCAAAATAATAATCATTTGATACTGTAGCAAACCATATATCCTCCATTGAGTTTTTCCAATTATTTTTGGCGCCTCTGCCTTTTTCTCGCTGCCAAGTTATTCTGCTTTTCAGATAAAAATATTTTTTTAAAACAATGTATATTGCGGGGCTTGTAAAAATATCGCTACATACATAAATAGAGCCTGTTTTTTTTTAGTGACGGAAGTATTAATTTTATTATGTCTTCAAAATATGCAGTATAGTCTTCTAAAGATGTTTGATTAAATTGAACTTCTCCGAATTTTTTGTTTATGTTATATGGAGGGTCTATTATTAATAAATCGATAAAATTTTTCGGTAAAAAATGAGCGACCTTAAAAAAGTCGCCCAGTATTGTTTTATTTATTATATCTTCTGTATTAATATTTTTGTCTAAAGTGATAGTATTTTTTAAATAACTGCTCACCTCATCACTTTCTAATATAATAGTTTTGTTTTTTGAAGAGAGTTTTTTAGACATTTGCTAAAAATTTATTTCTTTAAACCATAGCGTTTTTTGAATTTATCAACTCTTCCTGCTGTGTCAAGAAGTTTTTGTTTGCCCGTAAAGAAAGGATGGCAGTTATTACAAATATCTACACGCAGAGTTTTGTTTACAGATTTAATTTTGAAGTTTGCACCACATGCGCAACTTACTTCTGTGTCATAATATTTTGGATGTATATCTTTTTTCATTTTTTCTCCTGTTGCAGTTTACGTATAGCCGTGTATTTACGGATAATATTTATTTTTTTATTTCTATACGTTCACACATACTTATTATATTTTATCATAATGTATTTTTTATACAATACAATGAACCAAAAACCAATATTTTCCAAATTAAGTAAAACTTGAAAATAAAAGCGTCAGTCTTTATTAAAAATTAAATTAATTAAAGACCAACGCCTTGTTTCTAATTTTTTAAAACTAGAGAAGCCCAAGTCTGCGTTCTTTTTGATTTTCTTTTCATTCTTTTAAGGGCTTTTTCTTTTTGTAGCTTTTTCTCAAGAGATGGTTTTTTGTAAAAACTGTTTCTCTTTAAGCTCTTGAAGTATTCCTTCATTTTCACATGCGCGTCGGAACCTTTTAACAACGCTGTCAACCGGTTCTCCCTCGTTTGCAAATACTCTAATCAAGACAATCACCTTCCTTGTGTAAAAAATTATTAGCGGCGAAGGGACTTGAACCCCGACACTGCGGATATGAGCCGCATGCTCTAACCACCTGAGCTACGCCGCCAGCTTAATACAAGTGGAAAATTAGCGGGGGCAGGACTTGAACCTACGACCTTTGGGTTATGAGCCCAACGAGCTACCAACTGCTCCACCCCGCGATGTGTTTAATGAGTTTATATTATTATATTATTAAAGTCAAGGGTTTGAAAAAGCAAAATGTTTTGGATTAAGACATAGGGCATCTTGACACAACAATACATAATTACAGATAAGGCAAAATAAATAAACCGTGTAAAAATAATATTTAGTTTTATAAATGTTTGCAAAAAGTGCTGTCTAATGTCTGCTCTTTTTGTAAAAATAAAATACTTTTTTAAGCACCGATTACTTGCTCCCAAACATAATTTTAATTATTATATCTTTATTAACTTTTTGATTTATGGTATAATAAAACATATTTAATAAAAATAGAAAATGAGGTTATAATAAAATAATTGAACAGTGTTAGAATAAAAGAAAATATTATCTTTGATGAGCCATGTGCTTTAATAAGTATTTTAGGTGCCGAAGATATTAATATAAAAATAACAGAGGATATTTTAAATGTTGTAATTTATCCCAAAGGCAATGAAATAAAAATAGAAGGCGATAGAGAAAATGTTTACTCTGCTATTAGTATAATAAATACACTTTTTAATATGTACGAAAACTCTACTACTATAACAAAAGAAAAAGTTATAAATATAGCACAAAATATGCTTGAAAAAAAACAGTGAAAAACATAAAGAGTATTTTAAAAGCATAATGAATATGAAGATAAAAACTCAAAAGCACGGTAAATATATAGAAATGAAAACATTTTCTCAAGGTGAATATCTTGAAAAAATGGCAAACAGTGACATAGTATTTTCTACAGGTTCGGCTGGAACAGGAAAAACTTTTCTTGCTGTTGCCTATGGTGTGAGTATGATTTATGAAGGTAAATTTGAAAAAATAATAATAACACGTCCTGTTGTAGAGGCGGGAGAAAGTTTGGGATACTTGCCCGGTGATTTTGAAGAGAAAATATCTCCTTATATGCGTCCCATATATGATGCTTTACACAGCCTTCTAAATAAAGAGACAATCAATAGCTATATGAATGAAAACTTAATAGAAGTGGCTCCACTTGCTTATATGAGGGGACGTACTTTAAGTCGTAGTTTTATATACTTGATGAAGCACAAATACTACAGTTTCACAAATGAAAATGTTTTTAAGCAGAATAGGCGAAAAATCTAAATCTGTAATAACAGGCGACACAACACAAAGCGATCTTCCCAAAGGAATAGTATCAGGTTTAAGCAATGCCATAAAAATACTTAAAAATATTGATGGTATTTCTTTTCATGAGTTTAAGGCTAATGATGTTGTAAGACACCCAATAGTTGCAAAAATATTGGAAGCCTATGAAAAAATCAAGACTTAAATTTTTAAGGCAGAGTTATTATGAAAATAAAGAAACAAAAAAATATTATAAATAAAACGCCAAATATAGAAAGAATATACCAAATTATACTAGCCGTAATTTTATATATTTTTACATTATTTATACTCTCACCCAATTATATACAAAAAGTATCAACTCCGAAAGTTGGAGAGACTGTAACAGAGCCTTTTATAGTTAAACGTACTGTACGTTATGAAAATAAAATAGAAACAGAAAAAAGAAGAACATATATTAAAGAAGTATTCACGCCAATTTTTGATGAAAATTCTTCGGTGGAGCCAGAGGTGTTAAAAAAACTTAAAGATATTTTTTCTTTTATACGCGTTTCTTCCGACAATAAAGCAAATATGAACTTAATTTATAACAGGTTTCTAAATAGATTTAAGATACCAATAAATCAATCAACATTTTCAAATATTGTAGTCTATGGAGCAAATTTCGGCTATGAAGAAAAGTCAGAAAATATATTAAAAAGTTTTCTTCGAGAAGGGGTGTTATCCAAAAAAAATCTTACGGAAAACACACTTAAGCTTATTTCAAATAATGGCATAGTAATTCAAAAAACAGATGATTATTTAAATGAAGAACGGGCTATAAACAAAAAAGACATAAATGTATTAGAAACTCTTGAAAATAGTATGGTAAATATTGTGTTAAATCATTATCCGTTTTTGTATTCAAAAGACGCAGAAGCCATATCGCTACTTATATCTTCTCTTCTAAAAGAAAACCTTACCTACAATGCAATGAAAAGCGAAGAGACATTAAATAATTTAATTCAAAGTGTTAAACCTGTGTATACAACCGTAAAAAAAAGGATATTCAATACTAAAAACAGGCGAAGTCGTAAGTGAAGAGAAAGCTGCTTTAATGAGATATGTATACGGAGGAGTTGGAATATATAATGTAACACGATTTATATCAGGCTCTTTATTCGTTCTGCTTATATTTTTTTCTATAGGTTTTATTATATATTACTACAAGCTGAATTTTTTAAATGATATAAAAAAATATACACTTGCTGTTGTAGAATATTTACTCATTATGGGGCTTATATATTTTATTTATAATTATTTATTATATAATTTTGTAAACATTCATATCCCTTTTTATATTTATTCATTTATACCGCTATTTGCTATAATAAACACTATGATTGAGGCAAAGGGAGGTATATCAAATACTATTATAATATGTATGGTTTTTATTTCTGCCGTAATTACACAAAGTACCGTATATGAAACTTTTATTTTATTTTCTGCTTCTATATTTTCTTCAGTTTTGTCTCAGAAGATAAACAAAAGAACAGGTATAGTCTCTCTTGGTATGCTTGTAGGTCTTATATTTTCATTTGGGACAATTCTCACAGGATTAGTTAGCGAACTTAGTGTAAATATTTTTATAATACTTTTATCGTTTGCAAGCGGTATTATACAGGCTATAATTGTTATGATAGTGCTTCCTATTTGTGAATACACTTTGGAAACGGCTACAATATTTCGTCTTCAAGAGCTTTCGGATTTAAAACAACCCTCTCTTGCGTAAACTTCAAATGAATGCACCCGGCACTTATCATCACTCTATAAGTATGGGTAGCCTTGTAGAAACTATAGCTGAAGAGATAGGAGAAAATGCTAGACTTGCTTGTGTATCTGCATATTATCACGATATAGGTAAAATGAAAAATCCTTTATACTTTATAGAAAATACAACAAGAAAAGAAAACAGACATAAAAACTTAAAACCGACACTTTCTGCTTCTATCGTAAAGTCGCATGTAAGAATAGGAGTTGAAATAGCAAAAAAATATAATCTTCCGAAAGAAGTTGTGAATGCTATAAAAGAACATCACGGAACAAGTTTAATTAAATATTTTTATATAGAAGCATTAAATGAAAACCCTAATGTAGACAAAACTTTATTTATTTATCCTGGTCCTCCTCCTCAGTCTAAGATAACAGCTATAATAATGCTGCTGGACTCAATAGAGGCTGCCAGTCGTACACTTGATGCCCCTAAAAAAGATGACCTTGAAAGACTTATAAAAAATATAGTAAGCGAAAAGATGATGTCGGGAGAACTTGATGCAAGCGGACTTACATTAAAAGATATAGACACAATTCAACGTATAGCATTTCAAAAAATAATTGTTTCTTTCCACGAGAGAATAGTATATCCCGAAATGCCTTATATAGAAAAACATGATAGGCACGAAAAAAGTGAAAAATCAGATAAACAGGAAAAATATGACATTTCAAAAAAAGAAACCTTGAAAAAAAATAATAAAAAATAATAAAATAATTTTATGAAAGCATCTGTAATAAATAATACAAACTATAATATAGACATTAAACACTATAAAAAATTTCTCAAAATAGCCTTGAATGTTGCAAATATTAAAGGCACTGTATGTTTGCTTTTTACAGATAATGAATATATTAAATACTTAAATAAAAAATTTAGAGACAAAGACAAAGAAACAGATGTATTAACATTCCCTTTAAGCGATGGACTAAATAGCGGAGACATTGCAATTTCTTATGAATGGTTGACACAAAATTACAGCGAAGAAAAGCACAAAAAAAATGCATACAAACTTATAATACATTCTATACTTCATCTGAAAGGCATACATCATACATACTCAAAAGCATCACTAATAAAAAACAGAGAAAAAATGAATGCACTATATAAAAAAATAAAAACTGTTATAAAAAAAAAGTCATAAAAGAAAATAAATAATATTAAAAAATTATGGAGAATAAATTAATGCTTTCTAAAAAAATAATAAAAAAAAATAATAAATATAATAAAGATAAAGAAAATAAATTTAATAAATATAAATATAATAAGGAAAGTATACATCAATCAAAAGTCGACTATATTGATCTTACAAGGCTAACCGATGCTGAGAGAGAAATAATAACAAACACTATAGCATTAAAATCAAAAAGCGTACGAGAGATTATGGTTCCAAGAGTTGATGTAGTTATGGTTTCACTCGATACACCTTATGAAAAAATTATAAAAGCTTTTAATAAGGCAAGAAACTCACGTATACCTGTTTATAAAGATGATGATATAGATGACATTATAGGTGTACTTTTATACAAGATTTGGTAGAAGTAACAGAAAAAAATTTCTTTCTGAAAAAATATTTACATAAACCATATTTTGTTCCTATATCTATTTCTTTAATGGAGCTGCTCCGTAACTTCAGAGAAAAACGTGTACATATTGCGATGGTTGTAGATGAGTACGGCGGATTTTCAGGCATCGTATCTATGGAAGATGTTTTAGAACAAATAGTGGGCGATATTAAAGACGAATTTGACGAAACCGATGAGACTATAAAGCAAAATGAAGACGGAAGTTTTTTGGTAGACGCAAGGCTAAAAATAGATGTATTTAATAAATATACAAAACTGCCTGTGCTTCCCGATGACGATGCCGATACTGTTGGCGGATTTTTGTTTGTGCACTTAGGTCGTCTTCCAAAGAGAAATGAAGGTGTACAGTATAAAAACTATGTGTTTACTGTTGTTGGGAAAAGCGGAAATATTGTAACCAAAATAAGAGTAGAAAAGAAAGAAAATAAAGAGAGCAGAGAAAATAAAGATACTCAAAAAGAAGAGTCTAAAACAGAGGAAATTAAATTTTAAATAACAAAAATAGCTAAAAACAAACTATTTTTTTAGTATATATTTATCTATATATTTTAAGTGAGTATCATAGTCTTTAGAAAACATACTTGTACCTGAGCCATCGGCAACAAAATAATAGTATTCTGTATTACTTGGATTTACAGCTGCATTTAAAGATTTTTTACTTATACTTGAAATAGGTCCGGGTGGAAGTCCAGCTACTTTGTATGTATTGTAAGGATGAAGCCTTAAAAGGTCATTTGTTCTTACATTTGGTTTTTCTATAGCCTCGCCTTTTTCTAAAACCATTGAGTATATTGTTGTGGGGTCGCTCATTAAACGCATTCTTACTTTAAGCCTGTTGTAAAAAACCGATGCTATCATAGCAGGGTCATCATTTATTCCTGTCTCTTTTTCTATAATAGAAGCCATAGTAATAAGTTCGTGAACTGTAAGAGAACGTTTTTTTGCCGCATCGAGAAGAACCTCTCTTGGGAATGTTTTAAAAATGTATCCAACATCAGAGTAACGTATTTTTCTGCGGAATTACCTTTAACTATATAATAAGTGGAAGGAAATAAATATCCTTCTACACTTTTTGCAGGTATTTGATAGCTATCTAAAATAGTTTTGTTATGCGCTGTTTTGAGAAAATCTTCTCTTTTTACAAATCCGCCTTTGTCTAAAATATCCGCTATATCATAAATATTTTTTCCTTCAGTTATAGTAAACTTACTTAATACTTGTTTTCCTTCATTTAAGTATTTAAGAATATCTACCATATTCATACCAAGGTTAAGCTCATAATATCCGTATTTTATTTTTCTGTCATATTTATAATGCCTTGAAATAGCTTTAAAAAGTCTTGTATATTTTATGATTCCTTCTTCTTTAAGGCGAGTAGCAACACTATTTACCGTGTCTCCGCTTTTTATTTCAAAGTAGACTTTCTCGCTTTTATTCCCAACAGGCATTAGCGCATAAACGAAAACTAATGGAATAGTTATTATAGGAATAACTGCAAGTATTATAAGGTTTATAATTATTTTTTTCATAATTTTATTTAATTTTTATTTTTAAGCACGTTCAATGGCTTTTTCTATGTTTTCCATTTCAACTTCTTTTCTCTTCGCCAATGTCCATATTTCTTACTTTACATTTCCCTCTCTCTACTTCATCAAGCCCTATTACAACAGCATATCTCGCATTTTTTTTGTTTGCGGTTTTAAATTGTGTTTTTATAGATTTTAATGAAAAATCAGCATCTGCACTAAAGCCAAGCGAGCGAAGTTTTTCTAAAATAGGAAGTATATATCCCTCTGTTTCTTTGAAAGCGACTACAAATACATCTAAGCGATTTTCTATAAGTTTTTTATTTTCAAGCATAATAAGAAGTCTTTCAAGCCCCATAGCACTTCCTACAGACGGAATATCTTTACCTTCATTAAACATACCAACAAGTCCGTCATAACGTTCCGCCTCCAAGTATAGCACTTTGACTTCCAAGGGCAGTTGATTGAATTTCAAAAGCAGTTTTTGTATAGTAGTCAAAACCGCGTACAAGCATAGGATTCACTTCAAATTAATTTTAGTTTTTTTAGTTCATTACATACTGTGTCAAAATGTTCTCGGCATTCATCACATACATAGTCATAAAACTTAGGAACTCTTTAATATACTTTTACATTTTTCATTTTTACAATCAAGCATTCTTAATATATTTTTTTTCATAGCGAACTTTACAAGTTTCACAAAGCTCTTCTTTTTTATCTTTAAGCGAATCTTTTAATGCTTTGTATATATAGGCTTGCAGGTTTTACATCCTACAGTGTTTAGAACAAGTTTTATCTCTTCTAAACCAAATTCTTTTAATATTTTAATATTAAGTAGTATTATCTCTACATCAGCAAGAGGAGATTGACTGCCAATAAACTCTATTCCGAATTGATTAAACTCTCTATATCTTCCTTTTTGAGGGCGTTCGGCTCTATACATCGTTCCGACATAAAAAAATTTTATTTATGTTATTTTCATTTTGCATAGAGTGTTCCACAAAAGCTCTGACAACAAGCGGCGGTTCCCTCAGGGCGAAGTGTAAGAGACCGTCCTCCTCTGTCTTCAAAGGTGAACATTTCTTTACCTACAATATCTGTCTCTTCACCTATACCTCTTGTAAAAAGCTCTGTATGTTCAAAAAGGGGTGTACGTATTTCTGTATATCCATAATTTGAAGCAATAGATTCTATTTTCTTTTCTATATAATCCAAACGTTTACACTCATCATAGAAAAAATCATTTGTGCCTCTTGGTCTTTGCACTTTAATCATATCAAGCAACCTCTTTAATCAACTTATTTTCTGCATTGTATATTATTGTAAAACAATTACAAGAAGAGAAGTTGAATCGGAGGCTGAGGCTACAATTTTTACAGAAACAGAATTCTGATAAGAGTTTATGAGCAAGTCGTTTTCTCCGCTATATAAATATCCTCTGTAAGGAAGTGCAGTGGTTTTATCTATAGAAGTTATTGTTAGATTATATGTATCAGCACCGCCGTAATTGGCATAAAAAGGAACTGTAGGCTGAGTACTGCTATTTACTTTAAGAGCAGTTTTTTTTATCTGCTCGCTTTGAGGATATGCAAAAGGAGCTTTGACTTGATTTACGGGGATTATAGATTTATTCCCTCAAGTGGCAGGCATCATAGAACTTAATGTTTCAATTTTGGCTGTTTCATAATTTATTATACTTGTACTTGAAGGCATTGAACGAAGTATATTTAAATATGTGTTTCTCACAGTAGCATTAAGCACACCTACTCTTAGTCTCCAATATATTATTGTAGCATAATATGAGTTTGATTTATTTACTCTTTTCTCTGCTCGTTCAAGGTAATTATCCGCATCATATAAATTTCCATAAGCATATATATTTAAAGCAGCAAGGTATAGTTCGTTTCTCAATAAAAAATCCACATTATCTTTTTTTCTTAAAGCAAACTCAAGGTCTGATTTTGATTGAGCGGCATATTCAGCGGAACGTCTTCCTTCGTTTATAAATCTTAAGTAATAGGCAACACCTCTGTAATAAGCATACTCCTCAGGGGTTATTCCCATAGACGAATTATAAGCATTAATCTCAAACCATTTGGCAGCTGTAGTTCCCGATTGTGCCAATAAATTATTTATTTCAGCTAATACTGTTGTTCCCGACGCAGAACTTGATTTTTCGGTTTTATTCATAAAAAGCGTACTTATACCGTTTGAAGTTATAATATATTTTTTTGCATTTTTTTGTCGCTATCAACTACTATAGAAAAAATATTATTTTTATTTCTATCTATAACAACAGTGGCTTGATATACACCTCTTAAAATATTACAGAAGCAGGATATGTTCCTTCCGCAAGGTTTAAAATAATGTTTGTAGATACTGTTGTGTTAAATGTGTTTGTACCTATATCAATTCTTAAAGCTCCGCTTGAAGAAGTTTTATGAACCATAATTTTAAGCATTACGTTTTTCATTTGAACATCACTATATATAGGTGCAGGCGGATCAAATTTTTCAATACCTATAGGCTTTCTGGTATCTTGAACAGGAACTTGATTCATTTCAGGAATTCCCGGTGGGGGTTGGTTGTGTCAAAGTCTTTTGGGTAGGAGGTAAAGCAAAAACCTACATTTTTATTGGTTTCATTACTTTTATTAGTTTTATCACTCTGTTCTACTGCAGGTGAGATGTGCTTTGATCTGCACTTTTTTTTAACTTCATTAAAAGGATATAATGCAATATTACCTTCTATTAAAGAAAAGACATCTGTATCATCTCTTGTCCAGTTGTATCTTTGAAGCTTTGCTTTTACAGGAGGAGCAAGTTTTTTAAACATATCTTTTAATGTCTTTACACTTGCGGTATAATAATCATAAATGAAAATTTTAGGATTTTGAGAAAGTTGTTCGATAGTCATATAGTAAGATTCATATGTGATGAATCAATAAAACCTAATCGAGCAGACCAATACAGTGCTGTTGTATAATAAGGGTTATCGCCTTTTGTTGTATTGATAAAATATTCGAATATACGCCCCGCTACTTCTTTATCATCTTTTGATATCATAATAATTCCACCGATAAACAGCAAAGCTCTATCTTTATAATAAAAATTATTCTCTCTCGGTATATTTAAAGATCTTCTAAAGTCGCTTGCTCCCTTATTAAGCTCTAAACGTGAACTTGAAAGAGAACATATGATGTATAGCGACTTATACCTCTATAAAAACAAAATATATTTTCCGATACCCCAAGTGCTTCATTGTAGTCGTTTGTAGAAAACCAATCTACAGCAGATTCCGGGTTGTTATACTGAAGCTGCTCTATATAACTTACAAAACTCGCACTTGTTTGTGAAAACAAGGCGGTCGAAAAAATTATTATAAAGTAAAAAAACACAAGCATATTTTTTTCATATTTAAAGTCCCTCCAAAATAAGGTTAAACCGGCACAAAAAGTGTGTAAAAAAGCTTTTTGATTTTATTATTCTTGATATATTTTCACAGCTTCAAGAAGTGCCTCATCATCGTATTTATTATTTCCTTTTCATAAAGCGAGTATGCATTATTAAGCTGCTGTTTGTTTTTAAAACTTTTGGAACAGGAAGCTAAAAATGATACTAAAATAAATATCAAAAATAAAAATCAAGGCTTTTAATTTTTCATAAATATTATAAAACCCGCTTACTTAAAAGAATATAAACCATAGCCATTATAAATATAGCATAAAAAAAAGTAAAGTTATATTTTTTCTGCTTTTTAATTATTTTTTATTTATTCTTTGATTTCTTTGTAGTAAAACATAATATATATTTTTTGCTAGTACCGTATAATAAAAAGTAAACAGATGAAAAACATTTGTAAATAATTTTAATTAAATATATAATAAAATATAAAAGAATATGTGAAGTCTATTTAATATTATTAAGGAGTAAAACTAGACAAAAAGAGGTCTGAAATACTCTTTACTCTTAAAGATAAAGTATATGATGTAGTAATAATAGGCGGTGGTTGTAATAGGGGCACATATTGCTCTTGCCTGCTGCCAAAGATGGTATAAAAAACTCTTCTTTTAGACAAACATGATTTTTGCTATGGCTCTTCTTCAAAACATCTAACATACTTTCAGGCTCATTTATCGATATGCATAGAAACACAATATTTGAAACATGCGTACATAAAAAGAAAGAAACAGAATTATAAAAAATCTTCCTCTCCATCTCTTCCTATAATACTCCCTCTATATGAATATGGTAAATTATTTTTGGCGTCAGGAGATAAGGGTTCAAATATATGAAATACTCTCTCTTCTTCATCCGAGAAACAGACATAAAATTTTACAAAAAGAAGAACTTCTGAAATATTTCCCAAGTCTTGTAAGTTCGGATATAACAGGTGCCATAGAGTATTATGAAGCAAAATTAGATGATACAAGATATACTATAGAAACAATACTTGCTGCAGAAAACTTTGGAGCTGATGCGATAAACTATAGTGAAGTAACCGCATTTGATTATAATGAAAAAGAAATAAAAAGCGTAATTGTTGCGGATACACTGAACAGAAAGGTTTATGAAGTTAAAGCAAAAAATATCGTTATTTCCGCAGGGTCTTGGACAGAGGATTTATGTTCGTTTTTTCCCTTATGCGGATTATCAAAGTAAAAAAACACTATGTGAAAGGTACACACCTTTTTATAAAACAAACTTTATTGAGGCAAAAAAATCTTTAATACTTCCATCAACAAATAAAACAAAAAATATATCTTCTTCCTTGGAAAGGCGATACTGTAATACTTGGTACAACAAATAAAATTATAATGGTCAAAAGATTGTATCTATGCCGCAAGCGATGAGGTTGAATATCTTCTTGATTTTTATAATACTTATTTTTAATACACCTGTAAACAAGCAAAATATTATAACTACACAATCAGGTTTATATCCCGACAATATACATAATTTTTTCAGTTCATAAACATCATGTATTTAATTTGTTTAACGTAGATGGCGGAAGTTTTACTATGTTTTCATATATAGCAAGCACTGTTTTATCAAAAATATACCCCATATTGAAAAGATGGAAAACGCCAAGATGTGTTATGCATAAAGAGTCTTCACGAAGCGAGTGGGTATTAAGTGAATATGTTATTAAGTTTTTGTGTGAATATTTCGGCTATACTGATATTGCGGAAAGAGTAGATGATTTTTGCAAAGAAGACTCATCACTACTGAAACCTGTTGCAAATGACAAAAGAATACCAAGAGGTCTTATTCATTACTTTGTGAAAAAAGAACACGCTATTCCCTTGAAGATATTATGGTGCGACGTCTCAGATTTATAATAACAGAAGAAGACTGCGGTACTCTTATAGCCGAGCAAATAGCAGAAGAGATGGCTCAAGTTTTTAAACTGGAGTGAAAAGGTAAAAGAGTGGGAAATAAAACGATACAGAACAGAAATAAAAAGAAACAGAATATCGCTATTTTAGTTTATTCTAAAAAGTGTATGTTTCGGACAGATTAACTCATACAAAAAAGCAGATGTCGGCAGCAAGCAAAACGAAGTGTGTAATTTACAAAACTCTGTTGCTTAATTAATCTTCTTTATTGCTCATAAGTATTTGCGGTGTAAGTCTTAGTGGTGGGATTTTTACTGTGGGCTTTGTTTTTGTTGTAATTTTATCCACTCCTGTTTTTCTGTATTTAGCAGGTTTTGTGAATCTTACTTTTTTACTTTGCACTGCTTCATTTATTATAAGCTTTGCATTATTAACAAATCCGCTGTTGCCATATAAAGTTATTGTTTGAATACTAAGCCTTTCTTTAATCATATACACCGAAGCTAATTCATCGTCTATAAACAAATGGGCGAGTATTCTGCCATATATATCAAAATCGGCAACGGCTATAAAGACATTTTTAGCATTAGTAATTAATTTCTCTAAAACTCTTTTGCTGCAATTCCATAGCTTTGAGTAATCTCTGGGGATCAAACCTATTAGGCGATAATACACTACCGTCATATTTTATGGTGTCTGCGTCTATTAATTTTATATTTTCTTTTTCTATTTTAATTTTTATTTTCTCTCTCTTATATCCTCAGTTATTAATAATTTTATTTTTGTCATTAAAACTTAATTTTATTATATTGTCGTTTTCAATATTAAAATCATCAATTTTATTTATAGAGTTTATAAT
Source organism: Whitmania pigra (assembly GCA_021613335.1). Classification (NCBI taxonomy): domain Eukaryota; kingdom Metazoa; phylum Annelida; class Clitellata; order Hirudinida; family Haemopidae; genus Whitmania; species Whitmania pigra. The sequence goes on from JAJTWR010000333.1 coordinate 41,819, forward strand.
CAAGACATATTGTTGATATTTTTTCTTCTTGCATAGTTTAATAATTTTTCACTTTCCTAAAAAAATAATACTATTCTTTTAAAAAACAGTGTGTAAATTTTTAAAAATAGTCGGCTTCGTATTTTTATATTTTTAAATCTCGACTTTATAATTTTTACAATCTCTTTTTTTTTCTTTGTATTCATGTTTATCTAAAACTAAATAAACCTTATCTCCACTTGAAAAATATTCCTGCGTTATAGCTTCGACAGTTTTATAGAAAATATTATTAGGATTATATTTACTATTTAACAAAATCTCACTATTTATTTCATTTGTGTTTACAAGTGAATTATATTCCAAAAACATAGTAAAAGAATAGGCTTTATAAAAACACAATAAATAAATTATAAATATTAATAGAGTTTTGAGCTTATATTTTTAAAAAAAACATTTTTAGCCTTTTCATAGAAATACTTTATAAAAAAAATTATTGAAAAATATGCTACAATTTTAAGTTTATAAAAAAATCTTCTAATATCAAGTATGATTATTCATATCCCGATTAAGTAAAATGTTGGTTGATTTTAACAAAAAAACACTTAAACTGATAGAATGGTCATATTGAATGTTAAATAAAGATTTTAAAAAAATATTGAAAATTTTACTCAAATCCGAATCTTATTTGAGTTCCTATACTATAGCCCAAAAACTTAATTTAAGCTCTAAAACAGTCAGAGTTAGAATAGCTGAATTAAATAATAAATTAAAAGATTTAGGATTTAATATTCTCTCAAAACCAAGATATGGTTATATACTACTTGAAGTAAAAAATAAAAAGCACTTGAAGATATTTTAAATAGAGAAAATATAAATGAGATATCGGATTTTGAATTTTTTGATTTTGAATATAGAGCAAACTGTTTATTTGACAACTTGTTCAATAAAGACGGATATGTTAAATCAGATGACTTGGCAGAGCTTCTTGATATATCAAAACCAACATTAACAGGCATTTAAAAAAACTTGAGCTAAACTTAATTTTTATGAATTAAAACTTGAAAGACGACCAAACTATGGAATTAGAATAACAGGGAGTGAATTGATATAAGAAATTGTCTTTCTCAAAACTTTATACAAAGGCGACTTTCATTAAAGGCTTCCGAATATTTTTATGTTATAGTAAATGCATCACTGGATATTTTTAAAAGTTTAAATCTTATATGTGTCGGAAGTAAACTTTGAAAGTATCGTTGTGTATATCTATATAAGTGTGGAGAGAATAAAAAAAGGAAAATATGTTGAGAGTCTTAAAAATTGCAAAGTCAAAGAAACATCAATACTGGCATCTTTTAGAATATATCAAAAAATAGAAAATGTATTAAAAATGAAATTTGATGATAATGAGATTCATGCATTATCTCTTCATATAGATTCTAAAACCTCAACGACATTAACTAGTCCAAGTATTTCTAAAAGCTTTAAAAAATCTTTATCAAAACAAGCCTTAAAAGAAAACAAAGAATACAAAGAAAATAAATATAAAAGTAACACACAAAATATTATCGTTTCAGACGAGCTTGGAAAACTCTCTTATGAAATGATATATTTTGTATACGAAAAAATTAAAGATAGATTTTAGAAATAATTTTAATTTACTAATGAACTTAAATCGTCATTTGGCACCTCTTGATATACGAATAAGATATAATATGTCTATAAAAAATCCTGTAACAGAAGATGTGAAAAATAATTATTCTCTTGCTTATGTTATAGCAAAAGAAGTTTCTATTGTATTGAAAAATTATTACGGTAAAGAAATATCAGATGATGAGATATGCTATATCGCTGTTATATTTGAAATAGCCCTTGAAGAAAATAAAGAAGGTTTTTATAAATACAACCTATTAATAGTTTGTGCATTGGGCAGAACGGCAACAGAATTATTGGCAAGAAATATAAAAATGAGTTTGCAGATTATATAGAAAATATTTACATGTCAGATTTATTAAGTCTCGATAGATTTGATTTTTCTAAAATAGATTACATAGTTTCTACTGTTGATATTGATATAAAAGCTCCTGTTCCGATAATTAAAACAGGATTATTTTTTGAAAAAAAAGATTTGGATCTAGTTGGAAAAACTTTCAAAACTTCTTCTTATTCTTTTATAGATAAATATTTTAAGGAGTCATTATTTTGTCCGATGCTAAAAGCAAAAGTATGGAAGAGGCTTTGGAAAAATATTTGTCTATTATTAAAAAATGCATTAAAAGAAAATGTTCTTAAATGTGATTATGATATACCGAATTTATTTTTGGAATCTGTTATTGAAAGAGAATCTATGATACCTACTGACTTTGGATATTTATGCGCATTGCCTCACCCTATGACCCCGCTTACAAAAAACTCATTTGCTTTTATTGCCGTGTTGGAAAAACCTATTATTTGGAATAAAAATCCTGTTCAAGTTATATTTTTAATTTCTATCTCTAAAAGTAAAAAAGAAGATTTACATAATTTTTATTCTTCGGTTGCAAGTTTTATCTACAAAAAAGATAATGTAAAAAAATTAATTGAAAAGAGAGATTTTAATGTATTAAAAGAACTTTTAAAAGATTTTTAATAATTATGCATAATGCATTTTAATATTTTGTAAAAAAGTCAATTTTAATTTTACCGCATTGAATGTGGAGTTTTTATTTATTGAGTTTGGTGTTTTCTATTAAAGTATTCTTAAAAAGTTAAGAGTTTTTTTATTGTTTGTCAAATTTTTGCTGAAAAAAATACGGAGTATTGTTATGCCTTTTAAAAACGGTTTTTTATGGGGCGGTGCGACAGCTGCCAAATCAGTGTGAAGGAGGCTTCGACAGAGGCGGTCGTGGGCTTGCAAATGTCGATGTCTCTCCGCACGGAGATGATAGAACTGCTGTTATTACCGGAAAAATGAAAATGTTTGATTTTGATGATAAGCATTTTTATCCTTCAAAAGATGCGATTGATATGTATACTCATTTTAAAGAGGATATAAAACTTTTTGCCGAAATGGGGTTTAGTGTATATAGACTATCTATTGCATGGAGCAGAATATTTCCTAAAGGTGATGAGCTTACTCCAAATGAAGAAGGTCTTAAATTTTATGAGGAGATATTTAAAGAGTGTAAAAAATATTCTATAGAGCCGCTTGTAACTATCACTCACTTCGACTGTCCTATGCATTTAATAAAAGAATACGGCGGTTGGCGAAACAGAAAAATGTTGGGGTTTTATGAAAATCTTTGTAAAGCTATTTTTAACAGATACAGAGGTCTCGTAAAATACTGGCTTACTTTTAATGAAATAAATATTATCCTTCACGCACCATTTATGGGAGCAGGCATTGTTTTGAAGAAGGCGAAAATGAAGAAGAGGTAAAATATCAAGCAGCACATCATGAGCTTGTGGCGAGTGCAATAGCTACAAAAATAGCTCACGAAGTTGATAAAAATAATATGGTTGGCTGTATGCTTGCTGCGGGAGTTTATTATCCATACTCAGCCGACCCAAGAGATGTTTTGGCGGCACAAGAAAAAAACAATGAAATGTACTTTTTTGTGGATATTCAATCAAGAGGTGCTTATCCTGCTTATGCATTAAAGAAATTTGAAAGAGAAAATATAAATATAAAAATGGAGACAAGCGATTTAGAATTACTGAAAAACTATACAGTAGACTTTATTTCTTTTTTCATACTATTCGACAAAATGTGCTTCTTATGACAAAACAAAATATTGTTACAGTAAAGACGGTATAGAGTTTCATCTTAAAAATCCTTATTTGAAAAATACCGACTGGGGTTGGTCTATTGACCCTCTTGGAATACGTGTAACATTAAACGATATATACGACCGCTACCAAAAACCTATGTTTATTGTAGAAAACGGTCTTGGTGCTTATGATAAAGTAGATGAAAAAGGATATGTTGAAGACGACTACAGAATTGAATATTGAGAGAGCATATTAAAAAATATGAAAGATGCTGTAGAAATAGACGGGGTAGATTTAATCGGATACACTACTTGGGGACCTATAGATTTGGTTTCAGCAGGAACAGGAGAGATGTCTAAAAGATATGGCTTATTTACGTAGATAGAGATGATTTTGGTCGCGGAACATTGAAAAGAAGCAAAAAAAAATCATTCTATTGGTATAAAAAAGTTATAGAAAGTAATGGTGAAAATATACATTAATCTATTATTAATTCAAGTATAATAAGTTAGACAATAGAGAATTGTTTGACACTTTTATATTTTTAAAATTAGTATAATCACAAAAATTATTCTTAAAAAAATATTTTATATATTACCTAATACTGTATTTTTGGGTTTTATTCTGTGAAAAAATATTTATTAAAATAAATCATTTGCATTTATTAAATTAATTCTGTTACTATACTTTTGAAAAATTATAGTTTTTTTAACTAAATATACTTAAAAATAAAAAATTGAAATAATGAAATATATTTGGTTTTTTATTAGTTTCTTTTAAGTATAATATTTAGTGTGAGGGTATAAATTTGAGATTTTCATTATAACTATACTCTTTTTTTATTTTCAAAACATCAGACGAAATAATCCGTCCGTAGATTTATTTTTTTGGGAGAGTATTGTAAAATTACATCATTTTTATAACAAACAGCCGTAGATTTACGCCATTTTTATTGTGTATTATGTGCACAGAACATTTCTATTTTTTAAATAAGGAGGTAAATGTTTAAATATATTAAACTGCTTTTGATATTATTTTTAATTCTAACTATACAAGTGTCGGCTCAGGAAAACGAAGTTGTTAACAGATGAGCATTTAGAGGAAAATAATTTATCCGATGATAGTTCTATAAACACCAACCAAATCAGTAATGTTTTGTATTATGCGGGATATGTAGAGATGATAAGAAATCGCATACCCGAGATGAAAATTAACGCTACTTTAGAGACAAATGCAATGAATGTGCTTTTAAGTGCGGTAAGTATTAATGATGTAAACTTGTCGGCAAAAGGCGGAGCTATAGGGAAATTCGGTTCTTATGACAAAAAAGCGGTTTCTGCAAACGGATTTAAACTTGGTGTTGGAGCGGGAAGCGTAATAGCTTATTCTGGAACAAGATGGAATATTGATGTAAGCCAAGATGCATTATACCAAAGTAAAGCACCGAAGGGTAGTCTGCTTGTTCCTTCAATTACACTCTCTGTTACCCAGCCGTTACTCAATAATTTTTTAGGTACACTCGACAAATATCCTATCAAAGATGCCGAGTATGCACTTTCTATTTCAAAACTTCAAAGAGAAATTAATGATTCCAGTGTTATGGTGTCATACAAAAAAATGTATTTTCAATGGATATTACTTGAAAAAGTTTTAACATATCTTGACTCTATTATTAAAGAAGCAAAGGCTTTTGAAATCAAACATTAAGACGTTATAGAAGTGGTTTGGTAGACAATGATTCTTATCAAAATGCAATAAAGCAAACGCTTCAATATATTCAGTTTCATAAAAAATATAGTGCCGATCTAACAAATATACAAATCGCTATAGACTACTTTATACCGTTAGAAAACAGAAGTCCCGACCAGACAACTTGGAACGATTTTTTGGATTTGTCTATGAATATAGATATGGATATAGTACCTTTTGAGAATACTCTTCACGGGGCTATAGCAGGAGAGACAACAAAAAGAGCTGAATATACACTAAGCGTTATGGAAAACAATACTTTTCCAAGTCTTGATTTTGTAGGTAGTGTTGGTTTTGGCAACAATGATTTTGGCGGAAACTATTTCGGCTCTTTCGGAAATATGACAAATGTAGATTATTTTGCAGGTATAAAATTTTCCTACCCTATAGGAGATAAATCATCAAAAGCAAAATTAAATGATGCTAAAAACGCACTTTACTCAGTTTCAGGCAGACTATGACAGACTTAATATGAACTTTGTAAGAGATATAACAGGTTTTTACAACAACTTCACCTTACACAAAGAACTTCTTAAAATTAAAAAAGAAGAGATAAATGCTATAGATTTAAGATTAAATACACAGCTTTCAAAACTTAGTCAAGGAAGAATTGAAGTAGATGATATTATAACAACAAGACTTGAAAGGGTTATTGCCGAAACCGAACTTTTAGATATTCAATATATATTATAACTACGGTATTTGATTACAGATCGCTACTTGCTATAGAATAGTAGGCTTAAAAAGGATAGAAATTAATGGAACAAATTATTTTATTTTTCGCCAGAAACAAAATGCTTGTAAATATTTTAGTTGTGGCTACCTTTCTTATAGGCGGTTATTGTTACTTTAATATTAGGCAGGAGTCTTTCCTTCCACCGATTTAGATATGGTTTTAATTCAGGCAATTTATCCTGGGGCTACTCCTTTAGATGTTGAAAAAAATGCTGTTATTCCTATAGAAGAAGAGCTTCAGTCAATAACGGGTATTGAAGAATATACTTCTATTATAATAGAAAATGCTGCTATTATAAAAGTAAAAATAGACCAAACACTGGACGACACACGTCCCACAAAAAGACGAAATATTTAGGAAAATGCAAAATGTACCCGACCTCTCACCTGATGTTGAGGAATTAAATGTTATTGATGCTAATCCTGATCTTATGTCAATTTATACAATAGGTGTTAATTTTAAAGAAGGGCAAGTAGGTACAGAAGATGAAATTTACAAGTATAGCCGTATTCTTGAAGACGATCTTCGCCGTCTTGATGGGGTTGCCGAAATAAGAGTATCGGGAAGAACAGATCCTGAAGTTCAAATATATGTTGACCCGTATGGAACTCAAAAATATTATCTATCTCTTCTTGATATAGTGAACGCTGTAGAAATGAGAAATGTAAGAATTACAGGCGGTAATCTTAAAACTCCGGAAAAAGAGCTTACTGTTGTAACTATGGGAGAGTTTATAAATCCTATTGATGTAAAAGATGTTATCATACGCTCAACCTTTGATGGACAGAGAGTACGTGTAGATGATGTTGCTAAAATTAATGAAGGTTTTGTTGAAAAAACTGTTTTGATGAGAGTAAATAAAAATCCCGGATATTCTTTAAGTATAGTTAAAAAAGAAAATGCGGACATATTGAATACCATAAAAACAGTAAATAAATATTTTGAAGACAATAAAGATTTAATTCCTTCGAATATGCAAATAAGCCCAATGCAAGATAATTCAAGAACAATTGTGGCTCTTTTAAATGTTGTAACTTCAAATATTATATCAGGTTTTATTATAATATTTATAGTTCTTTTAATATTTCTTGATATTAAAAGTGCATTATATACAAGCTTTGCTATGCTTATAATAATATTCGGAACTTTAATATTTATGACGGGAGCAGGTATAACATTTAATATTTATCTCTTGCAGCCGTTGTTACAGTTTTGGGTATGATAGTAGACAACAGTATAGTTATTTCTGAAAATATATTTAATTTTAAGCAGGCAGGTTATAAAGGGCTTGAAGCTACAAAACTTGCCGTTCTTGATGTTGTAATGCCGATTATAGTTTCAAGTATGACAACTATTACGGCATTTGCACCTATGCTTTTTATTGAAGGTATAATGGGTAAGTTTGTTAATCAATTTCCAAAGGTTGTTATTGCCGCTATTATAATAAGCTTTTTTCAGTCGGTATTTATTCTTCCCAATCAACTCCAAGATAAAGCTAAAAAAGCTAAAGCTAAAGATAAAGCCGAAAATGAAAACAAAAAGAAAAAACGTAAAAATATTTTTGACTACGACAGAAATAATTATTTGAAAAAATGAAAGTACCTTTTGGTTTTATCCTTTCAAGACTTCTTAAAATACGGTATGCGGTTATAATATTCTTTTTCTTCTGCTTTTTGGCTCATTTTTTTTAGCACAAGATAGTTTTAAACGCTTTGTCCTTATCTATGATACAAGTTCCGATACCATTGTTATAAATCTTGACGCAGGAGTTGGAACAACACTTGATAAAACACTTACTTATCTTGAACAGATTGAAAGTATCGTTTTAAATACTGTAAGGCCTGAAGAACTTATTGCTATATATACACTTGCCGGGCAGCAGGTTGATCAGGATATAATATCGGAAGAGCTTGGAAGTTTGGGCGGTATTATGGTGTATTTAGTTCCTTCTGTAGAGAGAGAGAGAATAGCAGACGATATATCTTTAGAGATAAACAAGGAAGTAGATAAAACAGATTTAAGAAAAGAGCTTAAAATTTTGAATATAGCTGTAAAAAGCACTATGAGTGCAGCAGGTAAAGCAGTTGATGTTAAAAATTGTGGGCAATGACACGGAAAAAGCAAAAATTGTAAAAGACCAAGTAAAAGAATATCTTCTTTCTATAGACGGTATAATAAACTATGAAGATGACGATAAACTCGGTAAAGAAGAGCTTAGAATAATTTTTGATTATAACAAAATAGCAGAGCTTGGTATAAATGTTGCAACGGCAGCCAGAGAGGTAAGAACTGCCTACTACGGAACTGTAGCTACATATATTCAAGGACTTGACAATAAGCTTGAGTTTAGAGTTCAGCTGAAACAAATGCTACAAAATCTACAAACTCAATAAATAAACTTTTAATTCCAAATAACAATAATAGATTAGTTTACCTTGAAAATATTGCAAAAATAGAATCTACTAACGGGCTTTCCACAATAAGGCACTTTGACGGTGAAAGAGCGATAACGATAACTTCTGATATTGAAAAAGGCAAAACAACATCAAAGCAGGTTATGGATATGATTAAAGAAAAATTTAAGAATGTACCTATTGATTATCCAGGAATAAGTGTAATATTTGGCGGTGAAGCAAAAGAAACAATAAAATCGCTCACTTCGCTTTTATTTAGCTTTGCAATTGCCATTACTTTGATATATGTAGTTTTACTTCTTCAGTTCAAACGTATTGTACAACCGCTTCTTATACTCTTAATAATACCTTTTGGTTTAATAGGTGTATTTCTAGCATTTGCGGCACACTCAATGCCTATGAGCTTTATGGGCTTCATTGGTGTAATAGGTCTTGCAGGTGTTGTTGTTAATAACGGTATTATAATGGTAGACCTTATTAATAAGATACTCGATGAAGGAGTAGAAAACGGTAAACAGGGAGTATTTGATGCTATTGTTGAAGGAACAAAATCAAGACTTCGTCCGGTATTTTTAACTACAGCTACAACAATACTCGGTTTGATGCCTACGGTATATGGTATAGGCGGAAAAGCTGATGTTATAGTTCCTATAGTTATGGCACTTGCATACGGACTTCTTTTTGCATCTCTGCTTACACTCATATTCCTCCCTTGTATATTTATGATATCATTTGATTTAAAATTATTTAAACTTCCTGAACCTGCAGATGGAGATATTAACAGTGTTATTATAAGGCACAAAGAGCATTCCGAAATAAATAATTCAAATCAAAATAAATTATCGGATAGTTCGGATAGTAAAAGTTCTGAGAAAAAAAAAGAAGCTAAAAAAAAGAACAAAGAAGGTGGAAGATATAGAAAGTACAAAAGAAAGTGAAGATAGTTAAAAAATAAAAAACAGAATAAAAATTAGATATTAAAATAATAACTGCAAAAAGATGTAAAAATATTGCTTGCAGTTATTATATATAATTAAAATATTTTAATTGCTTGCAATAGAGTTTGTTTTGCTATACCATTTTAAGTAAATAAAAAAATCATAAATACTTGTTAATTGCTATACATTATAATTATATTATTGGGATAAAAATAAATGACTGATAATACTATAACGATGAAGAAAATTATTTAAAAGATAGAAATGATTATTACAGAAAAAGAACATTTATGGCTTCAATGATAAATATGTTTGCTATTCGACAAGTGCCGTTATGATACCTCTTTCTCTTGAAAATATAAGGCGAGATTTATCGCTTACATTCACAGAGGCTTCTTTGTTTTTCTTTTATTACTTCAATAGAGCAATTTGCTATAATGATATTAAGTTGCTTTGTGGCAGGAAGATTTGGAAAAATTAAAAGTTCTTAAAATATCACTTATGATACTCGCTATTGGCACAGTATTTTTTTCAAGAGCAAATATATTTATTGTCGCTGTTTGTTCATACCTTATTATTGGAGTAGGTCAAAGTTTCAGTGAAGCAATGCTTACACCTATAGTAGTCGATTTATATCCAAAGAAAATGCGTCAAAACAGATTTTACTTCACGCTTTTTGGCCCATAGGTATAGTTAGTGTGTTCTCCTGTTATAGGTTATTTTCTTTCAAGGGGTGTAAGCTGGAGGACAATATTTTTGGTTATAGCGGCTATTATATTTTTGGCTTTTTTTCTATATCCATCTTCAAAAAAAATCACTCTGCCAAAAGCAAGTACAAACTTTTCAGATATAAAAAAAATTTTCTCTTCAAAGCTCTTTATAACATTTATAACAGCAATAGCATTTTCCGCTGGCAACCGAAGGAGCTTTCACATACTGGATATCAACCTATGTACAAAATGTTTATAAAGGAAGCCAGTTTAGTGGGGCAATAGCTGCTACAAGTTTTGCTATTGGTATGGCTATCGGTCGTCTGGCTTTAGCAGAGTGGCAAAGGTTATTAGTTTAATAAAGATAATTTAATATGTTCAATATCTCTTCTATATCCATTTTACTTTTAATATTGTGGGGAGTATTTCTTTATATGTTTAGCGGTATTTTTTACTGGTTTAAGTGTCGCTCCTCTTTGGCCTTCAATACAAACTTATGCTGTTCAGGTTTTGAAAATGGATGCAACTTTAATTATGGTTTTTTTATCTTGTTCGGGAATACCGGGAGGCAGTTTTTCAGTCTTGATTGTAGGGATACTTACCGACAACTTTGGTTTTAAGGCTGCATTTTTAGCGGTAATACTTTTTGCGATACTGCTAGTTATAAATATTTTTATAATTTTTAGAGATACAAAAAAAATGCTGTAAAAAATAAATAATATATGTTCGCTAAAAAAATAAGTAATCATTTATTAATTTGTATGATTTATTTTTTTATTTAAAATAAGTATATCGCCTTTTTTTATTAATGTATCACCTTTCGGAATAATATTTCCGCTTTCTCTTTTTAGCATAACAATTAGTCCGCTTTCTTTGTTATCCAAATCTTTTATAAGTTTATTTACAAAAGGATGAGATGAATCAATTTTCACTTCTGTTAAATCTATATTGTCGTATTCTTTATATTTTTTACAATTTAATATCACAGTGTCATTATTTTTAATACTGTTTCTCCGCTTGGAATAATATTCTCACCGCCTCTTATTATCATAATCGCAATAGAATCCAGCGGGAACTCAATATCTTTTATTTTTTTATTTTTCCAACCGTGAGTTTTTGATACATATACTTCTATAAGTCCATAGTCTTCATCTTCATAGTCGGTAAATGTTTTAAGTACATCGCTGTTTTTATCAAACCAGTTTAAGGCGTTTGGCAATAAGAGGAAGAAGCGAGCCTTGCACAGAAACAGATATAAGAACCAAAAAAAAGACTATATGAAATATATCTATTTTTGTGTAGTCAGCACTTGTTATAGCCAGTATAGCGAAAACTATTGAAGCAACTCCTCGTATACCTGATAGAGAAATAAAAAGCTGCTCTTTAATTGGTTTTTTGAAAGGAAAAAGATACCATAAACACAGCGATGGGACGAGCCACAATACTTAAAAATAAAACTATAAAAAACAGAAGGCAAAGCTATTTTAGGTATTTCCGAGGGGAATGCAAAGAAGACCAAGTAAAAAGAAAGCTGCTATATGCATAAGAGAAGTTATACCATCAAAAAAGTGAACCAAGGCAACTTTGTTTTTTATACTGCTGTTCCAAGAATAATGCCTACAATGTATACGGTAAGATATCCATTGCCTCCGATAATCGTAGAAAGTGAATATGAAAGGATAGCTACAGCCAAAACAAAAACAGTATCCGTCCGCTTGCAAACTTTTTAAGTGTATATATTGAAACATAAGAAATTACAAATCCGATAGATTACTCCATACACTATTTGAGAAAAAAGCATATAGAGAACGGAAACTTGATTAGCGGCTTTTGACATAAGAGACAAAGAGACTATAACAAGCATATAAGCTATCGGGTCGTTACTTCCGCTTTCAAGCTCAAGAAGTGATGCAAGCCCGTTTTTTAGGTTTAGATTTTTCGATCGAAGTATAGAAAAAACACTGGCTGCATCTGTGGAACTTATAACGGCACCTATTAAAAAACTTTCTAAAACTTCAAATCTTAAAACAAAATGTGCAAATACAGCGGTAAGAAGAGCTGTTATTACAACTCCAAATGTTGAGAGCATAAATGATTGAATGGCAACAGGACGTGCTGCTTTCCAATTTGTACCAAATCCTCCGTAAAACATAATAAATACCAAAGCTATAGTGCATATATTTTTCAGTATCTTTATAATTATCAATTGTATTTTAATAAGTCCATCACTGCCAAAAATCATACCAAGTATTAAAAACAGTAACAGTGAAGGTACACCTATTTTTATATGAGAGTTTGCTTGCGATAATACATATAATTATTATTATGGAAATTTTGAAAACATATAGAGCCATATTAAATTATTTATCCATTTTAAAAATTAATATTGATTTTTATATTGACATTAACATTGAGATTTAATTTAAAAATATTATAAACGAATATACAAATTAGTAAATGATATATATATATTAAGTAATGTGTTTCTTGTGATTAAACATATAATCTAAAACTTTATTCTACTGTTGACAAAGTATAATATTAATATACACTGTATTTATGTATCCTTATTTCAAGGAGTTTCTTTTATGCAAAAAAAATTATTATAACACTTACAAAAGAAAATATTGACAGTGAACATATTTGCTGTGCATTTTCGGATAAAAAAAAAAAGTGAAGGTTATAGTCTTAAAAAAGAATGGCTGAAAATGAATTTAATAACGGTTATATTTTCAAACGCCTTGATGAAAAAGCTAAAGTTTTTATAGAATATGTGCCTGCCGAAAAAGCGTGGATACCTGTTCAAGCTAAAAATTATTTAATGATAAATTGCTTTTGGGTATCGGGACAATATAAAGGTAAGGGCTATGCTAAATTACTTCTTCAGTCTGCTATAGATGATGCTAAAAAACAAAATAAAAACGGACTTGTTACTGTGGTGGGAACTAGCAAATTCCATTTTATGAGCGATACAAAATGGCTTTTAAAACAGGGATTTTGAAGCTGTAGAAAAACTGGATTACGGATTTAGCCTTTTGGTACTAAAAATAAAACCTGATGCACCAAATCCTTATTTTAATAAATCGGTATTAAGCGGAGAGTGTGAATATAAAACATTTTTAACAGTTTACTATACCAACCGATGTCCATTCACCGAGTATTATATAAACGACGGTCTTACACAAATTGCCAAAGAAAAAAATATACCATTAAAAATAATAAAACTTAAAACTATTGAAGAAGCACAAGAATCTCCAAGTCCCGCTACAATATTCAGTTTATTTTACAATGGAAAGTTTCTTACAACAGACATAAGCGTATGTACCGAAAGTAAGTTTAACAAGCTGATAAAAGTTAGTCACTAAACTAAGTATTAGTTATTTCTTTTTTTATTTCTCTTTGAAAAGAAGTACGGAAGGGTTATCTTTTATTTCTCACTGAAATCTTTTTAAATGGCTACCGTTATTTTTAAGTCCCTGTATAAGGCTTCGTCTTTTATAGCACCTCCTGCAACACCCTTACCGCTTTGAACATCATCAACAATATTGTTCAGTTTTAATGTAACAGAGTATTAATATTTTTTATCATAGAGTTTGCATTTATAATAATTTCGGATATTTGATCTCCGTTTGTAGAGATAATATTGTCTAATATAGCAACAATGTTCACCAAGTCTATCATTACTTTGTTTATATCTTCAATACGAAGTGTATTTTTTATATCACCAAGTGAGCCCAGAGCACTTTCAAGGCTTACAGGGTCTATTCCTTTAACTATACTGTTTCCCGCCATACTTCTCTCTCCAAGTGTACTTATGGAAGGAGGAGTTGCCATAATATATTTTTCTCCAAGACCAAAACCCACAGTTTGAATTGTAAACTTTGTACCTTCGGGAAGAATTACTTTTTCATTTGTTATAAAAGCGTTTACTCTTATTGTTCCGTCTGCATTTATATTTATATTTCTTATAAAACCTATAACTATTCCGCCGCCACGATAGGCTACTTTGCCATTAACTCTCAAGTCTCCTATGAAAATATAGTCAATAAATAAATCATAACCTTTACCGAGCATTTTTATTTTTCCGAAAGTTACAACCGAAAATATTAAAAGAGCAAGCGTGATATAAAAAATAATACCGAGTTTGACTTTTTTGTTCATAATAATTTTACCTCTTATCTTTTTTCATTAGTTTAATAATAGCTATAATTTTTCAGGCTTTTTTAGCTAAACTGCTCATAAAAAAATTCTTTAGATGTGTATTGTCTGTATTTCAAGATCGTCAGGAGAACCGCCTTCAATAATAGCTCCATCATAAAACCATAACCACTCTGTCTGCCATTCTAAATACACTTGTCATATCGTGTGTTACAACAATACTTGTTACATTAAGAAGTTCTTTTGTTTTAACTATTAAATCATCGATTACTCTCGACATTATAGGGTCAAGTCCTGTAGTTGGGCTCATCATATAAAAGTATTTCAGGGTCCATCGCTATGGCACGAGCAAGGACCGACACGCTTCTTCATACGCCGGAAAGTTCAGAAGGCATTTTTTTTTCAATACCCGGCATTCCAACCATTTCAAGAACATCAGAAACCTTTTGTTTTATTTTTATCTCACTTAAGCTTTTATTTACATTCTTAAGCCAAAACTTACATTGTCATAAACATTTAAAGAGTCAAATAAAGCAGCCCCTTGAAAAAAACCATAGCAAATTTTTTCTTATATCTTCAAGTTCCTGTGTAGTCGTCTTGTTGATGTCTTTGCCATAAACAAAATATATTACCACTGTCAGGCTGAAGAAGTCCTATTATGTGTTTTATAAGAACGCTTTTACCGCAACCTGAGCTTCCTATTATAGCGAGAGTTTCGCCTTTGTAGATTTTAAGATTAGCCCCTTTTAAAACATTTTGCATACCAAATGTTTTGTTTACATTTTCCAATTCTATACACACCATATTTTTACACTCTTATCCTTAAAACTTTTGTATATTTTTTTGCATCTATTTTGCAACTTTTACAGAAGCAGGAATAGTACCGTTTTTGTTTTATATAATGCAACTTCATTTTCTTCACATTTTATTTGGGCATCACCCTCAAGTGTCATAATTATTTCAAAGATTTTTTATCAAGTGAATATTCAAATGTTTTACTTTCTTCTCTTATTTATCTCTTCCACATTGAAAAACTCATTTTCCACTAATTTAGATTTTTCATATCCAATAAATTTTTCAAACTTTTTCTCTACTTTTATTTTTTTTGTATCTATTTCTTTTATAGTTTCCAGTGCCTCTTTTATATTAAGTTCTCTTTGTTTACCGTTATTATCTACTCGACCCCAGTCGTATACTCTAAAAGTTAGGTCGCTTGAAGTTTGTATTTCGGCAATTACAACTCCTCCAAGTATAGCGTGTACACAGCCTGCAGGTATATAAAAAGTATCTCCCTTTTGAACATCTAAAAATTTAAAAATATTTTCTACATTTTCACCTTTTCAAGGCAATGTTTTTAAGTCTTTTTTATTAAAGCCTTCATTAAAACCTATCAAAAGTTTTGAGCCTACCTCAGCGTCAAGCACTACCCACATTTCATTTTTACCTAAAGAATTATAATAAAGCTTTGCGTAATCATCATCGGGGTGAACCTGTATTGAAAGTTTGTCTTTGGCGTCTATTAATTTACAAGAAGCGGAAAAAAACACTGTATTTAGAATTACTTTCTATAGCATTACTTCCTAAAATATCTTCTTTATTATTTCTCTACTAATCTCTTAATGGTATTCCCTTAAACTCTCCATTTTTTACAACGCTTTCCTAGACTCTATAACTGATACTTCAAAACTTTCTCCGATATTTTTTGTTTTATCAAAAGCTTTATTATAATTATAAGCGAGTTTGTCTCCGCCCCATATAACTTCTTTTCCTATATCAAAAAAATCTAAAATATACATAATAGAGACATTATATAAAAAAACACTCTAATTTACAACAGATTAAACAGGTATTCTTATTATTATATGTTATGCCTCATAACACAGCCACTCATTGTCGTATCTTGACTTTTTTTTGTTGTGTGTGATAAAATGTACACCAAGTTGCCGAGTTAGCTCAGTTGGTAGAGCAAAGGACTGAAATCCTGTGTCTAGGGTTTCAATTCCCTGACTCGGCACATTCTTATTATAAACCTTCTATGATTTTATCAAATAATTTTTTAAATATTCTTTACGAAGACAATCATATTATAGTTGTATTTAAACCCGAAAATGTTTTAAGTCAGGGAGACTATAGCGGAGAAGCGTCTTTGTTTGATTATGTTAAAGACTACATAAAAATAAAATATGAAAAAAAAGGCAATGTATTTTTGGGACTTATTCATAGGCTTGATAGACCTGTAAGCGGAGTTATGGTGTTTGCCAAAACTTCAAAAGCAGCTTCAAGATTGGGAGAGAGTGTGAGGGGCGGGGGAAGTTTGAAAAAATATATTTTGCTGTTGTAAACGGTGTGCTTAATGAAAAAAAAAAGCTACACTTAAAAATTATTTAATTAAACAGACAAATAAAATGTCTAATATTGCAAAGTGTTTTTGACGATAAAGATAATGCTGCAAAGCTTGCTATACTTAATTATGAGGTTATGTCAGGCAGAAATGTAGCCAAAAATTTAAGCCTGCTAAAAATATACCTTGAAACTGGAAGATTTCATCAAATACGTGTACAGCTTGCATCTATTGGTCATGCAATATATGGCGATACCAAAATATGGAAGCTATATAAAATACGGTAGCGATAATTTACCTCTTGCCTTATTTGCCGGTTCTTTAAGTTTTCCACACCCTGTAAAAGATGAAATAGTTTGTTGTGAAATGCGGCTTCCCGATAAAGAGCCTTGGAGTATTTTTCATACTTCAATATATAAAACAATAAATAGTAAAAAACTGTACTGATAATGTATCTTTACAAAAATAAAATTAATGTTATATTAAGTACACAAAAAACGAGAAAAGAGTTACAATAAATTTTAGTATGATAGAGATTATATTATAAATAAAAAAAATATATTAAAATCGTAGAGATTAAAAAATTATTTGTAATAATATTATGGAGTAAATAAAACAATGAACATAAAAAATAATGCATCAGAGCTTTAAAGGAGTTTGCTTGTAAAAATAGCAAAAAATGTACTTGGAGGATAGGCTCTTGAAGATATTAATTCTATTCCGACAGATGTAGTACCCAGAGGAAGTAGTAAATCTATTCGCTGTTGATATTCACGACAGAGATAATAAAAAAAACAGAGTAATAGCTCGCATAGGAATAAGCGTTGAAGACGGAAAAGAAAGATAACGGAATATCCTTAAGCGATTATGCTTCACTTGCCCTAGAAAGAGATAAGCCGACTTGGCCTATGCTTACTGTTTTAGATGAAGCGTGTAATGCTTGTGTCAGAGCACAACTATATGGTAAACAATGCTTTGTCAGGCTTGTTTGGCTCGTCCTTGTATGGTAAACTGCCCAAAAAAAGCAATAGACATAAAAGATGGACGCGCACATATTGAAGATGACAAATGTGTTAACTGCGGAATTGTTTAAAAAACTGTCCATATCATGCGATAATAAATATTCCTGTCCCTTGCGAAGAATCCTGCCCTGTAGATGCCATAAGTAAAAATGAAACACGGTAAAGAAGTTATTGATTATCATAAATGTATATTCTGCGGAAACTGCATGAGGAAATGTCCTTTTGGTGCTATTATGGATAAAGGGCAATTACTTGATGTTTTAAAACATATAAAAAACGGAAAAAAAAGTTATAGCAATGTATGCTCCTGCTATTGCCGCACAGTTTAGAACAGGATAGGCAAACTTGAAAACAGCTATAATGAAAACAGGCTTTATGATGTTATGAAGTTGCAAGAGGTGCAGATTTACTTCCGACAATGAAGCTCACGAGTTTGAAGAGCGTATGGAGCATGGTGATAAATTAATGACTACAAGTTGTTGCCCAGCTTATGTGAGGGCAGTAAGACAACACGTACCAGAGCTTATGCCTTGTGTATCTGAAAACAAGAAACCCCTATGCACTACACCGCTGAAATTGTAAAAACGTGAGCACCCCGATTGTGTAGCGGTATTTATAGGTCCTTGTCTTGCAAAAAGAAGAGAAGGTATGGACGATGAGTATGTCGACTATGTTATGACAGTTGAAGAACTTGACGCGCCTGTTTATTGCAATGGAGATAATTCCTCAAATGGTTGAAGAACGTAAAAAAAGAAAGACACACCAAGTCCGTCAGGTCGAGCTTATGCATCATCGGGCGGTGTTGCTGGTGCTTGTAAAAATGAGACTTAAACACCCTGAAAAATTAAGAGAAACTGTAATTAACGGTTTAAGCAAAGATGGTATGAATACACTTAAAAACTTTGGTAAAATACATCGGGAGAACTTCCTTGTGATGCGACCACACCGAATCTTGTAGAGGTTATGGCGTGTGACGGAGGCTGTATCGCAGGACACCTTCTGTTATACAAAATCCGAAAGTTGCTTCGTTCAGCTTAAAAAATATGTAGATATGGCTAAAGACGGTGAAGAAACAGGTAGTGATAAAGCAAAATAGAGAAGTAAAATAGAATAATATAAGTAAAATATTTTTAAGTAATAAACAACTGAAAATACTGTTTAACTTTTTGCTGTATTTATACTATAATATTTTTTAAAATAGTTTAAATATAAAAGAAATAATAATAAAGGAGTAAATCAATGACAAAAGTGGTTTAATACGCCACGGAGAGAGTGTATGGAATAAGGAAAATCTTTTTACAGGTTGGGCAGATGTAACACTTTCTGAAAAAAGGAGTAACTGAGGCAAAAAAACGGAGGAGCTGTTTTAAAGAAAGAGGGTTTTACTTTCGATATAGCCTATACTTCTGTTTTGACACGCGCTATAAAAAACACTCAATCTTGCTCTTGAAGAAATGGGACTTTTGTGGGTGTCTGTTGTTAAAGATTGGCATTTAAATGAGAGACACTACGGAGCTTTACAGGGATTAAACAAAGCACAGACAGCTGAAAAATACGGTGAAGACCAAGTTAAAGTATGGAGAAGAAGCTATGACACGCCGCCTCCGCAATGGAGAAAACAGACGAACGCTATGCAGGGCACGACGCGCGTTATAAAAAATATGAATGAAAAAGATATACCTTTAACAGAGTGCTTAAAAAGATACTGTGGCAAGAGTTCTTCCATATTGGGAAAACACAATTTTACCCGATATAAAAAAGGGAAAAAAAGTTGTTATAGCAGCTCACGGAAAAGCTTAAGAGCTTTGGTTTAAATATTTGGATAATATTCTGATGAAGATATTGTTGAACTAAATATTCCTACAGGTATGCCTTTGGTTTATGAGCTTGATGATTCTTATAAAGCAGTAAAAAAAATATTATCTTGGCGATCCTGAAGAAGTTAAAAAGCAATGGAAGCGGTTGCTAATCAAGGCAAGAAAAATAGTTAATGTACGTAGATTTTTCTAAAGATTTAAGTAAAGAGTTAAATACCGAAAATCCTTATTTCTCTTTTTCAAGCTATGTAAAGCATAAATACGTGTGTGAAGGTTGGAAAAATATCGATAGACCCAAACTTCGGCTGTATACATAAAGAGCATAATTTAGGCGGATGCATATTTTGCAATTTAAATATGTACCGCCCTAAATATGTTTTGCAAGATGAAATTCTAAAATACTGGCAGGAAGGGCTTACAGGTTATAAAATAGATACGAAAAGTTTATGCATATTTTCAGTTGGGTACACCGCTTTCGGAAAATGTATATTTAGAAAGTATTTCGATAGCAGAAAAACTTCTTGAGTTTGACACTTGCGTTGGTGTTATGTTTTCGGCAAGAAGCGACTTTCTTAACAAATATATTTTAGAGAAATTAAATACTTTATCTAAAAATAAAAATAAAGAGATTTGGCTTGAAATAGGCATACAGTCGAGCAGTAATAAAACACTTCGCTACATAAATCGCGGACACACATTTGAAAATTACAAAGAAAAAAATTATTGAAATAGATAGAGAATATCAAAATCTTTTAGTCTGCAGTCATATAATATTTGGTCTACCCGAAGAAGACGGTGTTATTGAAAGTGAAGAGACAATGCTTAAAACAGTTTTAGATGTTTGTTCACTACCTATAGCTGCTGTAAAATATCATCATCTTCAAGTTGTTGTTTCTACACGCCTGTCGGAAATATATGAAAACCATCGCTTTTAAAACTCTGACAAAAGAATATTATGCATTGCTTGCCGCACATGCCGTATCGCTTACAAATAAAAATATTATAATTTCAAGACTGGCAGGTAACAGTAAAGCAGATGGAATTATTGCTCCAAAATGGGGTGTAAAATAAAGGTATGTTGTTAGCCTTATAAACAAAGTGATAAAAGAAAAATCTATTATTCAAGGTTGTGATAGAGTATGGCAGTTGTAATAAAGTGTCAGTAGGCGGCTGTAAAAGAGAAGCCTATAAAAAACGGTGAATGTATTATCCACTCTAAAATAGAAACAAAATCTGAAAAACTTTTAAGAAATACTGTACGTGATGAATGCTATATTGGCGAATATCATTTTTTTGGAGTCATCTCTTATCAGGATTTCTCGCTTAATAATTTAAAATATATTAAAAAAAACGCAAATATTAATTTTAACGGCTCTTTTTTTACGGAACTTTCAGAGCAAAAGAGATTGACTTATTTACTTCAAAAATAGATTTTACGGGTACACAATTTGATTCGGAAATAAATATTGAGCTTTGTAATATCTTTGGATATGTTTTGTTAAAAGAAATAAATGCCAATTAGGCGAGTAAGTTTTTCTTTAAATGATTTTGAAGATTTTGAAATAGATTCTGCCAAGTTAATGATAAAGTAAAAATAGTAAACAGTGTTTTTAAAAAATCATTTCTTGTAAAAATACAGTATTTAAAAAAGAGGCTATATTTTCAAATACTTATTTTTCGGAGAGACAGTTTTTTGAAAATGTTATCTTTGAAGAAGCTGCCGATTTTAATTTGTGTGAGTTTCATTCGAATACAAATATTTAAAAATGTTTTATTTAAAAAAGATGTAAATATAAAAGATGCATTTAGCAAGAATAATTTGGTAGTTCAAAATTCAAATATTTTTAATGCTATTTTTGTCGTATATTTTAAATTTTTAATTTTGTGGTATGCTATGATTTTATTTTAATACAAGGGAGAATCTGTAATATTTATGGAAGATAAATTTTTGTATCAAAAAATATATAAAGATATGTATGAAAACATATAAATGGAGCATGGAAGGTAGGCTGTTTTATACCTAAAGAAAATGAATTATTAAAAATCTATGATGTAGGGCGAGAGATACACTAAGAAAAGCTTTGGATAAACTTAAAAATGACGGACTTATTTATACAAAAAAGCGGAAATAGGAACTTATGTAAAAAGAGAGTAAAGTAAACTATAAACTGTATTTTATGGAAAGTTTCAGTGAGATGGTTAAAAAAGAGGGCAAGTCGCCAAGAAGTATAATTTATCAGGCAAAAAAAAACAGAACCAAGTGATTATGTCA
>JAJTWR010000366.1:0-50639 GCA_021613335.1 Whitmania pigra
GATGGGCTGGTTAGATAAAATCCTCTCTGATATAAAGTTATGCTCTTCAAGAGAGTGCATTGAGATATCGACTGGTCATTTGAATCGACAACCGAGTCGAAGCCAAAACAATCGGGTCCAGAAGAACTGCATCTCACGGCGCAAGATATTGTTCTCCTTGGCACGACTTCCCCAGACTTTCTGCAAAATGACCTTGAGACTACGTAACCTTCGATGCGGGATAAGTGGAGTAATGGGCTGGAAACGAAGCAACAGCAGAAAAGAAAAACAAATTTGAACTTCTTCATCTTTGGATTCGAGATTTCAACGAAGGCTACATATGAAGTGGGTTTGAGTAGATTTAAAGTAACTCTGATTTGAAATTAAAACAAAACATTCTGCGTCGTTGTAACGTTTCCGTTCTAACTTCGTTTCTTTAGTTTTTAGCATTTTTTATCAAAAACTTCCCCTCTAAGAAAACATTCATCCTTTGCCAACACTTTCTTATTAAAACTGATTCTATTCATGCAATGCTTTTCATACGTGAGTTCTTAAAACCTTTCAGTTGTTTTTTTTTAAACAAAATTTTTTCTGAGATCACGTGATTCGTGATTGTTTTATTGCCCAACGAATGGACAAAGAAATTTCAATTGTTATCACGTTGTTATTGAGCTCACGTTTAAAGCTCTCTGCGTGTTTGAATACATCATTTAAATTATTTACCAAATTATTCACAACATTTATGTCACATGTTTTCTAACGAAATATTAAACAGCAGTCTCCTCCATCCAACCAAACGGAAGCAGTTGAAATAGTTGTTGCCATTCAATTTTTAATGACTTTCAATTTTTATTGGTAGTACGTGTCACGAAGTAATTAGGTAGCGAGAAACTTTTGAAGCTCGCAAATCGATGTCTTCACCATTGTTGTTGATAACATAAATTGTGAATGTCTGTTGTCGATTTTTTCTTATTTTTATGATGAGAATTTCAAGGATATAAATTTAAATAAAAGAGTCTGCGTTCGTTTGCATATTAAAGTTTTTAATTATTTAAAAATTAAGAAGTAAATATTGTCACCGAAAATCATAAAATTTAATGCCAGAAATATTAATGTTAATAAATATTTGTCAGAGTTTTTTTTTATAAACTCTTAGAAAATTATACACCAGTCTCTCTAAAAGGCTGTTTCACGTTTTATGTGGGGGAAAATCATGGCGTTCCAGAATTGAAACGTTTGTAGTTGATCAAGTCATGATACTTATAACAACTACATGCATTCTTACATGGGTCACCGATATATCCTTGTCATGCTACCAAACGACACAGTAATTCCAGAATCGTAACAGGTATAGCAGTCATCGTAAACTGAATCCTCAAACTCCTCACGAAGAACGTTGCAAACCAAGATAATCGCCAACTAGAGCCAACTAGCAACACTAGAGTCTACTTGGTCTTGTTTTTAAAACCCTGTGACCACCATTTTAACAAATAACATCATTATCATCGCAATCGTCAGCGTCTTCATCATTATTGTCTTTAAAAGCTTTTGTATTTATAGGTGTTGGATACTGCCCTCGAACATAGTCGGAAATTGATAATTTAGAATAACTTAATTGAACAGTTATGCAGAGATGGACAAAATACTGCCCACTGAGCTTGGTGCAGATGTATTCTATCTATATTCCTTGGCAATGGCTTCCTGCTTTGCTCGTTCCAGGAAAAGGTTACTTATTCTCTCCGCATTGTCGTTTGGAACCCATCTTAATTTTAAAAAAGGATGGGATACAGCTGCCCATATGCACTCAACTACACTGACATCAAGATTCAAGTAGATACCCAATCGTTTGACAAGGCACTGCATCATTCTCTTGCACAATGTCATTTGCTTATTGCATATACAATTTAATTTCTCTTGAATGCGCAATATGTTGGTAACAAATGGCTCATGTAGCAATTTTGATCATCTTGCAAGTGATCCAGGCTATCTGCAATGGTCTTCATGCATTCTTTAAACTCCTGTATAAACTTAATTTCGTATTCCTATTTGAAACATTCAGAGCAGCACACAAATCCTTCAGTTTGTCACTGGCTTTGATCAGACTACAGACGCTGTTGTATAACGAATTCCATCTGTTATCTGGTTGGACATGGACACATCGGTTACTTTAAAAATAAAAACTTAAAAAAACCATTTGTTTTTTTAATATGGTTTACATATTATGGAATATGTTGTAATACTAAACTTGTTGTACAACAGGTAAATTGACTTTGACTTATATAAGAATATATATGCTGTATATTCGGTACACCGAATGACTTAAAACACATAGTTAGCAAAAGGTTGCCCATCCCTGTCATAAACAATTTAAATTTGAACGGTTTTTTTTTATTGTCAGAAATTACTTCGTCAAAATTCTTTTTACTATTAACATGGTAAAATATAAAAATTAAGATTTTGATGACAATGCCTTAAAACGGTCTCACTCGGGTTTAGTTCACAACCCCTAGTGAAGTCACTTTCTGGCCGCCTTTTATTACAAAACTTTTTATTTGAAATTACGCTGCATAATTGAACACACTGAATAGGAGTACGTTATAATTAAAAATTATATTGTAAAGTAGTGTATTATTACTACAATAAATGTTCTGCCCTAGTTTGCACGTGTTGAAATGGAATATAAAGTGAGAATTAGTCATATAAAGTATGTTAGGTTGTTTTTAAAAAGAGAAATTTTAATTATAAGGAAGAAGTCTATAGAAGATTCCGTATGATTTATTTGTGGTACATGAGCTGTGGTCGCACGGCCATACTTTCAATTAGTTTCGAAAAGCAAAGTTCTGTTTTTATAACGTTGAGTCTAATGCAAATGATCTAACAACAATCTTTGTATATTGAGACCTACTTACAATGACTTGACGAAGTGATTTTCGTGGCAAACCTAGTAGATCAATTGTTTGTCATGAGACATGAACAAGACTTCTTCCTTATAATTAAAATTATATTATTTTTAGCTGATAAAAGTATTCGAAAACATTTTCAAATCATTTTAATCATGCATAGATCTTAAAACCATTTGCAGATAAAAACGTAGCCGTAATGTTGAGCTGCCTCTGCATGCGTGTTGTTCTTGCTTTTAAGGACACCGGCCCCCATATTAGGGCAATGTCGTCGGCATACATGGACAGCTCGACTCCTTTCTGCAGATCTGGAATCGCATTCATCATCATGATGAATAAAAGAGGGCTGAAGACGCTGCCTTGTAGAGTGACGTTTTCTAATACGACTAGTTCGGAGAAAGCTGATCCAATCCTCACTTTAATTATTTTATTCTGAAGGAAGTTGTGGATCCATTCTAATGGTTTGCACTTGCCACCTATCATGGAAAGTTGTCCTATGATCCCCTCTCTACAAACTGGGAATTGACCGAGAACCCCGGCCCCGGCCCAGGCCCTGGAAAATTTTAGCCGGAGTTTAGCTGGGGAATGTCGTTAAACATGTATAAGAAATTTAGGCAATTTTTTAAAAAGCGAAAGACTATTCCATGTCTGAATCCAAGTATTCATAAAATCTCTCATTTGATGGAATAAAGTCATCAGTTATTAGTTATAAAAGCTTTTGAGAGATGCTGGGATTTGAATTCGTAATGGAGTCGCACCAAAGCCAAAGTCTTACTCACCCGCCTACCGATGCCTGGTACTAATAATTCATGGCAGCTCATAATAACTAATCATAATAAACAAAATAGTCCGATACTTGGAGAACCTTTGTGGAATAAAGCTGCTCTTAATATGGTTAGACTTAATAAACAATAACGTTTCCTCATTCTTTGGCATATGTCTGACCACGAATGCCATTTAGTACAGCTTTCACTATCACTTGGGCTTGCATATGGGCCATCCATCCATCCGCCCATCCGTCCATCAATGCCGCTCTACTAGTAGCTCGTTAGGACACACCTTCCAGAAAGAAAGGATCATCCGAAACACCTACACGTTTCTTCTTATATTTGTTCTCTTTTTCTATATCTGCCTTCTCAGATACAGGGATGTCGTTTCAGCTTTTCCAAGGGGAAAACCCTCGTAAAACCTTTTTCATTCTATCCTAAATTCAAGCTACTCAAAAAGACTGAATTTCTCTTTAGACTTCGATTAAGATTGATGACCAAAGATAGTTAATGAAGAAATATTTAACACTTGTTTTATATGTACAAATGAGTCTTGAAATGATGGAATTACAGCAAAATAAATGCGTTCATCAATAAATTTGCATACTAGCGTTGCATTATTTTTTAAGAATAGCAGACAATTACACTGTTAACACATTAGAAAGTGTTCAAAAAGTGACCCTGGTCGATTCCTACTTTAAACTATGTCGAAGACTTTTTCCAGGTCCAGGAAGACTCCAAGAGTCATCTGCTTCTTGGTTGAGCTATATCACGCTATGTGGTCTCAGCCTTGGCTTTTTTTTCAACCAGCTTGGTACCGATAGAACAACGAAATCAACCCCATTTATATGATACGTGTCAGTATTATACTGCACGTCACAACACTTGTGATTAAGAAATTAAGCATGCTGAAGAATTACAAAATTTTAACCTCATGGTCTAGAAAATTTGTAAATACAATCTGAATAAATTTCATCCAATGCTTTTGGCTTACAATGCAATTAAGTGTTACGCAAATGTTCAACTCAGACATAAATGGCAATTCTGTAAAACTACTTTTTTTAAATCTTAAAAAAAATTGTGTTCATTAGTTTTTTTTTCAAAAGTAATGAAAAAGACTGATGGTTTAGTTTTTTTGAAAAAAGGGTCACACCAAACTAAAATTCGATTCAGCTATATAAGCGTCTAAACTTTATACATAGCATAGTTAAAGTTTAAATTCTGTGTATTCTGTGCTCTAAGATTCTGCCACCAACAAGACCATTGCTGAAAGAGAGCTCCAATGTTTGAGTATAGGCACAGCAATTTATATTTGTTTTTCCTGCAAAAAGCCAAGATTAAGATATATTAATAAGTATAGGGCAAAATTTTTCGCAGCAGGCCCCACGACAGGGGGAACTTAGGGCGCACCGGGGCTTAGAAAAGTTTAAGGGGACCATGAACTCAAAAAACTAGAGCTCAAAATTGAAATGGACAAATGGAATTAATTACGCCTAAAACTTTTGTTACTTTGATGCCGAATAGGAAATTCTCCCTCATTCTCTCCTAGGGAGGCCCACCTAGTTTTTCCAAATCCAGAGTTTTTTGTTATGTGTGGGGGAAGGAATAATAAACTAGAGCTGAGATGAAAATTAAAACATTTTTATTTTACTTTTGTCATTATATTTTATTAAGTTTGAGCAGCTTCATATCATTCTATTATTTTATACCTTTGGATTTCCAACTGAATCATCTAGATATGACTAGTGGAGGAAAGGGGGCCCAGAAAAAGTCTCGAACCTGCACTTTTTTTTCCCTCGGCGGCCGCAGGATCATATTTTGCCGCGAATTTTAAAAATGTCTTTTTCCGCAGATTTACTGTAATTATTACATCAACTTATGTCAATTCTATACGTGCGAATGGCTACATAACGAAAAAAATTGCGTGTATTTGACAGTTATAGCATAATATGCAGTTACTATGTTCTGTTAACTAAAGTATTACGCATTTAAGCTGAAGTGTGTCCACTGACTTTACAGACGTCATAAAGATTGTAAAAGCTCTTGTTTGAATTTTCTACACACGTTGTTCTTGTATTTTTTGTTTTTGTTTTTTCTTCTCCAGTCTTGATTCTTGGCTCCAAAAGTTTGTCACGAAGTTTAATGCTTTTCGTGAACCTCAAACTGCTACATCAGCATGTGCTTTGTGATTTTTGTCAGTAAATAAATAGATTTACCATCGTACGCACCTTGCTGGGGCGTAACTTCAAATAGCAGGCCCCCACAAGAAAATCAAAATGTCTCTTTAGGACACACAAAAATCGCAGTGCACGATTTTAGTTAGAGATTCGGTTAAACCACTGTGCATCAGATGTTAAGGTTTGAATTTTTGCAATATTGTAAAGTTATAAAATTATAATTCACATTAGGGCCCGTGGCCGCCGTGCCTAGGCTTTCCGTCAGTGGCATTGGCTGTGTATCAAAGTGAAATAAAATTTCTGTCGGTCGTAGATGCTGTTTAACTTTCTTGCAATTCCGGTTCATTTAATTTATCATTTTGTCTTTCTCTGGAGTCCTCCCTATCATTCAAAATGGTTTTGGACTCAGTACAATCCGATAATTTAGGCGTCTTTTCTTTGCTTGAAGTTGCAAGTGAATGTTAACAGAAATGCTTCACTGACTTACAATTTCTTTCAACCATAACCAGGTTAAACTATGCTAATTAAAATCGTTGCAACTTTTTAACACCATGCCTAACTTTCTAGAACTTTTGATGATTTTAACGTTTCCATAAAAAATTTAAAACTTATCATTTTAATGAGGTCAATGCAGAAAAATATATATCAAAATCAAAATTAAGTTTTAAAAATTTCTAATTTTTCTACATTCGACTTTTTATGTGTAAATGTTTAGTTATGCCGCTGTGAATAAGATGAATCTAGAAATTCCGAGCAGTGAATAGAAAAATAAATGCCAATGTCTTGGAATGGAATTGCTTTATTTAATTTATGTAATTCTGAAAAAAAACTTTATGAGCTTTTTCAGTTTGTTCATAAAGCAACAAACTCGAGTTAAATGAACGTGTTCCGGAATAAACGGATCTTCGATGTTGGGTGACGTTTTAAACAAGTTGAAATAATTTGATAATAATAATAATAAAAGAAATACATTAATATCTTCTAAAAAAAAATAATAAAATTGGTGAATTTTGACTTATTTCAATGAGATTCAATTTACCACATTAAACAACGAAGAAATCGATGCGCATGAAATAAACAATTCATATTTCTGCAAACAATGTTACTTCTATTCGATAGAAAACTTTTCTAAAACCCTTCTGAGGTCAAATGCAGGAGAAATGATCACGTGGAACTTAATTAAGTCATAAATATTGCACTAATTTGAGTAAATAAACTTTGCAAATAAGACATCGCCTGACTAAAAATTATCCATTTCATGTCTAATTAATTCCGTTCAGAGACACTAAAGGAGTCAAAGAGTAAGTCTTTGCATCAGGTGGTGTGGAATGGCTCCAGTGGACTTTATTTGAGACTCCAAACATTAAATCCAATTTGTTAACAACATTAATTAGTCGTTTATGTTTTTTTTTTATATTAAACAATGAGTTGTTTGTCTAGGTTTTCTGATCTGCAGATTCTGATAAAATAATTTTTGGGGTTGAAAACCAACACCACAGCCAGTGTTACGGCAACCATAACTAAAAACAAAACAGCAGACAAAACAAGAACAAGATCACGACTTTCCAGGTAAGTGTTGATCCAAGGCTCTGCGCTTCTTTTTTCTTCTTTCGATGGAACAAAGGAACTCAGGTCATGTTCGGGAGTGTTCGCAGGTAGCCAATGGTTGGTTAATTCGTCCGAGGGAAGATTGCCAACATCCAAGTTGATTCCGTGATTAGATATACTTAAATGTACACCATTAACGATGTTTGTTCGAACTCTATCAGAACTAGAAGCTGCTTGAAAATGCTGGTCATTGGCGGGATTTTGGAGTTTTGCAAAATCTGTTTGCAAAGTGAAAAAGTCTATCATCGTCATTGTTTTCGTATTGTTTTGAATTTTTCTGCTGTGATTGGCTCTTTCGCCGAAAATAACTAGCATTGTAACTTCTGAACTCAAACTTGGCCATCCCTGATCTGTTGCCCTAATAACCAATTGACAGACATGTTTCCGCTTTTGTCGCAATGTCTCGTAGTCTTCTGCTTCGTGACTCGTGTTTCTGTCGGTACTGATATCCGCAAAGTATTCGCTGTTGTCGTTAAGGGAATTTTTTTTGGCAATATTCCTTAAAATCTCTGATTCTACGTAAACTCTTCCAGTTAAATGGTCTAACAGAAACTTTTCTTCAGAGCACATTTCTTGCGTTTTTCCTTCAATTTTGTTTTTATTTCGAGCACCAGAAAGATAAATCAGTTCCATTTTTACCGCCCCATTTCCAGATGCTGGGTCGTCTGCATCAATTGCTGACGTCCTAAAGAGAGGCACCCAGTTGTGCTCAAGAGGAATATCTTTAATTAATGTGGCAGCTCCGTAATTATTTTTAAAATAACATGGAACCATCTTGTTTCCTGGATTCAGTGAACTCAAATGAACGAAGAGTTTAATTTTTCTGAATTCATTGTTTGACGAGAAACTTGACTCAATTTTGTCCACCGGTTTCAAAACAAGACGCCTTTCAAGTCCAGGGCAGAATAAATCATCATCGGAAGATATTCTGCACGGCAACACATCAACATCAGCATCAAGCTATTACTTTGAAACGTCATACTATCGCTGAATTGATATGAAGATTCCATGGAATTATTGGCAGTAACACAAACGCTTACAATTGTGTCATCAAAATGATATTATTTTGCATTATTCAAGCCGTACCATTAAACGCACCTGACCTAATTTGAGGCCGATTGTCGTTAATGTCAAGGACATTGACTGTTAGAAAGGTTGTTGAGGTAAGACTAGATGGGTGGCTCATTCCTGCCATGTCTTTGGCGATGATACTAAGGTGGTAAATGGAAAGGGCTTCACGATCCAATTGAGATTTTAAAAAAATCTGGAAAAAATAACTTTTGAAAACCGTACATCAATTAATCTTTGTCATTCACTTATAAAATGTTTTAGAAACTATGCTTTTTATATTTCATTATATTTCTTCATCATCTCTGAGTGACTAGTGAGTAATTGTATTTTGTAATTATCCTATTTTCTTAGTGCCTTAAGTATCTGGGTAGGATGTGAAGGCATTTTTTAATCAATCCACCATTTAGTGCAGTGCAGGCTGGGTTGTGAACATGACACATAATGATTATTGTTATTAACGCCGCATGCAGGAACGCTACCTATTGGGCCAAACTGCAAACCAGTGAATAATGTTGCAATTTCTTTAACAACATGTGTTGAACAACAGCATTTTCACTGAGATCTTAATGTTGAATGCTTACATTAAACCGATTAGTGACAGTGCATCCAATTTAGTTCGTTGAAAATGATTTTGATTCTGAAGAATTAACTTGTGACTTGGGGTAAGTTCAACAGTAGAACTCATTTATTGGCCTATGGCTCAAGTTTATGAATTTGTTGCTAACGTTAAAATCTAACAAAATAAATGACTAGTTGATATAATGGATTTCATCAAAAATTTGGTGTTGCATCTATTTACAATAAACTGTATTTGTTACCTCTCCTGTCACATTGTTCATGAAGAATAATTGTCCGAACTTTGTCTCAGTTTCCTTACTGAATCCATAATTTACTTCGCCATTCAAACCTTCATCTTCGTCGGTGGCCTTCACTTTAAAAATTGGTTCCAGCAGAGAGTGACTCTCCGATATTTCAACCTTTCGCAAAAGTAAAGATCAGCAAAAGTTACGACAATCTTTGACTTTAACGAGGCCACTTTTTAATGGCCTCTTACAAATAATTTGTAATGCCATGCTTAGGTTTCCGCTTACTTGAAACTGTTTTAATACAATTTTGTGATAATTGATATTAAAAGTAATGACTATTGAAATTCGTCATTTGTTACTTGACTCGAATTGGTTTGGAAAAGTGGAAAGTTGTCGTTGGTGTCAGCAATTTGAACGTCGAGATTCAAACTTCCAGTCTTCGAAGGAATTCCAACAAATTCATCACCAGCGTCGTAGGCGATGACCTTCAGTTTATACGATGCAACCTGAGGAATCACAAAAGGCGGAACGTTTAGACATTTCTTGAAGACATTAGTTAATCATATCATATCTGAGGAACACATACCATAAACCTCCAATAACTAAGCTATCTCTAAGGCAAAGAAATAATCTAAATATTTTCAAGGTTTGCCTTTTCCCTGTCAAGTTTCTCTCTGAGGAGAAGTTTGATGAGGTTTGGAGGTCCATTGGAAGGAAGCTGATGAGATAAAAGACCGCTTTCCCTACCGACCAACAATTCGAACGGAGTGAAGAATTCGCTGACTAGCAAATAAGTCTCCACCGAAAACCTCGGACTGTCTCGATCTACCGCCAGAGGAAGACTGAATCCCGTCCCTGCCTCAGCTGCTTCGGAGATTTTGAGGTTGATATGATCAGGCTGAAAGCTTCGAACATTTGAAAATGCGTTCCGTAGTTTATTTGTATTTAATATCAGTTAAATTAATTTGTTGAGCCTAATTATCCTCACATTGGTTCGTGATCGTTTATGTCCATGATTTCAACTCTGATTCTCGCCTGACGAAACACGTTGTGTTGAACTACAAATGCGATTACTTCAAAACTGACGTAACATGTGTCTTCACTTTCAGAGCAAATGAATTCACGGTCGACATTGACTCTTGATTGAAGAATCCCATCACGAATCTGTTAGAAAGGCATCGTTTAGTTCAGTCGAGACAAATACAATATTTACATGAAACCTCAAAGAATTCAGTTGCATTGGAATTGCCAGAACTGAAACCAGGGAGATTGACCAAGGTGTACTCGAATTGTCCCAATGCACCTGAACTTCTTTCCAAACTTTGATTTTGAAAAACGGAAAGTATGTGGAAACGATTGGATCGTGTCAAAGGAATGCGTTGAGTACTCAGATCGAGGTGAAATAATCTGTACGGACTTTCATGCATCTTCATGTCTTTAAAGAGGTTTGCGACAAAAGTGCCAGCAGCTGTTTCTTCCAGAATTCTGTAAGAAAGGTGGAAGAGAGTCGGGTAGTTGGATGGTGGAAGATGGTGGTCTGGTAGAATTGAAAGGGTGGCGACGGTTGTGGTAAATGGGAAGACAAGAAGTAATTGCTTGAATAATTTTGACATAATTGGTGGTGGAGCACAGAGAAAAAAGTCTGGAATTTAATGTTAAAAAGTTTCAACAGAAATATTAAATATTATATAGATAAAAATATATATACTATAATAATTATAGATCGATTAAATACTTACAACTTTTGACCTGGGTCACTCACATTCATATATTTATTACTAAATTGATGTTACGAACTGATTATTTTAATTCATCAAATATTTCCAGATTAATGTATTATTTATTAGTTACATTCTATTGTTTTATTATATTTCCTGTTTAACCGCTCCGATAGCCGAAGAAGTTTGAATTTCTAAGGTTTGAAAGCAACGACATCCACAGAGTAAAATATCCCCAGCATGAACATTCTCACTTGACTTTCGCTCTCTCGAATGAATCAGAGAAACGTAAAACTTGTTTATGTCTTCTTGTGACCGCGGCATCAGGTGTCTAATTAATAATCTTAATCAGCTCCCCCGACATCATCACCACCACCTTCTTAATCAATGCCGTTAATTTCAGCTAGATGTATCTCACGCATGCTTATTTTCATCCACGATATATCTTGGAACTTTCTTATTCATTCGAGATGCTTATCGACTAAAACAGGAAAAATCAGTTCTTTTCCCGCTAAACCACCTCATTTTATTTATCCATCGGTTTCTCCATTTTAAGAAGTTCCAAATACACGTCTACTTTGGTACGTACAAAATCTGTCGTTTCCCTTGCAAAAACAGAAATCAAAATCATATAAATTCAGAGTAATTTAGAAATTTATTGATATTTTATTAATTTTGGAATAACAACGATATAAAAATTATTTACGAGTTCTTTACATATAACGTCACTTTGATAGTTGATTTCATAAACTATTATTATTGGTCCTTGGTCGTGCATTGATATGTTCGCTATCTGTCGTCCATTTGAAATTTTGCTTTTATCTTCCCATTTACGTAGAGCACCAATAAACTCACAAAAGACTTCTAGGTTTTCTAGACAGAATAGCGGATTTATATGCTTTGAAAAATCTCGGCGATTAAGATTTCATTGAAAGTTTCATTTTCGAGGAATTCTTATTAGTTAGGATTGTGTGATTGATTAATAATATGATTGTATAGTGCTGTTAATAAAATCCTTAATCAAGCTCCATAAGAAATGTTACTGCGAAGTATAAATTTGAATCATTTTATTATAGTATTTGAATATAGCATATTATATTGTTTGGAACTGCTTGAGACATAATTAGAAGCTATTATCGAATGGAGTGAATGAAGTTTTATTTTTAAGCATATGACACTGGGTTTACTTTGCTACTTTTTTTTTTTTTATTAACGTCCGTTGCACATCTAGATGATTAGGACGGTGCTACTTTACAGAAGATTTGTTTTAATAGCATTCTAAACGAAGGTCTATGAATAATTAATATCAATGCTGAAGTAGGATTGGTCGATTCCATTATTGACGCCAGAGCGGTGAACAAGAAATTTAAACAAAAAAAATAATGTGGCTAAATAAAATAGAATAATGGGTTGAAAAGTTATTTTCTAATTCATATTAGCCGACAAAGACCACGCCTCTTGAACTAGATAACAACCTCAGAATTATTAAAAAGGATCAGGCTACGCTAAAACTAAAAAAATCTGCAGCCTACTACCGCGCTAGGACGCATTATTATAAACAATTTGAATTTGAGCATTTTTTAGTTTTCTAATTTGTTTATTATCAGAATTTCCTTCGTTAAAAAAAACCCTAGTGAAGCCACTTTCTGGCCACCTTACACTGAAATTTCCAGGCAAAGATTTACACCAAGCGTTTAACCCAGAACATGTCAATTGCATCAAAAATAAGTCGGACCTTATCATCGACTGGCAGAGGCATCATTAATGCCAGTATAAGCATCAATTTCAGACTCTTCTCCCAGCCCGCATACCACCAAATCCCCACAACAATAAACGGCATCAGAAAAATAATCGCCACTATTGGGCCCATAAACATCACCGTGTAGGCTGTTGTTAAGTCTTCCGTTAATTGATCAATTAAATCCGCTTCAAGTGAAGTAAGCTTCAACAGATACTCCAAATTCAATACTGGTATTGTTATAACCGCAAACCCTATCATAAACATCAGAAAATACTTCTGATCCGCAGTCTTAACAGCCATGACCACAAAAATCGCCAAAGCCGCAAAGTACATTACCATCGCAATCGTCAATATTAGCGATAACATCATTTTTGCGTATCATGCTTGTTGATAAATGACACAATGGACCAGGCATCCAAAAGTTTTGTATAAGCGATTATAAAGTTTTATTACAAAACTTTTTATTTGAAACTAGCTGTTTACCCGGCTTTCCCCGGTAATAGATTTGCAAATAAATAAACTTCACGTATACTATAAAATTTTTTTATTAATATGAATTAACGGAAAATTTAGAATACACTCAGCCCATTATATGTAGGAAGTACCCATCTTGTATCGATATCTTAACTGATACGTCACGAAAATTTCTGAAATTTTAGTATGTTATGTAAATAGTACTTCCAAAATAATTTTTTAATTTGGTGAAGTATTATTTTAAAGCTTAGTAAAAAATCCCAAGAATGTGTTTTTGCGATGCTCAAAACTGATAGGAAGTCAAAAGTCAATAATAACAAAACAAATTTATTTTTTTTTACATACAATTTTTTTTATTATGAAATTATGTTTCTTTTCTTTTCTATTATTTTAAAACTTTTTTGTCCATCTACAAAATTAATTTTTTTATAAAGTCTTCTACCAGCTGATTCCAGACAGTCCTGGTGGCATCTTCCAACTCTGATTTAGAGTTAAATTGTCTTCCATCTTTGTAAACAAGTCTGGACAACTTATCCCGAGCATTTTCAATAGGATTAAGATCGGGGGAGCGAGCTAGTCAGTTTTTCTCTTGGAAATAGCTCTTTATCAGTTTGGTTATATGGATTGGGGCATTATCTTGGTGGAATACAAAATTAGCGCCATTCGTCCTCTCAGCAAAAGTCAAGAGTTTTTTTTGCAACACTTTAATATAATCGGCGTCTTTTGTTTTCCTTGTAGAAAGGCTAGATCCGTGACTCCATCATGCGAAATTCCTGATCAAATCATATTATCAAACAAAGAAGGTTGGACCAATGTAATTTTTTCTGATGAAAAATAATTTAATCTGGATTAACTTGATGATTATCAGTTTTATTGGCATGACCTCAGAAAAGAGAAGAAGTCATTTTTCATCAGAAATCGTGGAACAGTCATGTTTTGAAATATAAATTAAATGCTTACGTCATGAACCAGCGTACGTCCAGAAGAGGTTTTTTGGATATAAAACGCAAAATAATGTATCGATTGTTTTGCAAAGCAGACTAAACTGACCCCCTTTGTCAACATACTCAAGTGTTTCAAGTTTTAATCAAATCGTTTCAGAATTAAACAAGACCATAAGAAATAAACATACAAACGGTTTAATTTTTAATTTAAAATTAAAATAAAAAGTATTGTAATACAGTAAAAGCGATTTGTGCGGACATCTTGATAAAGGTAAAAACTGCGTCCAGAGGAGATTTTTCAACAACGGAAACGGTTCTAAGACTTGCCAATAAGCACATTTGTTTTTTATATTTCAATTTTTTTTTTAATAAAATTTGTAAAAAAAATGTGATAAAGTTTCTTTGAATTCGTGCTTATGATAGATTTCAAACTTCTTGTTTCGCTCTTGTTTAATTGACTTTTTATCGATTTTCAATGGATTAGCGATGGATTCTCGGAAAAGACTGCCGACCAGTCCCTATTGCTAGGCGTCTCCTTCGCTCGAGGAGGTGAGAGGAGTTGTGAGGAAAGTGAGAAACCGATCAGCGACAGGGCCTAACGGAGTTCCCTATCTCTTACACAAAAGATGTCCTAAAACACTACACCTGTTGCATTCCTTCATTCAGAAAATCAGAAAGTGGTCGTTGGCCACTGTCGATGACGAGTGGAAGAATGCAGAGGGCGTCTACATTCCAAAGGAGAAAGGCTCCAATAAATTGATTCAGACCCATTAACGCTGTTGAATGTATAAAAGAAAATATTTTTCTTGATCATGGCATCGAGGCTCACGGAGTTCGTGATGTCTAATCAGAACGTAGACATTTCATCAAAAGGGAGACATTCCAGGTGTTGTATCGAGCATACCTCGATGATCTTGGAAGCTATCCAGAGAGCCAAGAGGAACCGATTGAGTTTGTACGTCGTCCGGCTGGACCTAGCGAACGCATACGGGTCAGTGCCATAGTAGCTCCTATGAAAAACATTGAAAGCCCATCATATGCCTCAGCCCGTTATTCAGATCCTTCAGGAATACTTTAACGGGTTCATGATGCGGTTTTCCACCAAGATGTATACTGCAAAGTGTGTGCCTCTGGAGGTTGGAATAGCTATGGGGTGCACGATTTCTCCTTCCTTAATCGTACTGGCGATGCAGATCCTACTGAAGACAGTCGGGTCTCGTATTCCAGAGGCGCACATGGGTAAAGGTATGCGCATGCCTCCAATAAAGGCATCCATGGATGACACTACCCCGATCATGAACAGGAAGAAGGTTGTCCAAAATACTCTGGACAAATTGAACAACTTTCTGTGGTGGTATCGAATGGCTTTTAAGCCCTCGAAATCTAGAAGTCTCGCCCTGGCCAGGGGAAAAATTCGCAGGAACGTGTTCTTCGATGTGACGGAACAGCAAATCCCCACAGTATTTGAAGAACCGGTGAAAAGTTTTGGAATGGTTTTCGACGAATCTCTCACCGACAAAAGTATGAAGAGCGCTATACTCCAACAGGCCATCAAGGGACTCCAAGCGGTCGAGGCGGCACCGCTACAAGGGCGTTTTAAAGTGTGGTTACTCCAGTTTGCGCCCCTTCCAAGACTGCTCTGGCCGTTAACCATCTATGAGATTTGTTTGTTAGTAGTCGAGAATCTGGAGAGGAAAGTTAACCGATACACCAAAAAATGGCTAGGCCTACCTCCATCGTTGCCATCAATACATTACCCTCAACATTAGGAGCACAAGCCTGTCTTCCTTTCTGGGTCTTGGCTTCCTAAATTGCTTTGAGCTTCTTCTTTGATGGATGTAATCCAGATGAACCAATTTTCTACCCCAAGGAATCAATTTCTCCAAGTCCAATAAGGCATTTGTCTCTTTTTGCTCGGACGCCCTCTTTTCTGCAGATTTGAAGAACATCTCGAACTTTCTTGTATAAAACTGGCAAAGATGGAGCGTAGATTAAGACATCATTAAAGTAAAGCGTAACTCCTTCTATTTTTCTTAACAGATCTTCCTGCAGTTTCTCCTGCCAGTGCCTGTCTAACAGCATCTTGGAAGACATGCCTTTTGAACACGATAGACGTTTTGGGTGTGAAATGGTTCTACAGAATGTTGACTAACTCGTCAAATGTCTTCGCCATTAGAAGTTCAGGGAACACTAGCGATTTCAGAATTCGGAACATGGGAGTTCCTATCGTAGAGAACGACTGCCCTTATTTTATTTTCGTCGTTATGTAGTTGGATACACAGTAGAATTTCAATCGAGCATATTGACAATGTCGAAAGGTTGCAAGTTGCACGTTGCGGTAATCTCAAATTTAATCCGATCCTCGTCGCCATTGGTCAATCTTGAATAACAGCAACGCTAGTAACCAACAAAAACGGTTCCCTGACTTTTGCTCAAATGGCGATAGCTCACATGACAGTTGCGCTCATAAACCATTGTTCACATAGATTATTGCTCACATGGGCAATTGCGCACCCCGATAATTGCAATTGCAATGTGAGCAACCTCCATGTGAGATATCGCCATTTGAGCAAGTCTGGTCACCAACAAAAACTAGAAAGCAAAGCTCGCGGCCTCGCGTCCTTAGACAATATAAAATATAAAGAAGTCAATTTACAATAATAAATAAATCAATGATTTTTTACTTTGATGTTGTTTCCAAAAACTGGATGCTAAATACACATTGTGCATGCATTTTCTTTGTAAATCTTGTTCTGCAAGGGCTATTATCTACCGTGTTTCCCAGAAATATTAAACTTGTTTCACTTTGTTTTGGGATATAGCATATTTGACTTTCTTCACCATCCAAATGGAGAGGTGATTTGAATGGTGAATTCGCAATATTTTCCAAGTTCCTCCAGGTGCATCCAAGAACGTATTGATGCCTTTGCCAGAGTGGTCTAAATGTGATAATTCTTATATCTGTTATAACTCTTCTCTTTAACATGGGCAATGAAAATCATGCTGGACTTTTTGGGTGGGCTTCATGTTAAAACCACTTAATTTTAGGAAGCTGAGGCCCAATGATATTGTAAACTTGGTCCTTGGTCTTTGATCTGTGAATCCATTGCCGTGATCAATGTGGTTTGCTCTAAAGCTCGTCATTTGAAATGCGGAATTGAGCCGTCAAATGACTTTCTGGATTTGTCTTGATACGGACGAATTTCCAAACAAAATCAAGAGGGCGTTGCAAAAATTTGATCAAGTTATGTTTTTTAGCTATCATTTTTTATGGTTATTACATTGATATATGAATATTACATATGATTATTTACAGAATTTTCAAATGGCTTAGGCCATTTTTCACACAATATGAAACACATTAGATTTACCTAGCTATCAAATTTATTGAACTCAGGCAAATATTTTGTGAGAAGTTTGATAAAAACGGGATGCCGTTACAAGAAACACACGGGAGCGTAAATTTTCATATTTATTAAAATCAAACCTTTATATTTACGTCAATAATGCATATGGCGCTATATAAATGAAGTTACAGTTACAATGTAATTTATCTTTTTCCTTAATAATTAACCCTTGCACTCTATTTTTTAATGAATCCAAAAGTGGTTTCAAGCTCTTTTAATCTAGTTTCTTTCAGGTCTTATTCAAAGCATCTTTCAGTTCCCGAACACTGAAATATTGCTTCTCGTTGGGGTATACCTTCCTAGCAAGCAGTACCCGCACGTTTTCAAACGGGTTCAAGCCTGGGGAGCGAGCTGACCACTTTATAATCTTCAAATTCCTCTCCAGGAGACAAGTTTTTGTGGGTCTTAATGTGTGTAGCGGGGCATTGTCGTGTTGTAAAATGACTAATCCAGTTGATGAAGGACAAGGACTAGAACAAGCGACAAGGTACAAGGAAGTGTATCAAGTTGACAATAGAATGGATAATTGAGGATGATTTCTAGAAAATGATATTTTTTGAATATACTTATACAATCATAATTGTTTGGATGTGTGCATTTTGACCCTTCAAAAACCTTTATAATTTTGAATTGTCTTACTACTTTGTAAACAAATACCTATCGCACTTTTATCTCTATTAAGTTTTAATGCAAAAAAATAAAGATGGTTCATTTTTTTTATTTTACTGACTTTTAGAATTTTCTCAAATTTAAACTGTCGATTTCTCGAACATGTTCCAAGAAGACTAGTAAATTTCAGTTGCTTATCTATATATTCTAAAATATTTTTAAAAATTTTATGTGGTTGGGGTTGTGTAGGCTCAGCCTTTGGTCTATTATTTGAACGTTCTTATTTACTTAATTAATTAATTTAATGTGTTATTACAGCAGGAAACAGATTTGTGCAAACTTAAATATATCAATTTTTAAGCATACATATTTTCGTTGCTAGAACCGCTATAATAAATTTTGCTTTTCAATAGTGACTTTGCATTTTGATTTGAATAAGCAATGACACATCGCTACTTTGCGTTAAAGTTATTGGTGTTTAACTATAAGCTTCATATCGGGTTTAGAACTATATAGCCAGCAATTGTGAAAAATTTGGTTCCACGATTCTTGCTATCAAATTGTTTATAGACTTGTATCATGGTTAAGCATCAGAGTGAAGAATTTGAGGAAAGCGTTAAAATATATAATATTGAGGAACGAGAAAGTGTTTTGGGATTCAGGCCCCAAAAAGAGATAATATACAATACCCTTCTTCCCTATGCCGA
Organism: Whitmania pigra; assembly: GCA_021613335.1. NCBI lineage: Eukaryota > Metazoa > Annelida > Clitellata > Hirudinida > Haemopidae > Whitmania > Whitmania pigra. The sequence goes on from JAJTWR010000366.1 coordinate 18,909, forward strand.
CCGGTTAGATGAAGAATCAAATTTTCAATTTGAGGAGATAAAATCGCAGATTGGTCGAGCCATTATTTTGAGAGATGTAAAAGTTGCTGGAATTCATTGGATAGGCCAGCTGTCAAAGTATTTACATTGAAATGTGTGCATAGAATTTATATGAGGGGAAATACTAACGATGTTTACAATTATTTTTGAAGGTATATTCGGTTGTATGGAATGAAATTTTCATTTGAAGATCATGTGCAGCTAATAAAGCTGCTCTATGAAGTTATTTTCATCCCAGATCTTCACTGTTCTCTTATTCAGAAATATGCCATCACTCTCACTACTCTTCTTAAGTAATTATATTTTTAATTACCTTTTAATTTCATAATTGTCAATTGTTTGTTCCAAAATTGAGGTGCAACTGCATTAGTTGTGCTAGCTTTTACATGATGCTTATTTTTGTTAATGTGTTATTTATCATTTGTTATTTATAAACGGTAAAACTATGCTCATAAACTCAAATTCATGTTAGCTCCTCTGTGGTACGACTGGGTTGAAGTTTATAGAGAATGCCTTAAAAATCCAAGAGTTTGTCAATGAAATTTAAGGTTTAAATTGCATTTGAATGCAATTATTATCATTTATTAACACCGAGGATGTTGTATTGCAAGCTTTTTCAAAGTCAAGAAGATGAATAGTGGTCACTTTTGTGTTTATACTTCAGTGCATCTCTGATATTATAATTTTGATTTGTCAACATGTTATATTGATAGCTGATGACAAAATAATTGGTTTAAGTAGGGAGGAACTTTTTAAGAGCATAAAGTTCAATTACCACTTGTTTAAAAATGTGGTTCATTAAATCAGAATATGTTTAATGTTAAATTTTAGAGTAAGGTTTTTCTTCTTTAAACTGAAAATGTTGCGTAAGTTAATAAGACATTTACGATGTTTATAATAGTGATGAGGATTCCAAGGCATGGAGTTCTGTAACATTGTCACATTTAGAATTTGTCAAATAAATGCAGGAAAACAGAACTGATTCCAAGAAATTCTCTTGTGTTGCCATGGAGACCACTGTACCTTTTGTACAACAGCATCACCAACTCTCCCTATGAGCACCATGGAATGGTGTACCTTCCTGAGTAAATGTCACAATATCTTGATATTAGAAGAGTTTTTAAATAAGGCTTTGGGCTAAAAAAAAATAGAGAAAGTATGTATGTTTAAATTAAAGTTGAAAATTTCAGTAATATTGAGGGCACATTGAGGAACCTGATCAGAGCATGCAGAGTGTGAGTTGACTTTTGAATGATTTAAATTCATATGTTACATCTAGCTGTTCTTAATTATGTATTTAACCCGATGGAACCAAAGCATCAAGATAAATCTGTAACAAAAATATGCATTAAAACCCATTTGTGTCATGTTATGGTAATGTGTATGTTTATGCATCTCAGTTGTCTTATTACCTGTATGTATTTCAATGGATTAGTTTTAGACATACTAATGTATTTATTATTTATTTGATTAAAGTCTAGTGCATAGATAAGATGATTTGGACATGTGAATTTATTGTGATAGTATTGGTGATGATAAGTATTAGAATAATAATAGTACTAATATAATAATAAAATAAATAAATAAAGATTCATTAAAATTCACCCCTTAACCAATGGCGCTTGTGGCATTGCAGGCTGGGTTTCAAACACGACGCATTACGACTGTTGCCATTACAGCCATGCGCAGGAAATGAACCCATTCGTCCAACCTTTTGGCAGTGCTAAGCATGGAACTCATCTGAGATAAATTTGTTTGCTAATTTTTTGTTTTAGGTACTTTTCAGACCAATCAACTCAGGAGATGTTGGTCGAATGGAGGCCGCTCATGTGTCCGTTCGACGTGAAAATGATGACTGCCATGTCCAACTTTGAACACTTCCTACCCACTCTTGTCTACAAAGAGGAACACAATTCAAGTCACAAGTGAATTTCAATTCTTTGATTATTCATTATTTGTATTCAATTAAATAATGACTTTGTGCAACCCACCTTTGTTATTTTGTTAATACCACATTTCAGACTCTGGTTTGGCGAATTAATGTCCATTTACTGCACAACAGTCAACAGTCCTTCATGGGAAGTGGTTTGTAGACTTTGTTTATCAATACTTTCTGTTGGATGCTTATTGAAGTTCAAAAGTGAAATGCAGTGCTATTTTTCAGAGTCTTGTGAACTTATTTTCAAGACTTGCTCAGGAGTGTTGCGGTCACGTCCACTGGAAACCTTACCTCGATCAAGTGTGAAAAGCAATTTAACAATTAAATAATTGAGGAGTTTTTAGTTACAATTAAATAGTTAGGGATTTGTTAATTACAATTGGATAATTTAGGAATTGTTAATTTCTTTAAATTCAAATTGTGATCATCACTGATGTGCTGCTTATGTTTAACTTAAATGTTTTAAGAGCTGTGAAAAACTACTGAAATTTTTGTGTTCATTTCCACGTTTTAAAATTTGATATTTTACTTCCCAAAGATTTTCACAAGAATATTGAGAGAATTCGACCTTCCTGTTGGGTCAAAGAGATTGGATGTGAGGCGGCGTTTAGAGATTTGTGACGTCGGAGTTTGTGCCAAGTGGATAATTTGCATGATTGTTAGTAATTCGAGACACCAACTTCAATTAGCCGCTCGATTATTGTCTTATCTACCTAATTCGAGTAAAGTTGTAGTAACAAGAACTTAACATTTTTTTGCCAAGTCACCCAAAAACAAAGAGGTTTTGAGTTACACTTGCAAGTTGTTCAAAGCATTGGACTCCTTCTATCATCCTTCTAATCATGGGAAGTGGTCTGTAAGTATTCCTTTCATAAAGTGCTTTTGATTGGAGGTTAACGTGCACGAATGTTTATTAAATAATTTGTGAAATTTTAATAGATGAAACTATTGAAATTTCTCTCGAGGATGAGCTCTGAATTGGTGAAGAGACTCGAGAGGTTTGCTTCCCCTCCTTATCAACTTAATGTGGAGTCTCACTGTTAATGAAACCCTGTTAATAAGATGTTGTTTTGTTTTTTTAATTTATTGACCTGCTGTGTCGACGAAATGTTCGCACATTCATTCACAACGCATTCCCCAGAGAGAAGTGGAAATCCACTAAGGAAAGTGATTCCGCATCGACATCGGACCACCTCAAACTGACGAAAACGAGGGACTGGAGGCCCGAAATCCCTGCCGAGCACAGGTTGACGGAGGACATTTTGACGACGCTCATCGACTGCATGTGCCCGGCCCTCATGTCTGCCATGTTCAGTAAAAGTGGAAGTTGCGAAGCAGCTACGACCTTCAAATATCTCTCCACCATTAGACCAGAGATTGTCATACCACCTCTTCTCGATTGGTCAGATTTTATTTAATGTTTCTTGGAAATTTTGTTTTCACTCATCAATTTGTTGTTGTGAAGTCATTTGAAATAACAATATTAATGTTGCTACTATTGGTTTTTTATTAAATTATGTATCTGATCTCAGGACTTATTCAGCCCTTGAGACACTGACAGAGCCACACAGACTGACATCCTGCCTGCAGTGCACAGTCTCCGTTCTGAGGTCGGTGGTTGTTCACCCTCACAGATATCCCGAAGGACCCTTGCACGTCATACCCCTGTTGCAACTGAGTCTGCCTGGCATCGACCCTAATGACCTCAAGAAAAGCCTGGTTGCATTTTGATATAATCAGTATTTTGCATTGCTTTTTTAATTTTATTTAATTGCTTAAATATTGTAATTAGATCAAGCTATGTCGAGATCCTAAAATGTTACTCTGGAACAATTTAAATTGAACTAAAATTTACTCAATCAAAGTGCCTAATGGAATGTGCTGACTAGAATTTTATGTAATTTCAGATGACTTTTCAGCTGATCACAACTCTAACTTCCTTGATACCAATTGTTGATTGTTCGGAGGCACCGCAGTATTATAAGGACCTCACAAAGGTTATTACAACTCAATTAAAAAATTAGCTTGCATCAGACGAATGTTGCACCCGAACATTCTTGCATCTTACAGCACGAAAAACAGCTGTGTTCGGCAACTGCAGATTTTGAAGAAGTGATCCTGCTTTATTTCGACAGGTCGGTTTGAAATGTTCATTCATTATAGCTGTTATAATCGTGTGAAATTCTTATTGCACGGAAGCAATTTTCCATCGGCATTGTAAGGCTTGCTATCTTTCCATCGGCATTGTAAGGCTTGCTATCTTTCCATCGGCATTGTAAGGCTTGCTATCTTTCCATCGGCATTGTAAGGCTTGCTATCTTTCCATCGGCATTGTAAGGCTTGCTATCTTTCCATCGGCATTGTAAGGCTTGCTATCTTCCATCGGCATTGTAAGGCTTGCTATCCTTCCAGAGTCATTTCGATGATCGAGAACAGCTCCCACCACCACTCGAGGACCGACACTGCAACGTCCGATCGCATGTCCAACGAGGAGGTCATGCTCGAACTTTGTCTCCTCTCGAGTACAAACTCACTCCTCCAACAAACTTCACTTTCCATCTTTCAAGCAAGTCGTTCTTTCTATATTTTGGTATTTTTAAAATTCATTTGCACTCGTTTGGGTTGACTTTCCACTTATTTTTAAAATAAGACTTAATAATATGAAATAAGACTTAATAGTATGAAATAAGACTTAATAATATGAAATAAGACTTAATAACATGAAATAAGACTTAATAGTATGAAATAAGACTTAATAATATGAAATAAGACTTAATAGTATGAAATAAGACTTAATAGTATGAAATAAGACTTAATAGCGTCACAATTCGTACTCATTTCAAAATAAATTAAAAGTGCAATTTAATTAGTGGTCATTTTGAGTGTTGATGGTGATGTCAGTTGTGGTTTTGAATGTAGGAAGTTTTGAGAAAATTGAATACTTTTGCTTTCGGATCCTCTTTTGAAACGAGGGTTTCGGGAAGATTCACTTCAAAATTGATCAAAGCAGCTGCAAAGGTAAAATATTTGTGACCACATGTATTTATATGTATATAATGTATTTATATGTATTTATATGTATTTATATGTATTTATATGTATATAATGTATTTATATGTATTTATATATATATGTATTTATATATATATATGTATTTATATGTATTTATATGTATTTATATATTATTTATGTATTTATATGTATTTATATATATATATGTATTTATATGTATTTACATGTATTTATATGTATTTACATGTATTTATATGTTATATATGTATTTATATATTTATATGTATTTATATATATATAGTATTTATATATATATGTATTTATATGTATTTATATGTATTTATATGTATTTACATGTATTTATATGTATTTATATGTATTTATATGTATATATATATGTATTTATATATGTATTTATATATGTATTTATATATGTATTTATAGTATATATATGTATTTATATGTATTTATATGTATTTACATGTATTTATATGTATTTATATCTATATATATATATGTATATATATATATGTATTTATATGTATCTATATGTATTTATATGTATATATATATGTATTTATATGTATATATATGTATTTATATGTATATATATATATGTATTTATATGTATATATATATGTATTTATATATATTTATATGTATTTATATGTATTTATATGTATTTATATGTATTTATATATATATATGTATATATATATATATATATATGTATTTATATGTCTTATATATGTATTTATATATATATATATGTATTCATATGTATTTATATATATATCTATATATATATGTATCAATCCTCATTTCTTTTGTTTTATTTTATTATTTTTAGGTTATTATTTTATTTTGGAATAATCTCCTTTATCTTTATCTTTGACAAGTTAATTATATAAAAATAAAAATGTCTTAATTTTATTCAAATTGTTGACATTCATTCACAGGCTCGACCAGAACTAGTCTTACCTAAATTTGTACCACAATGTTGTGCTTTGCTTACGAGAAGATTAAAAAGTTTGTATCATTGAAAATAATAAATCAATAAGATAAAAAAAAACTTTTAGTTTGCACTCAGGTGTATTTGTAATTAATAAAAGTACTTTGGAGATTTTATTTATTAATTGTAATTATTAGTATTTATATAATCGCTATTGTTGTTGCGAGCTAAACAAAGAATAGCTAATATTTTGTTATGGAATACAAAGGTGAAGACCTGTGCAGTGATGAACATCTAGACAACGAGGTTCTCTGGCTCCTGATGCTCCTATCTGAGGTTTGTATTTCAACTAACTTGTTCAGCACTACTGGTCTTTATTTTTATTATTTATTACATCAACATGCACCAAAACAAACCAACTTCAATAACATTAAAATTTAATTTTACTTTAAATTCAGCTAACATGAAACTCATTAAATGTGAACAATTTAAGGTCGTGGCTTGTGATGGGGTGCACCTTGTTCCATTTGCCGCTGACCTTGTGGATGTGCTTGAATTGACTCTCACCTTGAAATGCAAAGAGGCAGCAGAACTTTCTGGGACACTCTTAAAGAATGTTTTGAGGGCAATGTCTTCCATTTACGCCACTGATTACAGATCCACGTCTAGGAACTTTGATTCCCCAATTTCAAAACAACTACCGATAAGGGTCAGTTGCTTCTCTGATTTTATTTATATTACAAAACTGGTCATTAACCTTCACTTATGTCTGTTTAACCAATAATAATTCCTCTTAGCATTTGTTTAACTGCCTTGATTCTGAAGATCTATTTTACAAAGGAATGGGGTAAATCATCGGATCCATTCCACCTGAACATGAAATGGCACATCCCTTCGCCCCAAGAAAAGGAATTCGTCGATCATCTGCTCAGCAAGTTCCTGATGGAACAGTTGGATAAAATCAAACTTCACTGTGTCAAAAGTAAATCAAATCCTCATGCCTTGGAGAGGTGAGCATGCTTGCCAGGTGTACACCTGCAGTTCTTCCAAGTTGCGATGAGGGTGTACGTGTGCATTCACGCTTGTTGTAATACCTATTCAGAGTTTACAGAGAATAAACGTGTGCGCAACATTGATCTGTTGGCAGGCCATCTTGAATGGCTCAAACTCAAAGGCACGAGTTGTTGGATTGCATTTTTTGCATTTGCATCATCCTCTATAATTCTTGAATTGAATTAATAAGTTAATAGTTAATAACTTAATAAGTTCTCTCGCAGGGAGGATCTGTGCAGGCGACTGAGCATCATCCATCAGTGCCTGTTTGGAGCTTGCGCTCTTCTGCCCATGTGGAATGAAGGTGCAGTTCAACTGTGGGTTTTCAATTCTGCTCGTTCTTTTTTTGTTATTAGAATTTGATTAGCAACTCCAGAGATTGTCTGATATTTCTTATAATTATTATAATTATATAGTTATAATTGTTATTTCTGCAAACAAATGCAGTATTCAGAGTCCTGTTGCACTGAACAGATTTTCCCTGATTGTGGGACCTGATGATGAGGGTTTGTCAAGGATTCATGTGCTTTTAAGGACCTCACTTGAATTTGAATGATGCAATTTAATTATATTATTGATTGTAGAAATCATGCTGCAAGATAAAAATGTCAGGTTGTTGATTGCTGAGCACATGAAACTCTTAATTGGTGGGCATTGACATATTTCATCATTGTTTATTAGTATTAATGATGTTACTTTGTTTATCAGTGAAAACAATGAATGAATTGATTGCAAGGGTTTTATATTTACTAATTGGCAGAGTTCATGCACATTGATACTGAGGATGACACAAAGAGCATACTTGTCATCATCAAGGTTAGTTTCAGCTGCAATTTTATTTGTTTTCATTTAATATTATTATTAATACTTTATTTAATTAATAAAATCCCACTTTGAGTGCATATGTGTTTTTACTTTTCATGCAGATCATCAATGCACTTTTCCACACCTTTTCCTCTTCGAAGGAGGAATTTGATGGCAGGTGGAAAGCCAGGCATCACATTAAGCACTTCATGGCCAACAAGGTTATTACAATTATTTAATTACTTAACCATCTGTTTATTGGATGAGAAACCTTTCTGAGTTAACGAGTCTACCAAATGTCATCGGCTCTCAGAGTTTATTGTTCAATACCTGTCATTGTCATTGACGAGCAGACAAAATCTCACTGATTTTCAGCTCATTGGAAAGAAAAAACATATCAGGTCCCTTCTTGTGGACAGGATTCAACTTCAGCACGACGTGAGTTACTTGGATATTACGTTGTCGCTGGCCAACACGTTACCAGCAGTTGGAAATTATTTATTAAAATTATTTCTGTCATTATTGTAATAGTTGTCATTATAATTTTTCCTCAAAATTATTATTATTATTGTTGTTATATTCTATCAATTATTATTTGCTTGATTATTAATTCAAAGCAGCTTTTTATTAATTCACTGGGACTTGTGAATGCATCGTACGTGTACGTGACAAGTATTTTATGTTTGCTTCTGCAGTTGAGATCCACGAACCAATCAACAAAGTACTTCACCACATTGCATGAGACATTCTATAAACATCTCTTTCAATTGGCCACCAGTAGATACATGGAGGTAGACACATAAATATCTCCTTGTAATTAGAAATGTTAAACTTTTCCTCATAATGTCAACTTTGTTTATTTCTTCCAATCAGATCAGAAAGGCTGCACAATCTTCCCTCGCCATGTGCTTCCGAACGTACGCCTATTCGTACCAGGTTGTAGTGGACGATATTCTTACAATACTCGCCAGGAAACAGTGCAACATTTCACTCGATCACCATTTGAAGGTGTTAGAGGCTGTTTTGAAATGATAACATTTTATTATAGGTTTTGCTTTGAAATTCCACAGGGAACATTGTATGTCATACTTGGAGAGTCAAAACAGTCATTGGCAACAAGAAGAAATTGGGAATTAATGAACAAATTGTGGCCTGCACTTGTTTTGACTCCACATTGTGAGAAAACGTCCGTCAACATCATCCACGACGCAATCATCGACAAGATCCACAAAGACATTGAAACTGTTGAAATTGCTATCAAGGTTTCTTAGCTTGTCAAATTTTTAATGAATAATGTTTGAAGAGAGTTTGTGTTAATGAGAGCCTTTCATCATTAAAGTTATGATATTTTTCTCTTTTGTGAACTTCACTGACAATTGTGTTAAACATTAAAAATTATTTGTCCTTCGTTATGATCCTGTTCAAACAATCTTATTCATCTCCAGGTCACTCCATCTTGCATTAATTTGGCTAAAGGTTTGTTGCATCTTGGAAGAGGTGCCAAAGCTTCTTCTCGAATGCCTTCTCTTGAGGAAATGAATTCTGCTGAAGAATTGGAAACGCAGAGAAATGAAGCCAACCAAAAGTGAGTTTGAAAATAAATTGTTGTCCATTAATTCCATAAATACAACTTTTATGAATGTTGTTAATAATAACATTTTATTCTTATTACTTTATTACGTATTATTGTAACAACGGCTTATTATTATAATGCAGGAGTTATTACCAATTGGTCGACAAGCTTACAAATATTGCTCGCAAGGGAAATCTGTAAGTTTATTTATTTATAAAACCAATTCGCCAGTTCAGTTTGTTGCAAGCAACATTTTGTCATATCATATTTTCTGATCAATTGATATTTGCATGCTATTTAGTTACTGGAGATTCCAGCAAGTCTGCTTCGAGTTGCTGTCGCTGTTGATCCGACCGGACATTCCGACTCCCTGTTTGACGGTGCAGTTGTTTGTGACAAACATGAACAACACTATGATATCCATTAGGAAGGTAAGATGTTATCTCTTCTTGTTTAGTAGCTCATTCTCTTTTTCTAGTGCTCACTTACTTGCAACATTAACCCACCCTTGTCCAGATATCAATCCACTCGGTCTCGGCACTCCTGAAGCAACAGAAGAGACCTCATCTTAAGACTTCCATCGAACCCAATTGCAGCACGCTGCCCTACGGAATCTCGAATTGCATCGAAGGTGCGAAGCCGGAGGTCGAGAAAGCTCTGCAAACTTCGTTGGAAGAGTTCGACAAGGCCGAGAGCATTCACTCTGCCGGAAGCAAAAAGCACGATTCGTTGACCAGGAGCAAGTCTAGGTCGCACGACTTTGCGGAGACTCTCTACCGTCCGCCCCAAAATAACGGGTGGCTGTTCTACTGGAGTAAGGACATCCCAAACACTGAGGAGGCTTGGAATGATTTTGTCTTCATCAACAAGACGCACATCGGATACTATGCCTGGCCCAGGTTCGCTTGAACATTTATTTGTTAACTTTATCTATTTGATATTATGTCAATGTGTAATATATTTTTAATAATAGTAATAATGATAATTTTATAATATCTAATTATAAAATTAAAATCTGACGTTTTACTTCCTTCAGACCTCTTATTGCCTACCAGCCACTTTCTGTTCAACCAAAACTCGGTCGCACGAGAGCCGAACTCTCCGACTGCGAGAGACCGATTTATGACGCTTTCAACAATTCCAGCTTCGTGAACCAGTTCATCAAGTACATATCATTGGAGGAGCACAAAGGAAAGGAGTCGTTCCATCCAAAATATTTCACTTTCTTCAAGGTGCAGAATTCATCTGTCGTGATTATTGATGAGAACGATGGGGATTGCAGTGATGGCCGTTATGATGACGATGATTAAGATCGACGAGTGTGATTTATAATGGTGATGATTGGTCATCCGTTGCAGGGTCTGTTTAGAAACTTCGACACTACAGTCCTATCCCTCCTCAAGGAAGAGGTTGAAACACTGATCTTGAAAGCAACTCATGAGAACCAGGAATCACATCACAGGTGTGCTGCTGAGATCATTGCAGGCCTTCTCAGGGGCAGCAAGCATTGGACGTTCCCTAAGGTAGCATACATATATTATCTAGTTATATATATATGTGTGTGTGTGTGTGTGTGTGTATATAATAGTCACAGTTATAGTTTAAAATGTCATAAGTTACTATTTTTAAGTTGTTAAAAATGCTAAATAATGTTAAATAATAGTCATAGTTATAGTTTAAAATGTCATAAATGACTATTTTTAAGTTGTTAAAAATATTAATTTATGTTAACAGAGACAAGAAATGTGGCTCTGGTTGATACCATTGTTGGAAAAAGTCTTGCACAACCTCTCTGTTGAGAATGTCTATGATTGGGGAACTTGTATTGCCACAGCATCTGTGAGCTAGCAACGTTAATGGATTTAATGATTTTTATTAATTTTTTGTTTTTAATTTCAAATCAGGAGAATCAGGACCCTCGAAAATTGGCTCCTCTCTTTGATTTGCTGATGGAGAATCCTTTGAATGAAGTTGGAGGCTCTTTTGGAGATTCGAGGTTTTTGTTTATTTAAATGATGTAATATGATATTAATCACTTGAATCAATCATTTATTTAAATGATGTAATATGATATTAATCACTTAATTCATTCATTTATTTAATGATGTAATAAGTTGTTAACGATTTGAATTAGTTTTTGGAAAGCCTATGTGAATTCTATTTTATAGAATTTAATCGCAACGAGACTGATCAGATAAAATTAAAAGTGTGGTGACAGGGCACTGCCATGTGAGATGAGCTTAAGTTGCATTGAAATAAAAAAAAAGGATATTTAATTTATTTTATTTGTCACTTTTTTATGAATATTTAATATCTGGTCCACCATTTTAATATCTTCTCAGCCGACTGTACCTTGTCCAAGGCCTGTTGGCTCAACAAGAATGGAGGGTGCCTGAACTGCTTCATAAGTTGCTCACCTTCCTCACTCTGCACCTCAAGCATTTGTACAAAAATGTCAGAGACAGAATAGGAAGGTTGTTCTTAAGCAATCAATTCTATTTATTATCAGCTGCTTTGGTTTTTCTATTTCTTATTAGCAGCTTTTGCCTGTTTTACCATTAATTAGTGTTTTGGTTTTGCAGTCTTCTAGTGAACATTTTTCTCTTTGACGTCGCCTTCTATGCTGGTTTTCCCGCTACTCTGAATCCTCGATTGGATGTTTTTCTGGAGCTCGTCATCCCCAAACTTCTCTTGTTGTCGTACCTCGGAGATAAGGCGCCACCAGTGACTAATCCAGAAGTCTCTCATCGCGACCAGAAAGAAACCAAACATTCAATTACCGATTCAAGGAAAACGACTCGAACTTTGAGCGTCCCAAAACCGGAAACATTTCTTGCTTCAGAAGATGTGCAAAAAGGCACAATTAGATTTTTCAAGACTTGTTAGTACAATATCAATGTTTTAAAGATTCTTTTGTTAAGTAAATTAAATAATAGGTTTTTGATGCTCCATCTTCAGTCCTCAAAGGTTTACAAGGTGTCTACACCAGAATATGTCAAACTGATCATCCTGATATTTTGAAACTCTTGCCAGTGGTTAGTGCACTTTTCATACTTATTCCTTTTTTAGTATGTGTGAACATTGTTGACATGTGCACCAGATGGCATCACTGGAGAGCTACACATTGGATGTTGAGTTAAGTAGGGAGTGCTCACTGACCATGCTAATTATGTCCCAAAGTCTGTTACAAAACTCGATGGTCATTCCGATGTTGGATGCTGTGGAAGAGGTGAGTAATTTAATGTTGATTTTGTGCATGGTTTTGCATCTAACATTTCATTAATCGGTAGTTGTGATGATTTTTTAATTTTTATTTGGTGGCGTTGTTTTTCAGACTTCGAGGATGAGCTCCTGGCATGCCAAGTCAGCCATTTTGACTTATCTTCAGAAACTGACATTTGGGAATCTCTTTCTCCTCCAAAAGCCTGAAATTATTTCAAGAATCACTTCCTTACTTCTCATCCTGCTGATGGATGATCAGATTGAGGTTGTTTACACTTTGCATATGTTTTATTTTGCGCACAGTCATTCAGTTTATGGGATGTCCTGAAACTAGTAATTATCAAAGATATCAGATATTCATAATATTCAAATAAGAATTCATGCAAGAAATGCAATTGCAGGGAAAGCCCCAAAAAGGGTACAATGTAAAATAAAAGATAACTAATGATTAATGTTTAATTAACTTTATTGGTCAAGGTGAAGGCCATTTGTTGTACTCAAAGCTTTGAATGTAGTAGAGTCTAGAATATGTGCCAGGAGAAATTCACTTGTCTGAAAATGAAAATTCTGGGAGATACCAACATTTATAGCTTAAAATCATAAAACCAAATGCATTAAGAGAATATTTTGTCAGTGGACCTTTGGATGAGATTCAAGACGTAAAACTAGTGAAATTGTTGCCTTTCATTGTATCAGGTGAGGGAATTGGCAGGTGTGACCCTTAGCGGTCTGTTCCAGTGTGGCTACATAGCTGTGGAAGAGAAGCTACTGGTTTGTTCATTCAGATTTGAATTACATGAGCTTGTGGATGTACTTTAATATGATGTGTTTAAATTATAATTTAATTAGCCTGACTTTATGTGGGACAATTTGCAACATAAATCCTAAAGTAAAATGAAAAACTGTTGTTTTGTTTTTGTATACGTTTGGTGGTTCATTTCACGTTGGTTTTCAATGACAGAAACTGTTCAGGGATTGGAGTTCGGCAAAAATAAGGAGGAGGACCATGAGTCGCAAGAGCCACGAGGATGTCATCATTCATGGCAAGCCCATCTCACTGTCTTTGACCAGTTCAACTCCGTTCGTCGGCAAATTAAAGCCAGCAGACGAAGACTTCCAGGACGAGATGAGCATCTTGAAACGTCATGCTGGGGTGATCGGCATATGTGCCTGTGTTGCTGCTTCACCATATGACGTACCTCCATACATGCCAGAACTACTCGTTGAACTAAGTTATCACCTCAATGATCCACAACCGATACAGGTGAGATCACATGGTTGACAATGATCAATGACAGTGATCAAAATCAATGCATCTATTTTCTTTAACATTGACTTTGATGTTAATGGTATTCAGCGATTGCACAGTTAATAAAGATATTGAATTTATTTAGAGTATAATTAGAGATGTAATTATTTGAAGATGACGGTCAAGAGAACTTTGGGTGGCTTCAAGAGAACACATCATGAAAGTTGGCACGACCACAAGCAGAAGTTCACGGACGATCAGCTCGCCATTCTGACAGAGCTTCTGGTGTCTCCAAATTATTACGCTTGATGAATTCTATTACATACTTGAATCATCTATCACATTATGAGGGTTTCAATCCCATTTTGGCAGGGAAGCTCAGTAATGACTTTCTTTTTCTTTGCTTTTGCTGCACGGTTTTCGTACGCTTGTTTTCATTCTTACATTTCAAACCCAGGCAAAATGTTTGTGACCATCATTCTTTCTATAGGAAATTGTTGAGTCATTAAACAACAATTTATTTGCTTATTATTTACTCGTTTAGCCATTAGTTTTAATTTCATAAATTTATTATTCCTTCATGGTGATTTCCTCTTATGAATTCTACGTTTATTTATTGATTGGCTTTCAAAGTTTGTGCATTCCCCAAAAAACTGCCTTAAATTATTGCAAGGTATTTTGGCTTAATCAGGCAGTTATTATCTAGGTTCAAACCAGTTCATAAGTCAGCATCAAGAGCAGTCACAAAATAGGGAAATATGCTTGTGTAGAATGGTAACTTATTTGACGCTATGCGTTGCAAATTATTTATTACTTATTATTTGTCCTCCCAACTTTTCAGCCGAGATCGTCTCTCATGTTACTTGTTTTTATCTGCTTTATCGTGTATCTTATGTATCCAAATGAGATGCGAAGGCACTTTTTAGCCGATCCCTGCGAGGGCCCTTCCCGGGCAGTGGATTCTGTGTCGCGAACACAACACGTGACTGTTATTGCCGCCGCGAGAAGAATGCGGTAACCCATTCGAAAAACATAAATTCTTATTATGCCCGTTATGTCGTGTTACGTTAGCGGAACTGGTGGTGATATTAGAACTGCTTTCGTTCAGGTTGTCTTTTGCTGGAGCAAGGCTCCCTTTCGGCCAACAGGTGAGAAAACTACGGTTTCGAAAATGAATGAATCTGTGGCAATGGCATAACCTGAAACAAAATTAGTAGCCAAAATATCTTGACTAAAATGTCTCTGACCTGGTCTTGCTGCATAAAATAACTCGTCTTAGCCTCATCGACCTGACAAAATATCGTTGTATTGACAGTTTTTTATTAAGGATGTCCTATAGAAACTTATGATTCCAGAAGATTGTGGCTTAAATTTGTGAGTAATGAGAGTTAGAGGAGTTATTATGATTATTATGTGCAAAAACACACAAGATTCAATATTATTGTCAATTTAATAAATTATTAATGTAAACTTTATTGACCTAATAGATGAACTCTGTCCATTATAACTTTAAGATCTAACTAAGCTAAATAAACTTTAGCCCTCTTTCATCGATGCTAAACCAGAGCCTGCTAAGTGTCATATTCACGGTGGACCTTGCATGCCGAAGTTCTGCCTTACCTTTCAAAGCCCCAGGGACGCCTCTACCTTTGGGCATTGGATCCGTAATTCCAAGCAAAACTTCTTCGAAAGTACTTCCAGCTGCACTGCCAACTTGGCAGACTCGTTGTCTTCATTGGACACAACGGCATCGGTTGCAAGCCGCGTCATGACGACCGCGTCGGGAGTATAAAGTTTTCTTTCCTTTTGCAGATTGCGAGAAATCCAACCAGGCCTGCGATGATCCGTCTTCATGAGCTGGTTGTTGTTTGTCTTTTCCTTTGAAAATCATTTTGTTCATTTATAATTACATAGGTTTTGAATAATAAGTGCGAGGATACTCTCAATGAAAGTTAAAAAAGTGTCACTGAGCTCAATCCCATTCTGGCCGCCCGACTTGTCAATTATATTAGTAATATTAATAACAGGGTATGTTTGCTGGGTTTACGGTGAAGTGGGAAAAGAAACAAGACACAGAGGACAACTCTCTTCCAAAGTCGGTTTTTGCACCTTGAATGAGGTCTAATGTCAGCTTCTCAATTTTTCGTAGTTTTTTATTAATAAAAAGTTTTGAGTCGCTATTCCTATGTTTTCGAGTGGTCGTATTAAAGTTACAATCACAATATTATTCGGCAGATTTTTTACTTAATATAAATTTATTCTACATGGATTTAAATTTAATAAAAGTCTACTTTCATAGAAAGGGGTAAACAACCCATACGCACGAACAATCTCTGCTATACGATGTACACCAAGCGATGAGCTTAGGGCGGCAAGATGAATTTTCGAATCTTATCTATTTGCTGCGTGTTTTTATTGTTACTTTTCAATGTTGAATCAAGACTGAATTTCCCAAAGCTGCTACCCGGCCGGTAAATAATGATTATTAAAGCAAATTATTTCATCTTTGTCGTACAACTTGAGGAGAAGTCCTTTTTTTGCTACAAGCCAAAATTTAGGAGGGAAACCTTCGTACAACATAAGGAGATAACATTTTTTGCTTCTAAAGTCAGGGGGCCATTGCCCCCCCCACAAATTACATTCCTGACCAAGTAGTTTTGATCCTATGCTTAAACCCATGTAAACTATTTCAATGTCGCGTAATGTTTTTTGATTAAGCAAGAATTAGTGCCTATAATTTCTTATATTTCATTTTTTCTCTGGTCCACATCTAAACATTCAAAAAGCCACCATTAAACCGAGTTTTCATATAATTTTCTCCATTTGCATGCTTATTAATTATTCGTCCATTTTGGACCGCCAGGAGATCCTCACGAACAGATGTAGCATTGGTTCGTCCATTGGAAATAAGTTCCATTCTAGGACGCTCCAGAAAGGTCATTGTGGAATCTCTTTGGAGGTTTCAAAAAAGAAAGACTGTTGTCATCTTTGCCGAGGATTCAGGTTATAATTATTCTGCGGACTTAATTATAATAAGACTGTTTTAATCATACCAACAACATTAGAATTACCTGTGAGACATACTCGATCAACATTGTTATCATCACTGTTATCAGTCACATGTAAAGAGCTGAGATGTGATTTCATAGTGGACAAGATCCACTCCATTAGAATTCAGACCACAACCAAGGAATCGAACACCAATGACTCACCAGAAGAACTCAACCCGGGGGCATACAACAGTAAAGGTGAGAAACTGAAGATATTCACTAAATGCATTGTTATTATTTTATTATTATTAATTTTATTATTAGCATTATTATGGCTATTATTAGCAGTATTATCAATATTAATATTATAATTGTTAGAATAATGTCACATGGCATAATCCTAATGACTACAGCTTTACAAAGATAGGTAAATTCATTATGACCTCATAAATCCATGTGTTAATCTGATAATGATCCAAATCATTTGATGTCTAAGTCATTGAATGAATGTCCTGTTAAAACCAGTTAATTTGTTAACACAATGAATTTGCCAATAAACTAAGAAATGTTAATAAACAATGCAAGTTTGATTTAATTTTAAAAAAGCACAAAAAAAGATAATTAATTAATTTCCTAATTGGCTTATTAATTTATTAAAACAACTTTAATCTAATCTAAATCAAGTGTGAATATTTCAAATAATTGCAACACTCCCCAAGTCATTAGGTGATCTGTGGCAATATTGTGGTTATGATTTTCAAACGATATGAATGTGATGTCCCACAATACTATAACCGCAACAGGGGATGTCTTCAGCAGCCTTGAAGGTATGGTCTTTAGCTGGAGCATCGCAGCAGATGACAAAGGTGGAAGTGGAGATGTGCCCACGCCAGACGTGATCTTGAGGTTGTACTTTTGATTATTAATGTTCTTCTTGTTGCTACTATTATTATTGATTATAATATTTTAAAGTTTATTGTTGAATTTAGGCAGTATTATTAAGTTATGGAATGTTGAATTGCCTGTGATTAAGAGTTAATGCTTTAACATAATTTGAAGAAAGGTATTTTGGATGTACTGGAATTTTCTCTTTGATCGACAATGGATGCATTCAGACTCCAATCTGAATTCTCAGATATTTGTGCAACTGATAGACTTATGTTGCTCCGATATCCGCAGACAAATTGATGTCAGATGTCTGGTTTGACTAGCCTGGCACATTTGGCTGGATTGATTTCCAGTTCTGTGCGCTCTCTAATTGTTCTATCAGCCTTTTCATTCCATCATTGGTCGATGGCATTAGTACCAGATGTTAACACCAGATCATTGGTGAATGTGATGTAGTTGAACTTGATCATCAAGCCTCAGCCAGATTATTATTATTGTTGTTGTTGTTGTTATTATTATTATTATTATTATTGTTGTATTTGTGTATTGAATGCTGGAGAGATAACTTGTAATTGTAATAAGACAAGACCACTTTATTAGAACTGAAACTCGCCTGAACACTCTCGCGGCAACTTCGACTCGAAACATAAACAAATTCTGGGTCACATGCAACTAAACGTAGTCCACAATATTCATGTAGACACAACGATTATTACTAATATTATTATTAGTAACATTATCATTAATATTATTGAGGTTGTTATTATTTTTTTGCATTGCATTTATTCCAGGTTCATGAAATTTCATGAGTCCTCATTCACTGCACCTCCCCACATAAAGTCCTTAGAAATGCAGAGCAAAAGAGGAAACATGATGCTGGTTGAAGCTCTGCAAGCGGGCACGGCCGTTGTGTCCGTCAGGCCTGCAGATGAAGTCTACAAGGTTGGTGATAATGATGCTGCTGCTGATGATGATGGTAGTAGTGGGGGTGATGGAGAGGATTATAGAAATGATGGAGATAGTCATGACAATGACATCATCTCCACAGGACATAGAAGTTCCAGCAGTAAAAATTATGGTGGTTGAAAACTTCAAACTTACTCCTGGCCTCCTGTACATTTTGCCCCACGGTGAGGTGAAGTTTACGGTAGAACACTTCAAGCAAGGGATAGATTGTGGTTTGTTTTGAAATTGTTGGTGAAGTCGTGAGCGTAGTTAATATTGTTCATCATTGCCATTCGTGTAGAAAATCATGTAATCATTATCGTTGTGCATCATCATTCTACCTACAGAAATCGCCATCCCATCAACAACCTACTACCTCGAAGTCGATGACGAGCAGGTTGTCAGTCTTGACCCATCTACCTCAAAGGTGACAGGTGCATTGCCCGGATGCACAGAGTTACGGCTGGGGGGACATGGTGAGGAACTTATGTAACTATAACAACTACAACTACAACCTGTTACGACTATAATTGAATACAAATCTTGATTGCTCCGATGAAATGATTTTTTGTTCGCTTCAGATGCTCAAATCACTGACATCTTCGGGGAACCCACTGCCGACATCTACGTTGTCAACCCCCGTCACACCGGTAGTTTTAATTGGTGTCTCAGTTACTTATTATTATTATTATTTATTTATTTATTTACAAATTATCTGTTAATTTCTTGATTGTGCCTGCAAATGTGTTTTTGAGTGTGTCTTGTCACTTCATTGTATTACTGTTGAAATTTGTTAACAAATAATAACTTATGAATCATAATCGTTAATCAGAGTTCAGCATCATGCTGAAGGAATTATGGGTGTTAGGGGTTGGAGCTGTCTATTATGTCACTCTTTTGCTCTTCGATGACAGTGGACACAAGATCACAATCTCAGAGGCATGTGAACCTTTTTTAATAATATTAATTACAATTTTTTATTACCATATAAATCATTATCACTTTTATTATTAGTATCCTAGCATAATATGTAAAAATGAATTGATGCGTCTATACATACATGCGCTCAATCTTTCTGAACTTTAATCAGAGAATTTGAACTTTAAAACAAGATTAACTTCAGACCTTCTGGAAGTTCTTTTCTCCTCCAACAATGGGACCTACCACGTTGTCAGGGATGTGTCCAAGGGTTCGGCCAACATCAAGTCACGTTCTGCTGTCAATGATCAAAAAAGTGGGAGATGTTGCTAATGATAATGATGATTATTATTATGACAATGGTGATGATAATGAGTCTCTATTTGTAAATTTAAGCAAAAAATGTTTTTCCTTAACATGAGATTTAGCCTTTAAATATATTTTGCTTTCGTTTGCATACAGGATGGAGGAGCCATGGCCTGTGACTTTGTTGAGGGCAAACAGTCCCTGGAAGTCCTTGACCCTCTTTTTTTGAACTTTACAGAGTTCATTCCTCGTTGGAGTGGAAACCAAACCATACTTCAATCAACAGTAGATTCAGATGCGTGGAGAATGCATAAGGGAAACCTCTCTAAAGATCCTCAGATTGCAGGGAACTGCCTGCTATTTTCAAATCTTTAGGCAGTATTTTCTGCATGCATAAGATCATGTAAACAGGTGCTTAGATTTGCTTGGGATCTTGTTTGCCATTTTATAACACAACGGAAAAAATTTGCAATATCTGCATTATTATCGGGTTTACATTGTGGCCTAAACTATGCGGTTGAATTCATCTTCAAAGAACTAGGTGATGGTCATGTTCTTTCAGAACACTGCATGATGGAATTTAATCGTGTGATCATTTATGCTATTTCTTTGTCATTTTGTGGTTATGGTGCGGCCTTGGCGGGTTACGTTTATAGCCCTTTTGTAAACCATGTTTTAGGAATTTTACCTATCCCGGTCTCGAATTCACCTGAATTTATTAGGATGTGGATAATCAAATTGTTAAGTGCAATTTTTGTATTGTGCACGTGGCCATTCATCTATTCACCAACTCATAGCATTGTGAGTTTGAGTTATCATTTTGTTTATCTTGGTTTTACTGTTCAAATCCTACCTCGGATGATTAGTTTTCGCTAGTTATTAGAAACACTCTAAAATTACCTTCTTCATTTTTCAATGATTGCTAGGACACATTATTCTCATTTGATGCTTGTGGCGACGATATTAAATAAAGTCGTAATTGTCATTTGTCGTAATTTGTGTAGTGGGTCCTTATAATGAATTTGTTTTACACATTCGTTCTGATAAATACAGCTTCAAAATGTCCTTTGATCATAAAAAAATGTTTTAACAAACCAAAAGATATGATGAGATGGTTGACCACAAGTAAAAAAAGTGTCTGGATGTCGAGATGACAGCGGAGGAGACGAATCTTCTCTCTGTGGCCTACACTCTATGTCTGGCTTCATAGGGGATCATGAGCAACATCAAGCAGAAAAAAGAAAGCAAAGGTGTCAGCTGGCATGTAAGAAACTTACCAAGAAAGGTCATGTCGAAAAGGAGATCTTTGGAAACGTCCTCTCAGTCCTCGACAAACACCTCATCCTTGCCTCCGTATCTGGGGAATAACGTCTTCTGCAAAGCAGAGGGAGACTATCAGCAGTGCATTGCTGAGCACATTACACAGCGACAGGATAAGGACAGCTTGGTTAGGTAGAAGATGGCCAAAGATGTCGCCAACGCAATCCAATAACTAATGGAGAAGGAAGCATTATGATGTTGAAAAGAAGAAAAAAAGAAAGGAGTTCCAAACGGATTAAATTAAATTATTCGCATCATTCTACAACTTTCCCTTCGTTAAATTCTTGGGATTTTGCAAATTAATGATGATTATTAGTATAATTAATTGCGCTTGTTTTGAGTTAACTCAGTGGTTGAGATGATAACAATGCCGCTTTTTTATCCGCCATTCTCAGATTCGTCCCCTCTGGTATTTGCCATCGGTTAACGTGACCGACCAGAGTACCCTGTACATCCATCTGCTGATCCAGCTTCCCTGAGATAAGACACTAAAGTAAAAATGTCAAAAGCTACTAGTACAAAAGTGCAATTCAATATCACATGCTACGTTGGAATTCATCATCGTTATATTAGCGTTATTACTGCCTTTTATTGGGGCATTCTTTTGATCCAGAATGTCGTATTCGTTTGGATTTCTTCTCCAATGTGTATCTCCTCGCCGGAAGATTTAAGACTAACAATTTTTTGTATAAATGTCAGAATTTATTATGAGCGAAAGATGTAAGTAGTAAGAATTCATTCCGTTATCGTGAACTAGGCAACCTATGAATCAGAAATTTTGCTATTTAAATGTAAAATTTTTAGTAATTAAAAATAATTAATTGAAAAAATACATTTCAAGTAGTATTATGAATATTTGTTTAACAAATGTATCAATGCATGTATTTATCCAACAATGTTTTGATTTAGAGATTTTGGCGGCAAATATTTCGGAACGTTGGACTCTTCATATTGAAATTGATTTAGTTTGTTATGGCTGGCTTTGATGATCCGGGAGTATTTTTTAGTGACAATCTAAACGTCGAAGATGCTCAGCAAAGTGACGAAAGGCAAATTAATAGACTTCAGACAAAAAACCGTTTCAGAGAATTCATTCGGCAGTTCTACGAAGGAAGTTACAACTACAAATACAGGTTTGATTAAGTCTTTACGTGGTTGTTCTAACTTTTGATTTTTTAATGCTTATATTTTTCTACAGAGATCAACTAAAAAAGAATTACAATTTGAGAAATTATTTTCTGGAAGTGGATCTGGATGATTTGGCTCATTATGATCCTGATTTGAGCGAGAAGCTTTATAATTTCCCTTCAGAACACTTACCTTTGGTTAATTATTTTCTATCCAAATGTTCAAAATTAACTTATTTAAATTCTGAATAATGCTTCTAATTTACATAGCCTATTCTGTTTATCTTTTACTCAAGTCATTATGTTATCTCATTTTTGTTAACTCTAGTTTGAGGATGCAGCCAAAGAGGTGGCAGATGAGGTCACAAAACCTCGACCTGAGGGGGAAGAAGAAGTGCAGGATGTCCAAATAACCCTGACTTCCTCAGCAGTTCCTTCTTCTGTGCGAGATCTCAAGGTGAGTGTACTTGAGCTTATTGAGAATGGAATTGGTATAACCTTGTCTGGTAGCAGGAGAACTGTGAATTTTGGAAAGCAAATCAACTCATACGACGCTTGACTCAATATCACTTAGTATTTTTGAGAATTTTTAATACTGATTTTTAGTCGGATCAAATGTCTCGCCTGGTGAAAATTCCTGGTATCATCATTGCAACTTCATCTTCGAGAGCCAAAGCCACTCGAATCAGCATCCAGTGCAGGAGCTGCAGAAACTTTCTCAACAACATCCCCGTTAAACCGGGACTCGAAGGTTATGCCCTCCCAAGGAAGTGCCCCACGTTCGTTGACTTATTTTTATTCGCTTCTGATTTTACATTTCCAGCATTTATGATCTGATGATTATTTTAGGGATCAAGCAGGCAGAGTTAAGTGTCCAATAGATCCTTTCTTCATTGTTCCTGAAAAATGCAAATGTGTCGACTATCAGGTTAGTCGACATGACTTATATAACTGAGATGTCGTGTGGAAATGATTTGCAGTCATTTGTAGCTCCTTGTTTTATTTATAACTTCTTGTTCAGGTTCTGAAACTTCAGGAAGCCCCCGAAGCCGTTCCGAACGGAGAACTTCCTCGCCACTTGCAACTGTACTGTGACAGATATTTGTGTGAAACTGTCGTGCCTGGCAACAGAGTGTTTGTGATTGGGATTTATTCAATCAAGAAGGGTGGAGCTTCTGCAAAGGTTTGTTAATGTGATTCATTTTCAGGTGCTCGAACTCGAATAGATTTAATTCATCTCATCATGTAGGCTTTTCACAAATATACTTTGTGTCGAATTTTAAAACTTGTTTTCTATGTCCAAATAATGCCAAGTTTAGTTTTATTTGTTATTTAAAATAATCATTCTTGCATTGCCTTTGAGATACTAAGAACACAGAGAACTTGAGGACATTACAATAGTCACTTATTGCTCTTCGCCTTTTCAGAAAGGATCCCGAGAAAAGATCAACGTTGGCGTGAGGATGCCCTATCTGAGAGTCCTCGGCATAAAAGTCAACACCAGCGGACCGGGGAGGTTGGGTTTCGGAGGAAGTCTGAGTGCAACCGATGAAAACGAGTTCATCAACCTTTCTGCCTCGGCAAACATCTACGAGATGATCGCCAGCAGCATCGCACCCTCCATTTATGGGTGCACGGACATGAAGAAGGCCATCGCTTGCATGCTTTTTGGAGGTTCCAGGAAAAAGTAAATTCATTAGCAAGCTTTTCATTTTATCTTCTTCTGTTCCTTATGTTCATGTTCATAATTGCTGATTATTTAAATGCTAATATTTAATTTATGTATAAATTATACTAATTATATTCACTGACCTAGAGTTTACTTACAATATGATTGCAGACTTCCAGATGGTCTTGTGAGGCGAGGGGACATCAACTTATTGTTGCTCGGAGACCCGGGAACTGCAAAGTCTCAGCTGTTAAAATTTGTGGAAAACTGTGCTCCTATTGGGGTTCGTCATCCGACGTTCGTTGTCATCGTTGACGATCGGTTTTATTTGAACGTTGACATTACAGGTTTACACGTCTGGAAAAGGAAGCAGTGCTGCAGGTCTGACTGCTTCTGTCATCAGAGATCCTGGATCGGTAAGAATATTTTAATGACATGTCATCCTTACATTAGAGACGAGAAATTTGACTTGACTTAATTTGTTGGCAACAGAGGAACTTTGTGATGGAGGGAGGAGCCATGGTACTGGCGGATGGGGGAGTCGTCTGCATCGACGAGTTTGACAAAATGAGAGAAGATGACAGGGTGGCCATCCACGAAGCCATGGAGCAGCAAACAATTTCCATTGCTAAAGTAAGTGTTGAATTATTGTGCTCTAAGTTTTGGCATTTTGAGTAGTTATGATGTTTTCATTGCAAAGCTTTTGAAACTTGTGATTATATATAATGTTGCTTAAGTTATTTATTGGGATGATTTATTATTCGAATTCAGGCGGGCATAACGACCACGTTGAACTCGCGTTGTTCGGTGCTTGCCGCTGCGAACGGGATTTACGGTCGATGGGATGACTCGAAAGGAGCAGAGAACATTGACTTCATGCCGACGATTCTGTCGAGATTTGACATGATTTTCATTGTGAAGGACGAGCATGATGAGAACAGAGACATTGTGAGGAGTTATTTTTGTTTTGTTCCAATTTATTAATATTTATTTTGTAGCAGTAGGTCATACGGTGTATTGTATTATCAACTGTTGCTAACTGTAGTTATTAATTGATTTAAACGACCACTTAGACAATTGCTCGGCACGTCATGAACCTCCACATGAATGCCATCCAAGTAAACGAAAACACAAATTCAGCTGAAATAAGACTTGAAACTCTGAGACGTTTCATCACTTATGCTAGGATGTAAGTTGTCATCAGTGTTCATCAATCACATCTTAAAGGGTTCATATTTTATTAGATTTTATGGCATTTCCCATTTAAAGCTTTAATATTTTAATATTAAATATATTTTAATGGCCCTTTTAACTTTAATAAGATCAAACTTTTAATATTATTTTAACATCCATATTTCCCTGTAATCAGCCAGTGTGGCCCAAGGCTATCAAGAGAAGCTGCAGAGAAATTGAAGAACAGGTACGTTCTCATGAGGAATGGAGCTCATGACTATGAGAAGGAAACTGGTAATAAAACTGCAATCCCCATCACTGTTAGGTACGTATTCCTGCTTCTCGAACATTTCGATTGTTGACACTTCATCTTGTGTCGCGTTCGATGATCTAGCACGATATAGCATATTCATATTCTTGTTTGAGGCAATTTTTTTTTAATTTCAATACAAGTTTAGATTAGTGCTAACGTACTTATTCAATCAGTGGGATGGATTGTTTACAATTAGTTCTAACGTACTTATTCAATCAGTGGGATGGATTGTTTACAATTAGTTCTAACGTACTTATTGAACCAGTGGGATTGTTTACAATTAGTTCTAACGTACTTATTGAATCAGTGGGATGGATTGTTTACAATTAGTTCTAACGTACTTATTGAACCAGTGGGATGGATTGTTTACAATTAGTTCTAATTTGACATCAGGCAACTGGAGGCTATTATAAGAATTTCTGAATCTCTTGCCAAGATGAGGTTGTGCCCATTTGCAATGGAGGAAGACGTTGATGAGGCTTTGAGACTTTTCCAGGTGTCGACTCTCGATGCTGCAATGTCTGGACAGCTCTCAGGTAAGGATTTCAAAAATACATTATTACTCATTCTCATCACTGATGCAACATCATTCGGATTATGTTGAATACATCTAAATTTTAGGAGCTGAAGGGTTTGCCACGGAGGAGGATCAAGAGGTGTTGAACAGGATTGAAAAGCAGCTGAAGAGGAGATTTGTGGTCGGTTCGCAAGTGTCTGAGCATGCCATCGTTCAGGACTTTGTCAAGCAGGTAACAGGGCATAAATGCTTCTCAGGAGATTATTTCGCTCACAACATTACTGCATCAAGTCAATGCTGACATTTATGTATATTTTGTTTGAATCTAGTCTTAAGATGGACTAACAATACAAGTTTTTGTAATGTTTTGTTTAACTTCGTTGTGAGCTTGCTATTGTTATACTGCATTTGCAATTCTACTAACTCTTGTAGAATTATCCTGAAAGAAGTGTTCTCAAGGTGCTTCATTTGATGCTCAGAAGGGAAGAGTTACAGTACAGGATGCAGAGAAAGATTCTTTACAGAGTCAAATGAGGCCTACAGAGACCATCCCTGGGAGACTTATCGAACACTTGATGATAACAACGATAATAACTTTTGCTATGTTAACTTTTACAATCGGATAACATAGTTTCCTTTATTCATTAAGATAAACAAGACCATTTATGACAGTGAGTAGTGTAATAGCTATTATTGTTATTAATGTCAAAATGTTATACTTGATGAAGCACTTAAACATTGGCCGTGTAGGAATGGATCCGGTTCTTCAGTACTGAATCACCTGTTTAATTGCAATAAACCAAAACTTATTTTCTCAAAACCGATTGGTAAGATCACCCACTCATATTTTCTTATGCAACAAACCCTTCACTAGCCGAAGCATGCTGTCTCTTATCGACCTCAAAACGGGTCCAATGCAAATCCATTTCGAGGAATTATTGGCTTTGTTGCTTAATATCTGCAGGGGCACATCGTTCTATCAGATTCTATCTAATGCTTCTGCATGCGTGGAGTGTACTTGTATGCTATTATTGCTACCATTGCTACTTCAGACGAATTCCTAACCAGGCTGATGAGTGTACCAAGCACCATTCCCAGTATTGCAAATGGTAGGAACCTTGAAAAAAAGCCCTTCATGCTCTTTGGTTTCTTGCTGAGCACTGCCGTGAAGAGACTCAGTTTCTTGTCGCTGTATGGGGGATAGCGGATGCTGCAAGAAATAAGATAAACAAATAAAATGAATTGCCAAGCACGTAATTGATATGATTATGATAACTTGTGATTCATTAATCCAGGACAGGCAGAGATTAATGTCTCCAACAGCTAGGAATTGACTGGGGTCACTTTTTCAGCCGGTTTGCAAAATACTTGTGAAACTTTCTAATGTGATAACAGTGTAATTGTCTTTTCTTCAAAACAATAATGCAATGCTAGCATGCACGTTCATTGATGAATGCATTTATTTGGCTGTAATTCCATCATTTCAAGACTCATTTGTACACATAAAACTGTTTAATATTCTTTCATTAACTATCTTTGGTCATCAACCTTAATCAAAGTCTAAAGAGAAATTCAGACTTTGGGTCGCTTGACTTTAAGGATAGAAGGAAATAGGTCACCTCTTAAAGTTTAAAGAGGGTTTGCCCCCTGGAAAAGCTGAAATCTGAGAAGGCAAAAATAGAACAAAAGAACAAGTATGAGATAAAACGTGTTTCGGATGATCCTTTCCTTTTGGAAGGTGCATCCTAACGAGCTGCTAGTAGAGTGACAAGCTGGAGTGGATGGCCCACCTGCCGGCCCAAGTGATGGTGAAAGCAGTTCTAAATGACATTCACAGTCAGACTTTTGCCAATGTACGAGGAGACATTACTATTTCTTAAGTCTTTTCTTTTGTACATTCCACAAAGGTGTTTCAAGCATTGGACTATTTTGTTTATTATGATGAGGTATTATGAGTGATCATGAACTATTAACACCAGGCATTGGTATATAAGTGATTAAGACTTTATCCTTATTTGCCCTATTAGCCTTATATGAGATTTCATTACGAGTTCAAATCCCATCATCTCTCAAGAGCTTTTATGACTAACACCTGATGATTTTATTCCATCAAATGATAGATTTTATGATTGATATGATTATGATAACTTGGATTCAGACATGGAATAGATGTTTGCATTTTAAAAAAATTGTCTAAATTATATATACATGGCTAATTTTAGCTGGGGCCAGGTCCCCGGTCGATTCCTACCAACAGCTGAAGTCATTACCAATGGTGCCTTGTAAATTAAGTAATGCTTTTGCCATTGTCATTTTCCTGTTACTTGGTGGAGCTTTCATAGCATTTTGTTCATTGTTGGTGATAGATGAGAACATGTGATTGATTTTGATATATGAAAACATTCTCAAAAGTCACAGCTTTACATTAAATTAACCACCAATTAAGAGAGAATACAGAATATTTGGTGCCTTGCAATCTTGCTTAAATTAAGGAGAAATATTTGATTGTGAAAAATATCCCAAAGCCTATGGAATGCATTTCTAGGTTCCAGAACTTACTCATTAACAAACTCCATGTTTTGAGCTCTGATGAGGCAGGCTTTCTTGTGTGAGAAAGCTTCAAAAGAGTATTTTCCATGGGAAGCCCCAAATCCACTCATTCCTACTCCGCCAAATGGTAATGAAGTCACTGAAATCAATATTGAATATCTGTGGATGTTTGTGAACACTGCCGAGTAGATTAAGGTGTAACTCACGTGACATTTGCACGAACACATCGTTGGCCACCACGCTTCCACTTTGCGTTTCTTTAACCACCCTCTGGATGTTTTGGTTGTTCTTTGAAAAAGCATAAACCACAAGGGGTTTTGGTCTGTGGGATTATTTGGATTCAAATATTATGAGTAATAATTACGTTTCATGAAGAAGAAGTTTCATAAAGAGCTTTAAAATAAACTCTTATAATCACTGAAGACATCACGACACCAATCACCTTGAGTTCACAAATTCAATGGCTTCCCCAATATCTTTCACAGTCAGGATGGGAAGAATTGGACCAAATATCTATATTTTAATTGAAAATATATTTAATCAAATACTTGAAACTATTAAAATTCTAATTCTATGCTAATTCAATAAACTTGCAATAACTCTTAAGTTTACGGTGAATGATTTTAGGATCATAGCAGACAATAATAAAACATTAACAAGTTGATATTCATGACTCTTTATGATTATAAACCTTGGGCTTAAACAAACATATTTTACAGCTTTATCTGATTGGACACATTTTTAATTGCTTAAGTAAGAGGTGATTCTCCAAAATTTATGGTAATAATCTAACAAATAAAAATGAAACAATTAAAGTCTTTGAAAGTACCTCCTCTTGCATGACTGGGTCTGAATGTTTGATGTTGGTCAAAATGGTTGGTGGAATGAAAAGTAATTTCTCATCCGAATCGCCACCAAAAGCAACACTTCCCTCGGTACTTGAAAGAAGTTTCTTCAAGCGACTGAATTTGGAGCACGGAAAATATAATCGATAAAATATAATTACTGCATCATAATATTTGATCCAATTCAATCTCTTAACAAAACCTTAATAAGAAACGCTCACTTAAAGTGGTTGATGTTTACAATACGTCCAAAACTGGTGGAGTTTTTAATGTCATCACCATAGAATTCCTTGATGGTGTTTTTCATCTCTTCAATCATTTTGTCCTACAAAAAATATTTAATGTCATACACAATTTAAAAAAACAGCCCAAATACTAGCAGCTAGCAAATCATCACCTGAATACTCTCAGCACAAAGAAGATAGTCTGGAGCTATGCATGTTTGCCCTGCATTGGCCAACTTCCCCCATAGAACTCTTCGAGCGACCAACTTGAGATTGCTTGTCTCATCAACAATGGCTGGACTGAAACCCAAAAAACAAGAATTTAAGCATCCGTTAATGGAAATACAAACTTGGGATAATTTTTAAATGGTTGCTGTAATTAACTTACATAAAGCTGAATCTATTAAAAAAATGAATTTGTTATAAAAATTTTTCTTATAATAAGACATTTTCTACTAAGTAACAAAACTGATTATTTGATTTAAGCAAACTTATTTACAAATGCAAGAAGATAAATTGACTACTAGTCATAAACTTTTCAAGCCAACCTTTTCCCTCCAAGTTCAAGGGTGACTGGGGTCAGATTTTTAGCAGCAGCCTCGTAAACAATCTTTCCAACAGTGGTACTTCCAGTAAAGAAAATGGAATCAAAACGTTCCTTCAGAAGTTCTGTCGTTTCCTTCACTCCACCATTCACAATTTTTACACACTCCTAATACCGAATTTTAAAAATATTCATTGAATTTAACAAACCATGCAATAAACAAATATTCATTTAATAAATCATGTAAATCTTTACTGCATACAGGATCTAGGTATTTTCCTAAAATCTTCTCAATCAAGGCAGCTGAATTTGGACTTATTTCTGATGGTTTCACCACAACACAATTTCCTGTAGATTGAGAACAGTAACAAATTTACTTAGCTTGGATAATGTATTTAACAAATAATATATTAAAGCAAATTCATTGTACCAGATATGTGTGACATCTATACTTCAATATTGATCACAACATTTAACCTTCAAAGCACATTTTTAAATGACAAAACCACAAATTCATCGAATTGACGGCTTATTGATTAAATACGTTGACGCATGAACGTTATTTTTATGCCAAACATTCACAACACCTGCAGCTAAAGCTCCAATAAGAGGTCCAATGGTGAGTTGAATTGGGTAGTTCCATGCACCAATAACCAGCACCACACCAAGTGGTTGATATTGTGTATAGGCAGTATCCAAAGTTGTAATCAGATTTCTGGAGACCTAAACTCATAAAAACATTATCAATGGTTAATTCCATTTACGTCTTGCAAAAAATTTGCAATTAATAATTTCAATCAAATAATTAATAATTATTAGTCAGCAAAACCTTCTCTGGTGCAGTCCAAGAATCAATGTTGTCAAGAGCAGTCACAACTTCTCCTTTCAAAGTATCTATTTCCATAATAATGCTTTCCATATATGGCTGGATAATAAACACACAACAGAATAAACATGCCAATATAATCAATGCATACTTAAGGCCATAAGCTTGAATGATCAAATTAGCTTTTTCTTGGTTACCTTTCCCAAATCATCTTTCAAAGCTCCAGCAATAGCATCTTTTTCGTCCTCCAAAAGAATGAACAACTTCTTCAGCTGTTCTTTGCGCCATTTCAGATCTGAAGTTTTACCAGAAGAAAACACCTTCCTCAAGGATTGTACCAGCTTTACCAAAACGATAATATAATTTAAATATTTAAACCTTTAAATGAAAAGACAATGAATCTAAATCTTCCACCTCAGAAAACTTGAAAGCCTGAGACATCTCGTCGCACCCCAATCCTGAAATCACTTAAAGTAAATAAATACAATACAAACAGAGATATCATGTGATTAAGAAAAAATTAACTAATTAAATCTATTACTCTTAACATTAAAGAAGAATATATAAATATACTTTAAAAACAAATATTAAATTAACAAATGCTGCTCTACAAAGCCGAAGCATTCAAAAATTTACTCACAGGCAGTTAATAAATTCACCTTTAAAAAAGTTATTGATTAAAGCCAACACCTGTTCACGCTAAACGTCAACCCATTCGCAAATACCCCCGATT
>JAJTWR010000399.1:0-51570 GCA_021613335.1 Whitmania pigra
TGTCCTCTAGGGGGGCCGTGGGCACGAAAAAGTTTGGAACCCCTGTTTTGGACGATAAATCTTCAAACCACTAATTTCGAATTAAATTTGGAACCAGTTATTGGTTAATGTATTCAACTCACAAAATTATCTTAAGTACATTGACGGGGCTATTTTGTCTTGGGCTATTTTGACGGGGCTGTTTTGTCGGGGCTGTTTTGTTACCGGACTATAATGACGGGGCTGTTTTGTCGAGGCTGTTTTGTCGAGGCTGTTTTGTCCTGGGCTATTTTGACTCGGGGCTATTTTGACGCGGGGCTATTTTGTCGCCGGGCTGTTATGACGGGACACCTAAATAATGTTGTAAATGTGGTAAAGCAATGATTTTTGGTAGATTTGTTTATCAAATTATATTCAGACTATTAAATCATTTAAAAGTGAATGTTTTATGATTTACTATTTTAGACGAATGCGGCTCAGAATTTCAAAAATTTTTGAAAAATACCATTTTTTGAAATTAAATATTATGAAAACTAAATATATTTAATTAATAAAAATATATCAATATATTCATACCACTATTGTCTCAATATATGCTAACTAATGTTGCCATAGCGACGGCAGTGACACGGGCTATTTGATACATCGGTATTGTACGCCATAAAAACATTCAAAACCCCTAGAAAAGACTAAAAATTAAAAATAGATCTGCTAATTACGTGAATAATAAGCAAACAAAATAATTATTTTAATATCAATCAGAAGGACAGGAAACCAGAAATTTTCGTTCCAACGCTAATTTTTGTGATCCCTTACAAGTGGAACATTGTTTACATTACATGGTCAAATCGAGGTCAACAGGAGGGTAGCAGCCAATCAGGAGAGATGTTTACAAATCTTCAGTCTCAGAAGTTCCAATGACGTTCCTCATAGACATTAAGAATATTCAAAATTCAAAATCTCGACCAATCAAATTCGACCGAAGGAGGTCAGTTTCGTTGTTGTCCTTTCGATCGATAACACAAGCCATCTTCTGGTGGAAAATTTACGCATTAAAACCCGCAAATCCCTACGTCAGGGATGTTAAAAATAACAACAGCACAAATTAATATAATAAAAATAAATATACTAATAAAATAGTAATAATATGTAATTAATTTCTTTGTGTACTAGAAAAGCGGTTGATAATCCAGAAAAAGCAGAAAAATTCAAGTTGTCACAACAACAAGACTAGGAAAGAAATTATAAAATGCAATTTCAGTCGCCATCATTATCATCATCACCACCACAGTCATCGTCGTCATCCTCTTCATCATAAATATCAACATCAAAAACCTTCTTTCAAGAAACTCCTCAAGTTTGGATTAGGATTAATAATTAGGTCAAACATGGCTGCCAAGTACAAAAAATGATGCAACAAAGGATGGCCAGTCTTTTGATTGGTAGGAAATCAAATTAGTGCCAGCCTATGACGTGCCAGGGAGAAGGGTGCAGAGCAAAAATGTCAGCCAGAGATGTTGAGAGACATCACAGTGGGAGTTGAAGAGGTGAAATGACTATCATCATTACCGAGGTTGCTATGACGACAACAAAATTACCATACATGAAATTGGGCCCCATTATTATTATTATTATTAATGCCAGTGTTACATTCCGATTGCTATGGAAACCAGAGTATGAATGCAACCACGTTGAAATTTGTTGTTGTTAATGTCCAGCATGCACGCCATGAACAGTTTAAATTATAAACATTGAAATACAATTACACCAATATAATTCTTATTTTCATCACCACCAACATCATTACCGTCATCATAACCATCACCACCCACATCATCATCATCATCGTCATCAGCGACATTTACAACAACAATGTATACAACTGTGGTTGTAGCTGTTGACAACAGTCCTAAACTAAGACCCAAAAGGTTAGGAAAGGTGGAATATGAACTACAAATACGAGACGTACGTAGACGCAGCTTCGTTTGAGCTCCTCTAATGATACTCGACAATTCATATAATAATTACAAATCTTAAGCCATCGTCCGCTGTCAATCACTTGGTACTCGTTCAATCCATCAATCCGCCAATCCGTCAATCAATCAATCAATCAATCAATCAATCATTTGCCATTTGATTTTGATTCCTCCAAAACCGCAAGTAAGCAGAAAGCCTCGAGGCTGCCTGAAAAGTTGAAGGAGTCAAACCGAACGGAAAGTGAAAGCGAACGATGGAAGGATGGATAGAGAGAAGATGGAAGGAGGAATGAAGGTCAGTCTCCCCTCAGAACATGATTTGTTTGTCCTTGGTCTTGTCTATGACGTAGGAAGTGAATCTCATGAGGAACTTCGGGTCTTCCCTGGTGCAAACCCTTCGAATGGCTGAGGAGGGCACCCATCCACCTGGGTTCACTGTAGGTGAATTGAAACCATTTACTTCATTGAACGAATGAATAAATGAATGAATTAATTAATAAATGAATGAATTAGGTGAATGATATGTCCAGACTAATCAATAGGCCCACGAATATGGTTATAACCAATTATAAATCTAAATCTAGGAAATTCACGAGAGAGCTAACCCGTGGCAGAATACTGTATTCGGCAGGTTAGAGAATCTCTCGTGATTGGCTGGCCATTGGGAGGGGGCGTGACTACGGTTTGACAGATCATGGCCACGTTGAACTGGAGCCTGATGATGTTTGGCGTGTTCAAGGGTGCTTGAACGTGTTCAGTTGAGTGGCTGGCCACTATCCAGTAGTCCGGTTCCTCGCCATCGTCCTCCGAGGGGCAGTGCCTGATCGTCGACCAGAAGACAGAGTCCCTCTGGCAGGCTGGCCAAACTCTCTTCAGGAGCTGTTACAAGGGTGTAAACGATCGTCACCACCATAGTGATCATCATAATCATCACCATCATCAATATCATCATCATCATCATCATCATCACCTGGTGAGTGATGTGGGTGTCCGTGGACAGCCATTCAATGACTTGCGTTGTTTCCAGTGTGGATTCCCACTCCAGTCTGACCGAAGGTTCCCAGAAGTAGTGGCACAACTCGTGTGCCGTTATGCCCTGTGGTGGTGCAAAGGTGAAGATCAATTGAAGTCATCATAAATTATTATTAATGTTGTTAATTAATTGATTGATTAATCGATTGATTACTCACTCACCTCAGCCAATACATGCTAATTAAATTAATATTAAATATTAATTAACACGAATATTAATCCACTCACCTTGACACTGTGAACTGCCTTGAGGGGTTAGACCACAGCCCCCGGCTCGCCCTTCTTGTAAATCTTCATCTCGCCCTCACTGGCCACTAGGGTCCAAGTGTCTGCCACGTCGCTGGCGGACATGTCGGCGTTTTTGATGTGATCGTCGACTATTTTGTCGATCTGGTTAAGTAATTATAATTACATAATTATACTTGGTATAATTAATTATTTTAGTATAATCAGTAATTACGAACGAATTAATCCAGCGTGTGATTGGTTGGATTTTAATCATCATTGTGACTCATCGTGGAAGTTACAATGTTAACTATTTTAATTAGTTATCAGGTGACTTTACAATGAGTAAATTCACCCATTTCTCAAAAGACAGATTCATGGATCATGAAAATTCAACAGGCATTCATGAGTAGGCAGCTAGTTAAAAGAGGTTAATTAGTATTAACACCTGGCCAACATCTGGTCATGTTGTTAACACAATTTATGCGCATAGACAACCAACCTCCCCGTAGAGTGGATGTTCAGAATCGAGACATGTTTTCGGGACTTTCGAGGCGCGTCTCGCAGCCCCGGCAATCTGGAGCTTCTGAACGATTAATTATTCATTAGGATGAATATTCATTACCAAGTAAATATTATTTAAACTGATAAATCATAGATTAGGTAATA
The DNA here is from genome assembly GCA_021613335.1 of Whitmania pigra. Lineage (NCBI taxonomy): Eukaryota > Metazoa > Annelida > Clitellata > Hirudinida > Haemopidae > Whitmania > Whitmania pigra. The sequence goes on from JAJTWR010000399.1 coordinate 3,882, forward strand.
ATTAAATCAACAATCCTGAATCTAATTGAGATTCTTATGTGCCCAGTCGCACATGCAATCCATTCACTAACCATAAATTCACCAACTATCCCAGAACACTCATGAATGTTAATGAATGAGTAATAAAGAAATATTCTATGTGTAAGTGAGTCTTGAAATTATGGAATAACTGCTAAATAACTGCATTCATTAATGGATTTGAATAATAATATTTCAAATTGTTGTAGGAAGTTGAACTAAAGCAGAAAATTACGCTGCCAATACTTAAGAAAGTTCCATCTCTAAACTTGTTTTGTTCCTCGGTCCTGGCTAAAATGTGACCCCTGTCGATAACTAAATGGCTTAGTTATTTCTCTAGATTATAAAATTATTTAAAAGTAATTGATTATTTAATTATTTAGCATATTATTATAATAAATTATCGTAGAAACGCCGGCTTTAAAATTGTGTAATATTGAACCAAAATTTAGTGAGCTGTCAGATAATTAGAGAGTTTTCTAATAGATTCAGTTCTGGCTGTAATTGAAACTTTGTTAGCTTATAAGACAACTGGATTATTGAAAATTCTCACAGTTGTCGTAATGTAATTGCAGAAGCTATTGTCATCACATAAATTCTGACCAAATGAGAAAGAAACGACTTGATCCCTGTTTATGACTTTGGTCTTCGTTTCGTCAAGGAATCTGCTGATGTCAAATTTCTCGGGTTCCTTCCAGACTGTCGGATCCATGTGGCAGCTGTAGAGGTTAGGAAAAACCTGACAAATTTGACAACGTTTTAACATCGTATCTCTTGTCATAATTAAGTCACAAATCTGTTACCCGTACGCTTAATAATAAACGAAACTTTGAAGGTAAAATTATAAATTTTACATAGTGAGACTTAACATTTAATAACGGCAAACGTTAGACATACCACAGTGTTTGCAAGTATAAACATGCCATTTAGAAACGTATCTTTAAACGTAGAATGAGGTAAAGCCATCGGAGCCAGCGTTTTGAACCTCATCAGTTCCAACAATGTGGCATCAAGCAATGGAAGATTTGGTTTGTCTTCCAGAGAAGAGTGCCTTTTCAAGCCAACAACTCGATCCATTTCGTCTCTTATTTGCTTTTGGACATCCTGGTGATTGGACATTAATATAATAAACCATTTGAGGGTTGTGGATGTGGTTTCTGTTCCCGCAGCGAAAAGGTCCAGCACAGCGTTTAGCAAATGATCATCATTCTCTATTTTCAATTTTTCTTCTATATCAGTGTCTAGTTCTTTTTTGAGAATTTTGTAAAAGGAATTTTCTTCTTTCACATCGACAGTTTTCTCCAACACATTGTTTATTTAACTGTCCCATTGCTCATAAAGTTTCAAATGATATTTAACAGCTTTGCTGAAAACCGGAAGGAATCTTAAAATGGGAAAAAAGTTGACCATTTCGACCTTTTCGAGATTTTTGACTATCAAATCAATGATATTGAGTCCTTCACGAAATTCAGGTCCATCAACGTTCCATCTCTTGCCGAAAATGATGCTACAGATGACATTCGAGACGCTGGCTGTGGTTTCATAGCTCGGGTCAAAAGCTTGTCCATCCTTAAGGCTGACAAGGGCTGCAGAGCTGTTATAAAAATAAAGGATAGAATGCAAAGTTAGATGTTTTAATATCTTCTGCGTTGTCGTCCTCTTCTTCGATAATCAGAGATCTTTATTTTGTTGGGCTCCAGCATATTTTCAGTGTTTTTACGGAAATTTTAACCAATTATATGATCAAGCGTAAACTGATATCATACTTTGGAGTCGAATAATTTATTTTTATTTTTATCCCTAATAATAATTTTTAATTACATTTATATTTATTACATTATTATATTTAGAACACCCTCCAGAATAATTATGAAACCCTTGGGAGTCTGGAAGCTAGAAAATATTATTAAATTAATTTGAAATTTAAATATTACTGCAATTGCTGAAATTACTGAAATTGCAAATATAAAGTGACCCAACATTTTCATCCATTACCAAATGCTGACAAACGCCCATTCATTTACACGCACCTGTTCTTAGAGAATGCTTAGCATCTGCATTCTGATGTGATCGCCTACGATTTGTTTTTAATTGCAGTTGTCATTGCAAGTTGTTGCATAACGAGACAGACAATTTATGCATGATCATTTGGCTGTCGTTATAGTGCTAGGCGAGAGGAATAATACAATGAATTTTTGTAACCATTTATATAGAACTCCTTCCCATGAGTACTTGTGGCAGAACAGGCTGGGTTTGGAACACGACGCTTTACGACTGCTTAGGATTAAGGCTATTAGTAAAAAAGTTAAAATGTCTTCATTTTTTAGAAAGATATACGCTGATTTATAACACCAAGAATATAAGCAAAAAACGTGATAATTACATTTGGTAAATAGCCATGATCATGCTTTCAATAATACTAATTGTTCCTTTACAAAGATGCGCTATTACTCATAATAACTGATATATTAACGTGCAGTGCGTTACGATGAAGTCGGTTAGATCGGGTTTTCACAGACAGGGACAACCGCCTGATCAACGATTAATAATTCCAAGACATTTTAATCATAATTTTAGTAAACTATTGACAATTGAAGTCAAATTCGAAAAGCCTACCCTTTGATGGAGTATTATATATTGAATTTATATGCTTTCACTTTTTGTTTTTTCTGCATATATAACGGCTTGTTTGTTTGTTTCAATAAACTCATAAACCAAAAAAAAATAATAATAAAAATAAATAAAAAAACTAAGAATTATGTTTATAACCTATTTTTATAACGTTTTAATTAAACTTTTATTGAATTATTGAAAACTGAAGTCACTTTGGAATTCCATAGCCTTCAAACAATAAAAATTACATTAGCATCAAATTTTGTAAATTATTGAAACAAGTTCTTTAATGAAGTTGTTCAAGTTCCCATTGGAAAAGCTGAGTTGTTTCTGGAGTATTGCATATGACAAAATAAAGTTTTTCTCTCGTTGCATCATCAATTTCCTCTCCCTTACACATCCTGATTAAATCGTTAATCATATTTTCATGGTACTTCGGTACAAACAAAAAGGGACATTTTTTAATCATGGTCTCGAACCACCATTGTAATGGTACATTATTTCGGTGTGTTGAATTAATGAACCTCTTCCTTAGAAAACCTTCAAAAATAGGTATACCTTTTACATAAAAGTCGCCCCCTACTTCATCGGTATTTCTTTCATTTTCCAAATATATTTCCTTCCACCTGACACAAGCTTTATACATCACCGACAGCACATATAAAACCTTTAGCAGATCATCATAAATGAAATGCTTCTCGAAAGTATAATCAATTTCATCTTCGCAAATCGTCGAGTCCTTGTTGGTATCACATATTTGCCGATCATTTGTAGGTGGACAATTTGCATCATTCGATATATATGGTTCGATATCATTGCAATGCCTTCTGTCGATGAGTTTCATAACATCGCTGAAATCCTTTCCATAAAATAAATGCAAGCACCTGGTACAATACAAATAAAAGATATGTTCAGACAAAATTTCAGATCCTTTATAATTACAATTTGATATTTCTGATTGGAGAATATCAAAAGCACGCTGCATTTTTTCCTCTTCATTTTGGGCGGATGTAAAGTATTGGTAAAAATGATCAAATAAATAAGAGATTTCAATATATGGACAACCATGAATGTACGAAGTACCGACATCTTTTTGTTGCATATTTTTAAATGATTTCTTCGCTTCCAAATATGGTTCCCACTTTTCAATTCTCTCCAATATGCATGTGTTCATTCGACGTAACCTGATAACCTTATAATTGTCATAATTCTTCTTCCCTCAAAGTTACATATCTTCAATTTCCGCATTTTATCAAGAGCAAGTTTAAGAAATTTAACAGCTCGACCCATATAAGATATTGATAGCACAGAATAATTTAAACTATGGTATAATCTAGCATCTAATGAATGGTCAATCAACTGTAAGTACACTGTATCTGCAATGTGACAGCATCTACTATGATTCACCTTATCATATATTCTTACAAATAAATGTGCGCTTCTCTTAACAAGATATTCCACTGCTTCTTTCGAAAATGTACTCGACATGACTTTCAAATGTATGTCCTCGTTAGGATACAATATGTCGTCAACTTCAAAGAGTATAGAGTCGGATACTTCAGGCAAGATAGAACTCAAAACTGTTGAGGTTTTCTTAAACTTATCAAAGCATTCTTCTGATAACTTAAGATTTTTTTTTACATTGTAAATTTCTTGGAAGGATTAATTACCCACTTCACTTGATCCTTCTCTTTTTCTGGAATTCTTAAACTTTCAATGTTGGTGTTGTCATCGTCAGTGTCCAAATCAGTATCCATGTCAAATTGAATCGACTTATTTCAAACTTGTTTAATATGCAATATTGCAGTGTCTTTATTTTGTATTCCCTGAATTAATTTATTATTGTAAATTTCAGACTGGACTATGAATTTGCTTCAAGAAAAAACTATAAATATGATATGCCGTGCAATATAATTTTCATATTTAATTTTTAATTAATAAAAATTCATTATAATATTGAATCTATAAATACCAAATTAAGGGTCCTTAATCTGTTTCTCCCAGCGATTTCATTTGTTAAAATAATGCATTATTTCTTATCCAAGAGACCTGGACATGCAAGGAATCCAAGAAGCCTTATATATACTTATATGCACATCCTTATATTGGCATGAGTTCCTCTTGCTATTGTTATTTACTTATTTGTGAGACTGGTGTTTTGTAGAGCTACGAGCGTGAATGTTTAATTTATTGAGTTCTTGAAATAGAGACAAATCATGCGTCATCGGCATAAGACTGAAAAAGAATTTCCAGTAATGAGTTTACTTGACGTTTCTTGGTGTAAAAATTTGCCACTATTTCGTAGTTTACAAAAAAATGTTTAAATGTGTTAAATTATTGTCGACAAATTTTGTGTTAACAATTTGCATTAAATATGATCATGCCTCATTAATTTATGTTGGGATTGTTTAATTCTTGAGATGTTACGCAATGTATTTTGTCCCAAGGGTGTCTAGCTCTCGTTCTTTGTTCTGTTTTATGTTTGCTTGTGGTGTTGTTGAGTTGTTGTTGTGATCATGTTTGCCAATAATTCCAATCGATTTCAACACTTTACTCCTTCTCAACTCTGACGTCACTCCTCGTTTTCTGATAAACATTAGTTTATAAACGTATAAATGATTTTTTCTTTAATTTCAATATTTAACTGTAAACAATTTCTGATAGTTTTTATACGTTCATTTCTTTTACATCCATCAATTGGGATGCTCATGAATTGGTGCTGTGGTCATCTAGCATGAATGAGAATTCAATAATTACAATTTAAAAGAATTAATTGCGGTATAATGACATCACTTTTGAAATGATAATTGAACGTGGAGAATTCCAGCTCCGTTATTTATGTAACTTGGGCTTTATATTCGTTGAGTTGTTCCTTGAAGACGTCATTCAATTTGTTTCAACATATTTCCACTCGTCCTTAAACGTGCTACGTTGAACTCAGACACTTAATCGATCGCTGGCTTAAGCACTTGTTTATAGTATTGCTTGCTTGACTGATCGATGTTGATAATTGGTTTAATAGTTAATTAATATTCTGATAATTGATAACTAAATACTGTCGATTGACCAATAATATGAACAGCAACTGATGCTACTCCTATTGTCGTAAACCTCTACTTGTAAACAAGTCTACTTGAGTAAAGTTTGTACCAACAGACGTATGAAAATATTTCTTTTATTTCTCTTCAATATGCTTCTTTGAGCTCAAAAATAAACTTTTAATAATAATTATTAATAATTAACATGGTGAGCCAAAAAGCTAGTCTCTTGCCGTCCGCATACGTGCATGCCGATAAGCAACATGTGATTAACACAATTATGATTAATACAACATAATGTGCATAAACTGGTCGTGGTTTGTATGCCCTTGTAATGAATCGAAAGGGTTGCACCATCATCATCATCATCATCACCACAGGAAGGTCGACAATTGTGAACGTGGTTAATGTTGCCATAGCGACGGCAGTGACACGGGCTATTTGATACATCGGTATTGTACGCCACAAAAACATTCAAAACCCCTAGAAAAGACTAAAAATTAAAAATAGATCTGCTAATTACGTGAATAATAAGCAAACAAAATAATTATTTTAAAATCAATCAGAAAGACAGGAAACCAGAAAGGTAGTAAAAATAGTAAATAATATAATAATAATAATAATAACCTCCTGAGCATATCCTCCACCTCAAATTTTATTCGGGATTCCATGATGCCCTGACCGAAGCCAAATTGCTTGAGGATGTTCAGAGACAATCTTTGTAACTTTTTGAAGTCGTCATCATAAGTATTAAATAGGATTCCTGTAGAAATAGTTAGTATTGTTAAAAAAACTTTGTGAATAAATATTTTAATTGAGGTAGTAAATACAAAAATAATTTCTTTCGTTAATTAATTTATTTATTTAACTCAATTTTTTTTAAATTCCTAGTCATTTATAGAGCTGTGGACGATCCGCAAAGATAAGCGACTGTTTCACCAAAGCATCTTGAATTGCTCGCCTTCCGTTAAGCACAACAACGTACCTTGATAGGTTATCATTATTGAATATTTAATTTAAACAGTAAATATTACAGTAAACAGTGAGTATTTATTCTAAGCATCACATGGGTCTTCGATAAATGTCATTCTTCATCTATGGGCAAGAATCAAAATCGTCTCTCAAACTACATTTTCGAGTTTCTTGTTTATCATGTCCTTAAATGGATTACCTATTGCACATGTAGAAAGCAATGACATTTCCCAATTCTTTGGTTTTCTCATAGAAAAAAGTGGGTAGCTTTGGCAAACCAGGAACGTAGGGCAGAGAACCAACGATGGGCAGGGTAGGCAGACATGGTGGACGTTTCAAGGTCTCCTTCTTCTTCCAAATTAACTTTATTACAAAATAAGCAACCAAGAACGTCAACACATAAACGATGGCTGAAGTCCAAAATGCCGCCATATCACATGTGTAAAGTTGTTGTATATCGAGGTATAAAGTAACTTTTTTGCCTCTTCCTCTGATGTGTTTACCATATAAACATGACACGAGTTACCGTAGAGCAATCTCTCCTAGCCTATCATGAAAGGCGGTCTCATAAATTGCATACGAAGAAAATCGTGTTCTTTCGCCAAGAAAACCTTAGATTTTTACTTTATGATGACTTGAAATTTTCGTAGTCCCCTTTTTTGAAGTCTTAACTCAGTTTATAAAATGATTAAATCAGATTTATTTTTAAACTTGATCATTATTTGTGCGTTCCGAAGCATGCGTGTTCTTAAATTATGAACTCTTAAAAACATGAACCCACTTAAAGACGTGCTAATCGTCTGGTCTAGTGACACTTTGCAACATAACAACATTTAAAAAAAGTCGGGTTGAATTTGCAGCGATGCTCAAACAACTCAGCTTCATCTAGTGTGGTTCAGAAAATGTGAGGTTTCTAAATGTCAAAATTTGAATAAGTTTTTATTTTATTAAAGCCTAAAGTACTTTTCACAATTTTGGATATTTTAAATCTATATTAGATCAATGGAAAAAAATAAAATATACGTTTGACTGTCTATTTGAGATAAGTGAGCCTAATAACGCTTGCTAACAAAGCTTTCAAAATTAAAACCGATTCATTAATATTGATGTAATTGTCGTAACATAACCAGCAGACTCTGTTTTTTAACTTTATTACAAAATAAGGAACCAAGAACGTCCAAACATAAGCTATAGCTGTGGTCGAAAACTCTACCATATCAAATGTTTATGCAAGAGTTGACATAGTTCGAGATCTAGGGGTGCTCATTGATTCTTTTCTCCACTTTGACAAACACATTGATAATATCGTGAAAAAAGCATCAACCATATCCAAACTGATCCTATTGTCTTTTTCTACTAGAGACCCAACCACTCTAATAAAAGCCTTTTGTACATATGTTAGGCCGATACTAGAATACTGCTCCCCTGTATGGAATCCCCACCTGAAATACCTTGTTATTTGCTACATCGGTATTGTACGCCATAAAAACATTCAAAACCCCTAGAAAAGACTAAAAATTAAAAATAGATCTGCTAATTACGTGAATAATAAGCAAACAAAATAATTATTTTAAAATCAATCAGAAAGACAGGAAACCAGAAAGGTAGTAAAAATAGTAATAATAATAATAATAATAATAATAACCTCCTGAGCATATCCTCCACCTCAAATTTTATTCGGGATTCCATGATGCCCTGACCGAAGCCAAATTGCTTGAGGATGTTCAGAGACAATCTTTGTAACTTTTTGAAGTCGTCATCATAAGTATTAAATAGGATTCCTGTAGAAATAGTTAGTATTGTTAAAAAAACTTTGTGAATAAATATTTTAATTGAGGTAGTAAATACAAAAATAATTTCTTTCGTTAATTAATTTATTTATTTAACTCAATTTTTTTTAAATTCCTAGTCATTTATAGAGCTGTGGACGATCCGCAAAGATAAGCGACTGTTTCACAAAGCATCTTGAATTGCTCGCCTTCCGTTAAGCACAACAACGTACCTTGATAGGTTATCATTATTGAATATTTAATTTAAACAGTAAATATTACAGTAAACAGTGAGTATTTATTCTAAGCATCACATGGGTCTTCGATAAATGTCATTCTTCATCTATGGGCAAGAATCAAAATCGTCTCTCAAACTACATTTTCGAGTTTCTTGTTTATCATGTCCTTAAATGGATTACCTATTGCACATGTAGAAAGCAATGACATTTCCCAATTCTTTGGTTTTCTCATAGAAAAAAGTGGGTAGCTTTGGCAAACCAGGAACGTAGGGCAGAGAACCAACGATGGGCAGGGTAGGCAGACATGGTGGACGTTTCAAGGTCTCCTTCTTCTTCCAAATTAACTTTATTACAAAATAAGCAACCAAGAACGTCAACACATAAACGATGGCTGAAGTCCAAAATGCCGCCATATCACATGTGTAAAGTTGTTGTATATCGAGGTATAAAGTAACTTTTTTGCCTCTTCCTCTGATGTGTTTACCATATAAACATGACACGAGTTACCGTAGAGCAATCTCTCCTAGCCTATCATGAAAGGCGGTCTCATAAATTGCATACGAAGAAAATCGTGTTCTTTCGCCAAGAAAACCTTAGATTTTTACTTTATGATGACTTGAAATTTTCGTAGTCCCCTTTTTTGAAGTCTTAACTCAGTTTATAAAATGATTAAATCAGATTTATTTTTAAACTTGATCATTATTTGTGCGTTCCGAAGCATGCGTGTTCTTAAATTATGAACTCTTAAAAACATGAACCCACTTAAAGACGTGCTAATCGTCTGGTCTAGTGACACTTTGCAACATAACAACATTTAAAAAAAGTCGGGTTGAATTTGCAGCGATGCTCAAACAACTCAGCTTCATCTAGTGTGGTTCAGAAAATGTGAGGTTTCTAAATGTCAAAATTTGAATAAGTTTTTATTTTATTAAAGCCTAAAGTACTTTTCACAATTTTGGATATTTTAAATCTATATTAGATCAATGGAAAAAAATAAAATATACGTTTGACTGTCTATTTGAGATAAGTGAGCCTAATAACGCTTGCTAACAAAGCTTTCAAAATTAAAACCGATTCATTAATATTGATGTAATTGTCGTAACATAACCAGCAGACTCTGTTTTTTAACTTTATTACAAAATAAGGAACCAAGAACGTCCAAACATAAGCTATAGCTGTGGTCGAAAACTCTACCATATCAAATGTTTATGCAAGAGTTGACATAGTTCGAGATCTAGGGGTGCTCATTGATTCTTTTCTCCACTTTGACAAACACATTGATAATATCGTGAAAAAAGCATCAACCATATCCAAACTGATCCTATTGTCTTTTTCTACTAGAGACCCAACCACTCTAATAAAAGCCTTTTGTACATATGTTAGGCCGATACTAGAATACTGCTCCCCTGTATGGAATCCCCACCTGAAATACCTTGTTATTTGCTACATCGGTATTGTACGCCATAAAAACATTCAAAACCCCTAGAAAAGACTAAAAATTAAAAATAGATCTGCTAATTACGTGAATAATAAGCAAACAAAATAATTATTTTAAAATCAATCAGAAAGACAGGAAACCAGAAAGGTAGTAAAAATAGTAATAATAATAATAATAATAATAATAACCTCCTGAGCATATCCTCCACCTCAAATTTTATTCGGGATTCCATGATGCCCTGACCGAAGCCAAATTGCTTGAGGATGTTCAGAGACAATCTTTGTAACTTTTTGAAGTCGTCATCATAAGTATTAAATAGGATTCCTGTAGAAATAGTTAGTATTGTTAAAAAAACTTTGTGAATAAATATTTTAATTGAGGTAGTAAATACAAAAATAATTTCTTTCGTTAATTAATTTATTTATTTAACTCAATTTTTTTTAAATTCCTAGTCATTTATAGAGCTGTGGACGATCCGCAAAGATAAGCGACTGTTTCACCAAAGCATCTTGAATTGCTCGCCTTCCGTTAAGCACAACAACGTACCTTGATAGGTTATCATTATTGAATATTTAATTTAAACAGTAAATATTACAGTAAACAGTGAGTATTTATTCTAAGCATCACATGGGTCTTCGATAAATGTCATTCTTCATCTATGGGCAAGAATCAAAATCGTCTCTCAAACTACATTTTCGAGTTTCTTGTTTATCATGTCCTTAAATGGATTACCTATTGCACATGTAGAAAGCAATGACATTTCCCAATTCTTTGGTTTTCTCATAGAAAAAAGTGGGTAGCTTTGGCAAACCAGGAACGTAGGGCAGAGAACCAACGATGGGCAGGGTAGGCAGACATGGTGGACGTTTCAAGGTCTCCTTCTTCTTCCAAATTAACTTTATTACAAAATAAGCAACCAAGAACGTCAACACATAAACGATGGCTGAAGTCCAAAATGCCGCCATATCACATGTGTAAAGTTGTTGTATATCGAGGTATAAAGTAACTTTTTTGCCTCTTCCTCTGATGTGTTTTTACCATATAAACATGACACGAGTTACCGTAGAGCAATCTCTCCTAGCCTATCATGAAAGGCGGTCTCATAAATTGCATACGAAGAAAATCGTGTTCTTTCGCCAAAAAACCTTAGATTTTTACTTTATGATGACTTGAAATTTTCGTAGTCCCCTTTTTTGAAGTCTTAACTCAGTTTATAAAATGATTAAATCAGATTTATTTTTAAACTTGATCATTATTTGTGCGTTCCGAAGCATGCGTGTTCTTAAATTATGAACTCTTAAAAACATGAACCCACTTAAAGACGTGCTAATCGTCTGGTCTAGTGACACTTTGCAACATAACAACATTTCAAAAAAGTCGGGTTGAATTTGCAGCGATGCTCAAACAACTCAGCTTCATCTAGTGTGGTTCAGAAAATGTGAGGTTTCTAAATGTCAAAATTTGAATAAGTTTTTATTTTATTAAAGCCTAAAGTACTTTTCACAATTTTGGATATTTTAAATCTATATTAGATCAATGGAAAAAAATAAAATATACGTTTGACTGTCTATTTGAGATAAGTGAGCCTAATAACGCTTGCTAACAAAGCTTTCAAAATTAAAACCGATTCATTAATATTGATGTAATTGTCGTAACATAACCAGCAGACTCTGTTTTTTAACTTTATTACAAAATAAGGAACCAAGAACGTCCAAACATAAGCTATAGCTGTGGTCGAAAACTCTACCATATCAAATGTTTATGCAAGAGTTGACATAGTTCGAGATCTAGGGGTGCATTGATTCTTTTCTCCACTTTGACAAACACATTGATAATATCGTGAAAAAAGCATCAACCATATCCAAACTGATCCTATTGCCTTTTTCTACTAGAGACCCAACCACTCTAATAAAAGCCTTTTGTACATATGTTAGGCCGATACGAATACTGCTCCCCTGTATGGAATCCCCACCTGAAATACCTTGTTAAAAGAATTGAGTCAGTACAAAGAAGATTCACTAAGGCAATTCCCACCATTCGTCGCAAGCCATATCCAGCCAGACTTAAGATGCTAGGGCTCAAAACACTCGAACATAGACGTTTAATTACTGATCTTTGCTTTCTGTTTAAATTATTGAATGGTCTTGTAAATAGTGATCTTTTAAATTTTGTTCAATTTGCACAGTACAATCGAACACGGGGACACCGCTTTAAGTTACGTACGAGGAAGTGCTCGGCAAATTGCTGCTAAAAATTTTTTTTTGAACAGAGTTTTTGCTGTCTGGAATTCCCTACCAGATGAGGTGGTGTCTGCTGGCACTTTTTTCTCGTTTCAGAGCATTAATCCTCGAGATAGATTTTTCGGAATTTTTAACAATTACAGACTAATCTGTAACCTGCTTTTCCTCGCTCGATGCTGTATTGGTTATATTGTTTTTTGCTGAGGCTGGTCGTATTAGTGGCTGTTCAGCCCTTCGACCGGTTAAATAAATAAAATAAAATAAATAAATAATGTTGCCATTCAGATATGAAGCATTTTAGAATCTCTGCCTTTAATCTTTATATTGAAACGTTTTAACAACAGCTCATAAAATATCACGGAACAAGGAGTTGCTTATTCTGAGTGGCAGGTTCAAAAATTGGTTACGAATAGAACTGTTTAATGTAAAACTGTAAATTTTTATTACTATATTTGTTTATTGATGTTTATGATATGAAAATTTATGGAGATGCCTATTTCTTTAAATTCTTTAATTAATTCTTATTAATTTTAAGTGATTAAACTTGTTTTGAAATATATATTTTTAGCAATGCTTGTGAGCTGTGAAGCTAACCTGGTTTTAATTTATTGTACTCTTGAAAACATTTTGAACCTACTAGCATTTACAAAGTTCATTGTATGGTGCGTTGGCACAGTGCATCATAACAAACTAAGTTTGAATTGCTTGCTGAATTTCAAAAGGGTTGTGAATGTGATGAAAGAATGGATTAACATAACATAACATAACAATTATTTATAGTGGTTAAGAAGACCTGGATCTGTGTAATAATCACTCTTTTTAGTCCTAATATCCGAATTTACTTAAGTAAATTTTGAATTTATCTAAAGTGTCAGCATGGATGGTTTCCTTATCTAGTTTATTCCATAAGGAAACCACCCTTGAACTGAAATAATTGTTTTTCAAGTTTCCCGAAGCTTTCCTATATAATTTACAATCGTGCCCTCTAGTAGAAACACTTTTTGTGGCTTCGAAAAACTGTTCAGGCAAAAGGCCTTCCCTTCCCGATAAAATTTTGAATGCCTCGATGAGGTCCCCTCTATTTCTTCTCTTTTCCAGAGTCGTTAATTTACATCTATTTAATCTTTCCTCGTAACTCAGCTTTCCAAAACCTTCTATCATCCTGGTTGCCCTTCTTTGTACTCTTTCCAACACTTCTACATCCTTTCTCAAATGAGGGTTCCACACTTGCACACAGTACTCAAGGTGTGGCCTTACTAATGCCTTATACAATCTCAGTATTACATCCTTGTTCCTACTCACTACTGTTCTCTTTATCATTCCAAGTACTCTGTTTGCTTTTTTAGCAACTTCCATGCACTGTAGAGATGCTTTTCCATTTTTCTGCATTATTACCCCCAGATCTCTTTCATGATTTGACTGCTTCAGAATGCCTCCTCCAAATGCATATTCGACTTTCGTGTTTTTGCATCCCATATGCATAATGGAGCATTTGCTTACGTTGAAAAGCATCTGCCAATCTTCTGCCAATTTGAATAACTTGTTAAGATCTTCCTGAAGTGTATCTACATCTTCTTGCTTGCTGACACTTCTTGCTACTTTGGTGTCGTCAGCAAACTTGGATAACTTAGATCTTATGCCATCATCCAGATCATTTATGTATATGCAAGAACAGTACAGGTCCAAGCATCGATCCTTGTGGGACGCCGCTAAGTACTGGTTGCCACTCTGAATAAATTCCTCCCATGCCTACCTTCTGTCTCCTATCTGTCAACCAGTTTGTAAACAATGTAATAGTTTGCCTTCAATCCCACATGCACTGAGCTTTTTTTGAAGCCTTGATGGGGCAGCTTATCAAATGCTTTTGCGAAGTCTAGGTACACTACATCTACAGTCTTGTCATGATCAACCCACTCATAAATTTCTTCAAAAAACTCAAGTAGGTTGGTAAGACACGATCTGTTCTTAGTAAAACCATGTTGGCTCTTTCCAATCACATCGTTTCTTCCAAAAAAAGTTGATACAGCCTCTTTGATCATTCTTTCCATTACCTTGCAAACTATAGAAGTTAAGCTTACTGGGCTGTAGTTGGATGGCAAACTCCTACTTCCCTTTTTGAATAGAGGAACTACTATTGCATCTTTCCAATCTCTTGGTATTGTTCCTGAGTCAAACGATTTGACAAATAAGATTGCCAATGCTTCTCTTATAGCTGTTCTAGTCTCATATAGTAGTTTAGGATGTAGGTTGTCTATGCCAGGGCTTTTGTCTACTTTCAACTTTTCCAGTTGCTTAATTACCCCTGTTTTTGAGAAGTTTACTGTATCTAACTTTATCTCAATCTCTTGGATTCTCCTTGGCAGTTCTGGTATATTCCCTATTGTTTCCTTAGTAAAAACTGAACTGAAGTAGCTATTTAATATATTGGCTGTTTCCTCTACTGAATCAACTGTTTGCCCCTCACTATTTTGTAATGGTCCAATTTTGTCCCTTACTTTTTGTTTACATCTAACGTATCTGAAAAAGCTCTTGCTATCACTTTTAACATTCTTTGCTAATTTGTTCTCATATTCTAGTAATGCTTTTTTATTAATTCTGTTTGATGCATTCCTTTGTTTCTGATATTTTTGTTTTAAATCCTTAAGCTCTTTTTCCTCTCCAGATTTTATTTTTGTCATTTCTTGTAATTTCTTCCATGCTTTATACTTAGCTCTTTTGCATTTGATGACCTCCTTCGTAAGCCATGGCTGTCTTTTCTGAGTTCTGCCTCTGCTGTGATTGTGAAAAGTGATGCGTGTACATTTAAATAAAACTAGACAAGCATTGTTATTTACATTCGATATCATTTACGAATGTATGGCTTGTTATTGAATGCTTCCAAGTTTATGAGTCATATGTGTTCCACAGTTAAAATAATAATATTAAATTACAGAAATTAATATAATGGTTGGGCATTTAATAAAATTGAAATGATTTTGTCGATAGGTAAAAATTGGACAATTTATGAAATATCTTTATCGTGGTTATTAAAAATTAAGTACATTATTATTGAAATAACCCGGGAGTCCGTAAATAAGCAAGTTAACTAATAAGTTTATTAGAGCAAGTATTCAGTTAAAGGAACTGAATAACAGAAGTTTAATGTTCAAGAATTGAGGTACTTATGGATGCTAATGGATATTTGGGCGTCTGAGTTGTCTGGACTCTCGCTGATTGTCAGGTGATTAGAGAGAATGCTTTCTATAGCAATAATAGAGATACCACGTGCACGAAAAAGATACCAATTATAGTGAAATATAAATTCAATTATTTTAGTAATATAAACTTACTTAATTTCAAAAACTAAGTTTACAACATTATGTTTATTTATAAAGCGCCGTAAGCGTCATCGGCGCTCGCCCATTTGTATAGTTGGCCTTGACCAGGGCGACTATGAGCTGTGATCTCACCGTTGGAAGTCGAGTAAAAAAAAGGATGGTTTTGGTAGTAGGACATCTGTGATTGCCAATTGTCACAAAGAAGACAAACAATTGAAATTACTATGTGGTGAAATATTGTTAGAGTTTATTTGAATTGTTCCTGTTGGGTCTTTGAAACAATAACCAGTTGAACAGAAAACTTTATTGGCGGTCAATTATTCAGGAACAGAAACTAGAACTAGATATCGCTAATGGCCAGTACGTAATATAACCAACTCGCAATCCCTATCGTATAACAACCGTATCACTCCGTAAACTTGTAGGACTCGAACCAAAATTCTAAAACTCCCTCGCTCCCGAGGTCTGTTCTTTTTATACCCGAAATGACGTCACAACACCTCCGCGCCAGCCGAAGAGTCTCCCAGAGCTTTGAGGCGTAATCTTTCTGACCGTCTAGGCAGGGTAAGTCCTTGATCCAGTATGTTCGGTCGCTGGAAATTTCTTCGTCCTTTTGGTCGACCTCTGGGTCTTCTCGGCGGTTGTACTGTTGTGGGTATTGTTGTTGTAAGTGGAACATTTCTTGCAGTTGGAGTGGGACCCGGCACCATGCCTGGGTCATCGTCCTCATCTACTCCGTGTCTGGGCCTCAATTGCTCCACGTGCCTCTTCCAAGTAGGTCCTTTTGGCACGGCCTGTATCAAAACATGGCGAGGTCCCAAGACTTGAACTACAATTGCCGGGATCCATCTAGGAACGCGATCCTTAACCGGACCGATGCGTTGTACGTAACAGGGTTTCCCGACATCGAATTTGGTGTTGTTCGTTCTCTTGTTGGACGTAAGATCGTTCTGTCTGTTTTGAAAACGTTTGGCAATTTGAGACACCGAAGGTAAAAGTGCGTCTAATTTTCCTCGTAGTTGTCTCCCGTTTAACAATTCACTGGGTGAAAGACCCGACTCCAAGGGTGTTCGTCGGTATTGAATTAGGAATTCACGTAATGCTTGATCCCACGGAAGCCTCGATTTTCTCAACGATTGTTTGAATGTCTGCACCAATCTCTCTGCTTGTCCGTTTGTAGCGGGATGGTAAGGTGCTCCTCTCAGGTGTAGAATACCTCGTTCTCTTAGAAATTCCTGGAATTCCTCTGATGTAAAACAATAAGCAATATCGCTCGGGTAAACAACACGTCCGACTGTTGGCTAAAATAAACTAACTTAAACTATTCTAACGTTGATAATTTCAAAAGAAACGTTGTTGGAACTTATCGTAGTGACTTATTGCTTCTTTTCGGCTAATCTTAAAGTCAATATGCCGAGAACTGAGAAACCGTCTATCTCCGAGGATTGTATGAGAGACGTTCTCGTAGAAATGACGGACTCACTGTGTGCAAAACTGGCCCTAATGAATGAAAAGATAAGGCTTTCGGTCACCGAAAAGCTTAACGAGTGTTTCAGCAAATCAATGGAGCTACTGACAAAGACTTTTCAGAACATGATGACACAGGTAACCAAATCAATGGCCGAGTGTTTTCAGAATGCACTCGCCCCAGTATTGCAGAGGCTGGATTCAATTGACAAAAAAACAGAGTTTAAAGAAAAGACGAGCGATGACAGAAACGAGGCAGTAAAGATCGCCACAAAGACATTATTGGACTTTGAAAGAGAGAGGGAAGAGAAGAAGCGTAGAGCCAGCAATATCATTGTCTCAGGCCTACCCCCTCGACCAAATGTCAAGGACGTGGATCTGTTTGGTGATTTCTGCCAAAACAACCTGACTGTAAAGCCTCGAGTGATTGCAACCAGACGACTGGGCAGAGATAGCCAAAATCTCAATGCTAAGCTCTGTGTTACATTGGAGAATGTTGAGGCGGTTAAGGATGTAATTTCATCATCCAGACTCCTTCGCGCCTCACAAGACTCCGAAGTCAGGAGAGTGTTTTTCAATCTTGATCTCACCCGTCTGCAGTCTGAAGAGGCGTACGCTCGCAGATTGGCCAAACGCTCTTCTAGAACTCAGAAGGATACTACAACTCAGCCCTTTCCATAAGCTGATTTTAACTAATCTTAGAAGTTGCAACAATAAGTTCAATGAAGTATTTATGTTTTTAAACGCAGAAGAACCTGATATTTTTTGTTGTACTGAAACATGGCTCAATACTGACCTCCCCAGCTCACTGTTTTGCCCACGCAATTACCAGGTGATACGTTGGGACAGAAATTCAAAGGGTGGTGGAGTTATGTTAATCATTAAGGACTATTTTTCTTATCGAACAATCGAGATACCAAAAGAGTTTTCCAACACAGAACTTGTTTGTATTGATCTCTCAGCAAACCATTCCACCTACAGACTCATAGTTTATTATCGTCCGGGAGGATTTGATTTAGAGGCTATGGATTATGCCAGTGAAAGTATCAAATGCTTATACCACCTCTGCTCAACTAAGCACACTATCTGTCTACTTGGCGATTTCAATCTCCCAGCCTTCGATTGGACCCACCACACAGCACCCAACAACAGCATCTACAGACTTTTTTTGAATTCTTCAACAACTGTGGCCTCCATCAATTTGTAACATCTTCCACACGACATGACAACATCCTGGATCTTGTCTTTTCAAATGACTCTCAGTTTATATCAAACATTGAGGTGCAATGCCCCATCTCAACCAGTGACCACAATGTCATTGTTCTCAGACCTAACACTCTCAACTTACCCAAACACCGACAATCATTACCATCATCTTATAACTTTAAGAAAGGAAACTACGCTATGATTAATGAATACCTCTCGTATATCGATTGGGGTGCAATCTTTCAGTTCTGTCCCGACGTGAACTGCTGTTGGAACGAATTCAAGCAGCAAATTGACCTGGCTATCCACCTGTTTATACCAAAATTCTCACTTCTCGACAAAAAATGCAAAAACAGATACCCTCACTTCATCAACAAACTGCTTAAGGAAAAATCCAAACTTTGGAGAACTTGGAGAAAAGACAACAGCAATGTCAACAAAAATATTTATTCCACGTTTGCTAAGAGTTGTGCTACAACAATAAAGACTTACCACCAATCTCAGGAACTTCAACTACTCAACAGCAAGAATATTGGCCAACTCTACAAGTACGCTAACAAAAAAATGCACATGAGGTCTGGAATTTCAGAGATTGCTCTCTCTGATGGCACCCTGACACGAGAACCGGCGGTGATCGCCAACGCCTTCAACAACTACTTCTCATCAGTCTTCACCATTGACGACGGGAACAAACCTGGAACTTCTTTGAAAACTGCTACTGTAATGCCGGACATTCAGTTCACACCATATATAGTCTACTCGACGCTTCTTGGTCTCAAATCATCGTTGTCAGCCGGGCCGGATGGTATTCCAAACATATTCTTGAAAAAATGTGCATCTGCACTAGCTGTTCCACTATCCCACCTTTTCGACGCATCCTACAAAGATCATAAATTGCCCCAGGACTGGAAAGTCGCCCTGGTAACACCCATCCACAAGAAAGGTCCCACCACTTCTCCTGAAAACTACAGACCAATATCTATTACATCAACATGTTGCAGAGCTATGGAAAGAATCATCAATAAATCCCTAATGCAATACCTTTTGAACCATAAGCTTATCGACTGTAGCCAACATGGCTTTATTCCGGCTCGTTCAACCACCACAAATATCCTCGAATGCACTCAAAGATGGACAGACGCCATACAAGACAAGCAAAATTTAGACATCATTTACTTGGACTTCCGTAAGGCCTTTGACTCTGTCTCTCACACAAAACTAATGCTCAAAATATGCACATATGGTGTAAGTGACAATATGAAAGGATGGCTTGAGGATTTTCTATACTTGAGGTCACAGAAAGTGAGCATCAATGGATGTATCTCAGAAGAGGTTGCTGTCACTAGCGGAGTTCCTCAGGGGAGTGTTCTCGGGCCAACCTTATTTTTGCTATATATAAACGACCTACCCGAAATATTCAAAAGCTCCGACACCATTTGTAAGCTCTTTGCTGACGATGTAAAACTTTACAACACTTCTTCTCTCCAGTTGCAACGATCTCTTGACAAAATAGTAGAATGGAGTGAGAAATGGCAATTACAGCTTGCTCCCGACAAATGTCAGATACTCTCGCTGATTGGTTACAACAAAAATTTCAACCCATGTGAATTTTGGATCAATAACCACAGACTGTCGAGAGTTGGCACGATCCGAGATCTGGGAGTGCTTATTGATTCCTCCCTCAAATTCGTCCATCACATCGACAACATCACCAGGAAAGCAGCCATAATATCCAAATTGATTCTTGCATCTTTTTCCTCTAGAGACCCAGATATCCTTAAAAAAGCATTTTGTACTTACGTTAGACCAATATTGGAATACAGCTCTCCCGTTTGGAATCCTCATAAAAAACTACTCATTGACAGAATAGAGAAAATTCAAAAAAGATACACAAAGGCCATTCCCACACTTGCCCAGTATCCATATCTACAAAGACTAAAGACACTTAAACTACCAACATTGGAAAAGCGTCGACTACTGGCCGATCTCACTCTCTGTTACAAGCTACAAAATGGCTTTATCCACAGCAACATTTCCACTACTCTTATTAGATCAACTTACACTAGGACCAGAGGCCATAACCACAAACTCAGGACAAGAAAATCCCGATGTGAAATATCCAAACACTTTTTCTCTAACCGCATTGTCCGATCCTGGAACTCCCTGCCAGCTCATATCGTCAATTCCTCAACAACAAACCGATTTAATTCTGAAATCTGTAAACTAAATCTTAATCCCTACCTCAGATTCCAAGAACTTTGAAAATTTATTACCTCCTATTAAACTTTTTCTCCTCGCTTTCGATTTCTCAGACTAGATCTGCCCGAGCGATGACGAACTTAGTTTTCGCGTTTAAGTTTATTTTTCGATCGTGTTAGAGGCTTCGGCCCTTCGTTCGTGTCTTTAAATAAATAAAAAATAAACGTTGGCGCATTGTCCGTTACGAGGGTATGCGGATACCCGAAATGGGCGAAATCCTCTTCCAGTAAATCCATCGTTGTTCTCGAAGTGATGCTTGAAGTAGGATGAATGCACGGGTATTTAGAGTAACTATCAACCATCACCAACCAGTTCTTCCCCATGAAGTTAACCGCGTGATCAACGTGGACTCTGCTCCAAGGGCGTTCGGGTAGCATTGTTTTGATGTTCCGCACAAGATGTGCATTTCCTACACATCTCTTCAATGTCGGAATCTATTCTCGGCCAGTAAACAACCGATCGTGCTAACTGCTTCATCCTCCTCATACCGCAATGACCAAGGTGTAATAGATCCATAACACAAGATCTCATCTTTTCTGGAATTACAATTCTATTGCCGAAAATAAGACAATCATTCTGCACCGTCAGTGTATCTTCTAATTTTTGAAAATGTCGAATAGTGTCATCTAACACTCGAGGCCATCCCCCTTTTAAAAATCGTACCACCGTTGAAATTACCTTGTCTTTGCGGGATTCTTTTGTTAAGGTTTGAGAATCGGTCGGTCGGATTTGTTTGCTGATGGCATTGATTGTGCAAACTGTTTGGTTGTCCTCTTCATCTTCACCGACGTCAAAATTAGAATCTTGCCCGCTTGGCAAACGACTTAGAGCATCCGCGTTACCATGGTTTTCTGACCGCCGGTATTCTATTGAATAGTCGTACTGATGAAGTATCAATGCCCATCGAGCTAAACGATTTGCCGCTAACACAGGGGTCAGTTTGGATGGACTGAAAAGCGACAGAAGAGGTCAGTCACTAAAATAAATTTTCTTCCGTAAAGATATTGATGAAATTTTTGAAGCGCGTAAATGATCGAGAGTGCTTCTTTATGTATCTGACTGTAATTCTTTTGTGTCTTTGAAAGTGTCTTTGAAACATGTAAAATTGGTTGTTCACTTCTATCCGGATATCGATGGAACAAAACTGCACCGATGCCCACATCTGATGCATCACATGCAATTCCCAAAGGAAGAGTTTTATCAAAATGCGCAAGCTGCACCTCCTTCGCCAAGATATCCTTCAACTTTTGAAACGACCTCTCTGCTTCCGAACTCCAAATCCAGGGTGTTTCTTTTCTGGTTAGATTCGTCAACGGCTCTGCAATGGTCGAAAGGTTTGGGATGAATTTGTGGTAGAACTGCACTGATCCCAAAAATGAGCGTAATGTTGATGTATTTGTTGGCCTTGGCATGTTCGTGAAAGCGTCCGCACGTTTCCCCTTTTCTATCCCGCTTTTAGAAATAACGAGTCCCAGATATTCCATCGAATCTTTTGCAAAAATGCACTTGTTTTTATTGCATCTCAATCCTTTGTCTCGTAACCTTTGTAGTAAAGCTTTCAGGTTTTGAAGATGTTCTTTGGAGTTGGAACCACCGACAAGAATGTCGTCTAGATAGACTGCGACTCCTTGTAGATCACACGTCAATCTGTCCATTATTTCTTGGAAGTAACCTGGAGCTGAAATTATTCCAAAAGGTAGACTCGTTTGAAGTAAAACTCCTCTATTTGTGGTCAACGCGAGTTTTTGTTGACTCTTAGGAGCGAGTTTGACTTGATTGAATGCATCTGCTAAATCAATCTTGCTGAAGTAACGACTTCCTCCAAGTTTTCTCATAAGATCCTCAGGCAGTGGCATTGGGTATCGGTGAGGTTCCAACTGGGAATTTACGGTCACCGAATAATCTCCGCAGATTCGAAACTTAGCCTTCTTTTCGCCTGGTCGCAGACTCTTTCGAATCGGAACTATCGGAGTTCCGTAATCATTGAAGTGTGTTGGGATCCAAATCCCTTTCTTTATTCCTGCATCAAGAGCCTGATTTAGATCTTCCTGAATTGAAAATGGAACTGTTCTTGCTTTCACAAAAATTGGCGTTGCTTCCTGTTTGAATTTTACCTCCAGTTCGAAATCTTTCAAACAACCAAGATCTTGCTCGAAACATTCTTTGAAATCGTGGCAAATTTTAAGACATGCTTTTTCGACGGTTTTTGAATCCGTTTCTTCATCAACCTTGAAAACATGGTTGCGTAGCAAGTCCGACATATCGATTTGCAATTCAACTATGGCTTTCCTGCCAAGAATGTTGAGTTTTGGCAACTTGGTGACATTGAATTCTAGAGGTACTTCTTGAAGGTCTGATGTCGAAACCATCATTTCGCAGACTCCTAAGTTCGGGATTGAGTCCCCAGTTGCGGAAATATATTTCGTACTGGAAGGTGTAAGCTTGGGTTTTCCCCACTTGTTCCACACTTCCATTGAGCAAAAGTTATCCCTGGCTCCGCTGTCCAACTCGAAAACAAATTCTGAATTTTCAATTTGTAACTTTTGTACGAGAGGGGAGTGGCTCGGAATTGTATGGATTGAATTCACTTTTCTCTCTCTTTTGAACTTTTTCTTTAAACATGCTTTTTCTAAATGTCCTATGATTCCACAGAAGTTGCATTCCGTTTTGACATGCCTGCAATCATTGGCATGGTGTCCTTTTGTTCCACATCTTGGACACGTCCCTTTCGGGAATGGAAATTTAGAGAGTTGCTGTACTTGGCGTCTTGGTTTGAAATTCACTTTTTCTTGTTTGTTGTCGGCAGGTTTGAACACTTTCATTACCGGTTCGTCCGGTGTGCCGTGTACTGTGGCTTTGGCAACCTTAGCAGATTCTTCCACTTCCGTAGCAATTTCAACAGCCCGATTGAAAGTTAATTCATCATCTGGAATTTTGAAAAGCGACTTGAGAACCGCCTCGTTGTCAACAGAGCATACAAATCTCGTTCTCAAGGCTTCGTCGAGTGTGTCCTCAATACTAGGAAAGTCGCACGTAGAAGCTGCTGTTCGAATTTTCGCCGCGAGTTCTTGAATGGTCTCGCCAGGTTGCCTTTTTATCTCGGTCCAAAATCTAAACCTTTCTCTCACAATGAATCTTTTGGGGTTGAAATTTTCCGTCATTACTGCTTGAATTTCCGAAAAGTCTAACTTATTGACTTCGCATGGAATTGTCTTTTGTGAAGCCGCAGTTTGTAAGAGTTTGTAAATTGAAGTTGACTGGTTTGTGAGGAAAACTTGAGTAATTTTTGAGGTCGGAATAGAGTTTGCTTCTGTAAAGGTTTGAAACCGACTCATGTAGTCACCCCACAGCTCTTTATTCGGTTCGAAAGGCATGAAATTAGGGATGGTCGTAGAATTCTCAGCAATTGAACGAACCAGGGTTTCCATTTGTTTCGAAAATAGTTCCAGAAATTTAGCGATATCCGCCATTTTCACCCGCTTTGAAATTCAAATACACTGCTACTGAACAAATTCTGACAAACCTTTTCTGTTGGTTTCCTTGAAAATATCACTTTTCAGACTTTGAAACTTTTCTTTCGTCGACTGCGCCAGTTGTTGGGTCTTTGAAACAATAACCAGTTGAACAGAAAACTTTATTGGCGGTCAATTATTCAGGAACAGAAACTAGAACTAGATATCGCTAATGGCCAGTACGTAATATAACCAACTCGCAATCCCTATCGTATAACAACCGTATCACTCCGTAAACTTGTAGGACTCGAACCAAAATTCTAAAACTCCCTCGCTCCCGAGGTCTGTTCTTTTTATACCCGAAATGACGTCACAACAGTTCCTAAACAACAAATCAAGAACAAGAAATAGTTAAAATGAAACAATCAAAAATGACAGCTCTAAAATTAATTTATCATGCTGATCGGAATGCCCACTACATGGAATAAAATAAAATAAAACAGGCCAGTAAAAGTGAGAAAACATTGTATAACAAGCGTAGGAAACCTTAGGGTGACACGTCAAAATAGCCCAGGACGAAAAAGCCCCGTCAATGTATCTTTGAACAAAATTAATTTTTATGAGTTTAATACATTAAACGATAACTGATTCCAAATTTAATTCGAAATTATTGGTTCGAATGCTTTTATGACCGCTTTGAGTCTAATTGGTATCAAGGAATTTCAATAAGTGGAAGATGCTAAGCTTTATTGTTTCCCAACTGCAGTCTGCACTAGAGTTAGCTCAGTGGAGTCACATCTGGCAACTCCAGCTCGCACCAGTGAAATGTCAGATTTTTTCCAAAGAGGGAAATAGAGATTTTGCAGCCAAAAGGCAAAGCATCAGCCGGGACTCCACTCGGAAAAGCAATGCGTAAGAAAATGTCAAATTTAGTCAAATTAAAATGTTTGCCCTTTAAAAAATAGCTGGGGAGAAAGTTGAGGAAACATTTGGATTCAACAACCAGTTTAATAATTATTAATGTTTCAAAAAACTTTTGTTAACATAAATTTTGCAGACCTATGTCATATATCAATAGATGCAAACGATTCTTAATAAAAGTTTGTTCTACCTTGTCCAACAAATAACAAAGACGTTTCCCAATTCTTTGGCTTTCTCATAAAAACAAATGTGAATATTTGGCAAACCAGGCACGTAGGGCAGAGAACCATTGATGGACAGGGTAGGCAGACATGATGGACGCTTCAGTGTCTCCTTCTTTTTCCATATTAACTTTATTCCTAAATAGGCAACTAAGAAGCCCAGTACAGAAGAAATGACTGTCCAAAATTCTGCAATATCGCAGTATACTTTAATGGCATGGAGATGTAAACACGCTTTATGGGTTGAAGAGTCTGCAATATCAATCTATCAGTGATGGGTAAAATCACGTTCAGATTACTAATTTAATCAAATAGAACAAACGAAACTTCAATTGAGGAATTTAAATAAATTGCACATTCCATAATTATTTACAATTTTATAATAATTTAGATTTTTAGCCAACCCCTCCCGATCCATTCCATTAAACTCTTCATTCAACTGGCAATGGTCTTCTGACGAATCTTGCCTCAAAAGAGGTCGGAGAATTGGTCACAGCGACTTTTTCATTGACCTCGATCTTATCTTGACCTTTAGGAGGAAGGATCTCGAACTTGTGCACAAGAGCAGAGGCAAAGAGGAAGATTTCCTGGCGTGCCAATATTTCCCCAATACATGATCTTTTTCCTGAAATGACGTTTGATGAAAAGATAAGACAAAAGATGTAAAACCTTTGATGATGAAAATTTTTAACATGAAAACCATGAAGAAGAAAATGTCAAAAAGCATTTTTAAAATTAGTTTTTTTTTATTCAAGGATTTGTCAATTACTTGTCAAATAAACTTAAGTAACAAAAATTAAGATTGAAATAATGATTTACCATCGTTTCAATAAAAACCGTGTATGATTAGTATTACTAAGATCAATGGTTTAAACATGAACCGCGATAATTATAGTTGAAGTTAAAGCTATTGCGTTTGTTATAAGTAAATGTTGCAGGGATAAGTAGAGCTAAATTATTATAATAATAAATTAATAAATTAGTTTTAAAATATTAAAAATAATATCATTGGCATATCTTTACGCCAAAACGTTCGCTATTATGGAGTGTCAAATTAAGGTAAGGTTGCTATTTATAAAATAATTCTGACCAAATGAAAAGGATACGACTTGATCCCTGTTTATGACTTTGGTCTTCGTTTCGTCAAGGAATCTGCTGATGTCAAATTTTTCGGGTTCCTTCCAGACTGTCGGATCCATGTGGCAGCTGTAAAGATTCGGCAGGACGAATCTTGCCTTGAAAGTGCTAGGAGAATTGGTCACAGTGACCTTTTCACTTTCATCGATCTTGTCTTGGCCTTTAGGAGGAAAGATCTCGAACTCGTGAACAAGGGCAGATCCAAATAGGAAAATCTCCTGGCGCGCCAATATTTCTCCAAGACATGATCTTTTTCCTGGACATTGATCAAAAGGAAAATATGGTGTAATTTTTGGTATTGAAATTTTTTTTTTTGAGCAATTTTATTAATCATCAAAATGAACAAAACAAATCAAACAAAAGAGACACCAATATACGGATTAATAAAGAACTCATGGATCAGCTTTAAGGAAACGCAAGCTGACCCTCAAATATCAATTAATTAAGAAAACGAATAATAAACCCATCAAATAAACAGTTAATCAAGAATACCACGAACTAAGAACAATTTGTAGGACAACTTAAATAATAAATATAATAGCATGAATGGTCCAGTCTGTGTATGATTTTTGGTAGATGAAGGAATGGTGTTGTATAGTCTAGGTCCGTAAAATGTAATTGAAAAAAGCTTGAGGGTGGTTTTGGCAAAAGATGGACTATATTCATGGGTATGACGGAGGGAGTATGAGGGTTTAGTGTAGTTGACACTTTCAGACATTATCTGGAAAATTTTCAACATTGAAATCACAAAAATCATTTTAAAAAGCAATTTTTAAATAATTTTGTAATAAGATTGTAGTAATGTTTTACTATTGCTTTACTAAGAGCACTGGGTAGGTACAAATAATGGTGATCTGTCAAAATAGCTCAATGTAGAAAAAAAATTATTTTTATGAATTGAATACATTAACCAAAACTGATTCTAAATTTATTTCGAATTTAGACATTTGAATGCTTTTATGAACGTTTTGAGCTTAATTGGTCACAAAAAATTTCATTAAGTGGAAGATTTATCGTCCAAAATGTTATTGGGATTCCAGCTAATCCATCAACTTCTGTTGTCCCATTCATGTAATTTTCAGATTGGCATTTAATATAACTTATTGATTGAGAAGCATGGTCTGAACATATGAAAAGTACGATTAGTACTTTATGTATAGCATGCTTTTAAATTCGGATAAATTCAAAATGTCGCAATCTTTAGTGCTATTTATCTCGAAAGGGTGGTCAAAAATTTATTTTAAATTAATTTTTTTCTATAGATCTAAGATTGCGTTACAACATATCCAAATTTAAAATAAGTGCTTTGCTCCTTAATAAAATAAACTGACTCAGAAAAACGGTGATTTATTGAAAGTCAGACACACTGCATTGTAAATATTGGGCACCCCGCCATAACAGCCCGGCGACAAAATAGCCCCGACAAAACAGCCCCGTCAAAACAGCCCGGCGTCAAAACGGCCCCGTCAGTACAGCCCGGCGACAAAATAGCCCCCGTCAAAATAGCGGTAGAAGTGGTTTTTGTGGATTTGTACATGTCCACATGACGTGATAATAAGGTGAGGATAATTTATATTAAATACTAATGTGAAAAGTCCATGTAAAGTGAGGAAGTAGACGGAATCCCAATAATATTTTAGACCAGAGGTTCCCAACCTGGTAGCCAGGGCTCCCTAGTGGAGCCGTGAAGGGGGTCCAGGGGGGCTGTGGAGTACTTTTCAAAAATCAGCATAAAAAATTTTCAAAATTATTCTTAAACTAACTTTTTAAAAAATATTTATGCATAACTTAACTTTTTTGTTTATATGTGTATGTGTGTACATAACACGTTTACGGTGTAACGGTCGTTGCAGATAAGGACACAATTATGATGAGATGAAAAACTGATGATTAGAGTTGGCTAATTTAAAGCGCCTCGCTGCGTGTTTGACCACCAAAAATTACTACTTTCATTTTGATTAACTGTAAAACAAATAAATTCAAATTAGATGACGAACAGCGTTTACCTTTGCAAACGTCGTTTCTATATTTTAATTTAGCACCACGTTGAGCCTTGAATATAACATTTATCTCGATTTACAGGTTTTATTATAGCGACAAATTTCTAAATAGTCAATTCCGGATATAGTCAAGTCCAAAACTGTGGGCTGTTGACTTGACTATAACCGAATATTTACTATAATCGAAAATAGTAAGCTACGCATGCGTTTACACGGTGCAAGAGATCAGCTTGACTGTATCCGAAACTTGACTAACCGACGTGACTATATCCGGAATTTATTGTATTTTGACAAGGGGCCCTTGTTAACCCTGGATAACCATATAATGTGCAGTGCATTACGATGAGGTCGGATAGGTAGGGTTTTCACCAACATGGACACCAGCCTGGTCAACGGCCCACTACTCGAGAACGTCAGAAGTTTAGGCCGAAACGTTCGATGACGGGGGCACTCTGATGATTCCGGTTAGCTCCGCGATAAGAGTTTCTAAGCTCTTCATCATAGAGCAGTCGAGTGGGAATGAGTAGGGTCGGATTAAGGGCCCCGGGCCCTGGGCTTCCCAATAATATAGGTTTTTCAAATATTGACACAAAACACATAGTATGACGCGTTTTCAACCGAGCGGTTCTTGAGAAAACTACCTATTTACATGACCTTCTGGAAATATATCTTGCAAAGAAGAGATACTACTATTAAAATTCTACAACATGCAAAACTCGGTCTAAATTTTGTCGTGGCGTTACTGACCACGAAAAAATAGCTTCAAAGCGTGACTCCTTCGACACTTATGAGAAGCAAGGCTAAGAGCTGTCTGATTCCATAGATTATGTGCAGAGGGAAACTTGACACAAACGCCGCAACGTGCTTCTTGTCTCATTAGATTATGACTGCGCAAGAAGTACAACTCAGCCCTTCTGAAAAATACAGAAGAGAAAGTTTGGAGCCCTAAAAAGAGTTGCTTGGAGCCTTAAAAAGATCTTTTTGAAGCCCCAAAAAAAGGCTGTTTAGAGCCTTAAAAAAGAGTTGTATGGCGTCCAATCAGCCGTTGTATGTGGTATTCGACAAAATCAGGCTAACACTTGACTTTATTCGTACTTTAAATCAGTTTGACTAATGAATAATAAATATAATCAAGTATAACTATACAGCCACAATCGAAATTTATAACTGATATACAGGGTGATTGGAAAGTAATTCCATATTTTTAGATATTAATAATTTATTTATGAACCATAATTCTTACAAAAAAATAATAGGAGATGAAATTGCATGGAGTTTTATTTAAGTTGAATTTGAATATTATTATTTTGGTAGTAATAACATAATCATCATCGACAACAACATCGACAACATCTTCATCACATCCTTGTCTTTGCGTGGTCTTAGTTTAATATCGGTAACATATTTTGTCAATTTTTTTACACAATTTTCTGAATGTTCAGATGTTAGGCGACTTCGTTGTTTTCATGTGAAAGAAAATTTGCTTAAAATTTAGTCACAGGATTAAGTTGAACCAAAACCCGAAAGAAGAGCGAAAGCAATTTACTTTCTAAATTTCCGTCTTTCGGAGACTTTCTTTAAATTTTAATGTCCATGATTCTGAAGGTATGAAATTTATGAAATATTCGAGAGCGAACACATTCGAATTACCTCCGACTCCCTTTCTACTAAGAAAGTTTCTAAAACCCGACAGTAAAGGCAAGGCAGTATAATTTAATCAAAATGCTACGAACCCAGCCTCCAGCCAGAAAATGATTTTGGTGGGGGTTAATTTTTTTATTTTTCAAAATCAAAATCAAAATCAAATGATAATAATCATAATAAATAAAGATTTTATGATGTTATGTAAATCATTAAATTTTACAATTAAAATCCTGTGTCAGCAGGACAGAGTTGTCAAAGCTGCTTACGACTATGCAAATTGTAATCAAGTAGAACTGAAATTTTTTGGGGAAAAAATTAGCATGCGGGCACATAGAACCTTCTGGATGGTTTGCATCTGCATGCCACTGAAAATTGTTTGGCGTGCCATGTGTGGCTGACACCTGGATTAAGCGTTTAAATTAATATGCGTGATGACATGCTAAAGTGTCATATTTATATTTAGTATTAAGTGTTTACTCAATAAAACACCATCATTACTGTCAGCACACATTAATTCCTTTAACTTGTTCTTAAGAATACATTGCAAGTATTTACAGCTTCACTTGTTTTAGAGCACCAGTTGTGCTTGGACATCCAAAATAAGAGATAGCACACAGGTGTCACTGGGTCAACAGCTGGTGAATTCTGAATCTATAGAGGGAAAATTTCTCCCCAATGATAAATTCTGTAACTCCCAGTTTGAGGTTGGTTGGTGGGGGAACCTATGAAGTGGTCACCCCCCAAATCCGGGACTGGCTCTAATCGGGCCTATTGCAAATATTAAATTTCAAATATCATCATAAATAAAATGTATAGGACGTATTTAAAACAATCCTACAGTTAAAAAATATTATAGGAAGAAAGAAATTCTAAGACCCCATAATAATAGTTTATAAAGGGTTATAAAATAGGCTATAACACCAAAAAGCTAAAACTAAGAAAACTCATTATTTTCCAAGAATACTGACGTCATCTGTTGAAAAATAGACGTTATGTTGTATGTTTAATAGCAAGTAAATTGTATTTTTATACTTCTGGAAAGTTATGGTAATCTTGAGTTACGCATGCATTTATAAGTGGGAGTTTCTAATTGCGTTATATCACTTCTGTAATTTCACTGTGGCTTTGGCTAGAGACAAGTGTTTAAGTAACACCGAAATTTTTTGAACTTTTATTTATAGTAGCTGTCATCATATTTTGCAAGTTTATAACTTTCTGCTGTGTTGTATTTTCGTGCTTCAGAGGAGCTTAGTAAGCGCTAGCGCTTGCGCGGGCATTGTCGGTTAATAGTTTTAAAAGGACTTTTTTAGGTGTGCATAATTTCATTTTATTGCGCATGTTAGATAATCCTGGTCTCCCTATTTTTCTGCGATATTAGCAGGGCCTAGCCGAGACAGCTATGACAGTGTTGACTCCGGTGCACGTTATTGTTAATCGCTAAGTTTGAGGGCTGCACGCAAGAGGATTGCATCTCCTACTGCTCGATAAAGATTTGTTGATTGTAATAAAGTTCTCTTGCACAAGCGATGACTGTTGAATACGCTTAAATTTTAACCAGTAACAATTATTTCAAGACAGGTGATTTAATAAGATGTCTGAGAGGGATTACTATAAACTACTTGGAGTTTCGAGGAATGCCTCCCTCAGTGACATAAAAAAAGCGTGAGTTACATTGGTTTGGAGATAACAGTATTTACTTTTATTTACGGAGATTTATTGAAAATAAAAATCTATTTTTGCTCCTAAGGTGTTCCGTATTAGTTTACGTTACAATCAAATGATTAAACTTGAGATATAGCTAGTAATTTATCGTGTTTGGAGATGGTCATTATTGCATTTGACCTTATATTATTTCAATTGATAGAATTTGAGGACTCAACTTTCCATCTGTGAATATAAATAATTAAAGAAATGTTAACAGAATATGAAATTTAAAAGAAAATATAAGGATGAATAAAACTTTCTGTGGCTAAAGTTGTTGAGTTGCACATAGCAACTTGATGGATAACTAATTAGTTCATATAGTATGTAAAGAGCACTTTTCAAATTAATGGACATTGTAGGCAAACTTATACTACATGTTTAAGATGGGCAATCATATGTATACCTATCTCTATAGAATGCTGTTATGAGAAGGATGATATAAACATATGTTTCACAAATGCAACATAAATAGCCATTTTTTGAGGATATTTATGAAATAGATGGGTGATTATAGTTATTAATGATATCTCAAAGACAAATTTTACTCAAAATGGGTCACTTGCAAACCAAAAACATACATACATCTGAGTGTGAGCAGATTAGAAGGTATATTTTTGCAACGAAATGTTATTAAAAGACACCCAATTTTTACAATAAATTTGGAAATTTCATTTCAAATTTGTATTCTTGAATGTGGGCCATTTTTGTCATAAGTCAAACAAACATTATGATTCATGTCATTAGCGTTTGTCTTCGGAGCATAACAACAACCTCACGTCGCCGAATAACCATCGGAAATATAATTATATTGTGTCGGCCATAATAACCGGGAAGGATAATTATTGACGAGCACTTCGCCTATGATTGCTCGTTCGAGAGCAAACTTGTGGCATTGTGGGTGGCCAGTGCAGGACAGGTATGGACGCGTCTGCCATCACGCCTGACTGATTCTCATTTCCATGTTTTTGGTGTTATGATATTCTCTTGGAGGAGAAATCGTAAACCAATCCTCTAAGTTGGTTGCTGCTTACCAGTTTCATCTGACGAGCTCTTTGTAATAAGCTGTCGTTATATTTCCGATGAGTGCATTCATATTATCATTGTTTTATTGTTGCACTGAAGGGGTTAATTTCATTTTGTGGGAGCTGTTTTCATTATCAACATCAAGCAATAATTGTTGGTCTGGAATAAAAGTCATTAACATTGAGCTGTAATAAAAGTGTTTGTTCACAAAGAGTTGGCATGCAACTTGTATTTGTTTGCAAGTTCCTGCACGTTTTAGTGCAGATAACAGGGTTTGCAGTTTTTAATCTGTAGTTGAATGGATGACTGAATGCAGTTATTTATTGCAGTTACAGGAAGCAGGCTCTGAGATGGCATCCTGATAAAAACCCTGGCAACCAAGATGAAGCTGAGAAGAAATTTAAGGAGATCTCAAATGCTTATGAAATTCTTTCCGATAGTAAGAGCATACTTTTGATACTTTCTCAATGTCGAAGCTATCTGCATTAATATCGGACTCAATGAAAGGCAAATTTATGGCATATCTCCATAAACCTATGGAGTGCAAACAATTTATGGCTAATTAAGAACTTCTATAAAAATTAGGATGTGTTTGACTTATTATTTTTAAAATTTGCCAATCATTCATAAAATATGCTGCTGTTCAATGTAAACATTCAAATGATCTTTGATTAATCAAGAGAATAATACATTGCTTTCATTCCTAAATTTGATTCAATGTTTCTTCAAGAGGACACAAGCTGTTTACAACATGTTTCACTTTGCCGTTGCTCGTGTGTTTCTGTGCGTGCGTGCGTGCGAAACTGTTGGGTTGTGTCGGCAATTGTGTTGTCGATTGCAACAGATGAGTCCAACAATTGCTTTCATTTGGCCTTGGATTAAAAAAGGAAATTGAATCTGTTGCCAGGCTATTGTTGGAATTCATTCTAACAAACAGCACCAA
The DNA here is from genome assembly GCA_021613335.1 of Whitmania pigra. Taxonomy (NCBI): domain Eukaryota; kingdom Metazoa; phylum Annelida; class Clitellata; order Hirudinida; family Haemopidae; genus Whitmania; species Whitmania pigra. The sequence goes on from JAJTWR010000399.1 coordinate 37,503, forward strand.
TTGCATCAATGAGATTTACGTTACTTATTTATGAAATGTTGTTGTTTACCTTGTGCATGGGTGGATGAGTAAGGCATCCTAAAGTGATTAAGCAAATCTTTCATGAAACTAGAGCCTTTAGATTTTATCAAAGGAAGTGGACTTAATGTTTACACATTTAATTTTCCTGAATTATTTAGACTCCATGTTGAACTGTTTACATGTTAATTTGAATGCTCCATTTATTATTTATGATTTAAGTCAAATGCTTTTAAAAGTTAATTAACGATGTACGTGGTTGCACAGAGCAGAAGAGAGAGATTTACGACACGTACGGGGAGGCGGGTCTGGCCAACGGACCGTCGGGACCGAGCAGAGGGCACGACGACTTCGGATTCGCTTCTTTCGGATTTGCCGACTTCAGGGACCCGTTCGAAGTCTTCAGAGATTTCTTCGGAGGTCGCGATCCGTTCTCTGATTCAGGTTGGAAGTTGCTAGATTTGTTTTCTTTTCAAACTTCACACAGCACTTCCTTTCGACTTTTGCTGCATTCTCAGAGTTCTTTGCTTCAAATTGCTTTCTTAACGTCGTCGCTTTCGGGTTGCTTTGATCAAACCTTATTGTATTGTATTATTGATCTATTAATTATTATTAATTTAATTATAATCAATTTCTTTTTTAAGGATTTGGTCAAGGCATGTCCATGTTTTTCTCTTCAAATGGGTAATGCCTTGTTCTGGTCAATTGATTATTGTTACCTATTACAATGGTTGATATATTTAATTAATGACCTTTGCACTAATGACGTCCGAACGATGCAGTACAACGTCGGACATGTTCACGGGCGGATTCGGAGGAGCGAACATGACATCTACCTCGACGTCGACCACAATCTCCAATGGAAAGAAAATTGTTACTAAAAGGTTCATCAATTTTCTTTTTTAGACAATTTGCCACTTTGTGTTCTCTCCATGCTTTGTAGCGTACAATTTAATTTTATCAGCTGAATCCATTTTGAACTTTACTCGTGCCTATTTTCTCGAGTTGATGTGGAATATGATGCATTATGTAGATTTAATGATGACTGAAATGACATTACATGCATTTAATAACTTTGAAGGGTCATCAAGGACGGAGTGGAGACCGTAACAGTCGAGGAGAATGGAGTTTTGAAGTCGAAGACAGTAAACGGACAACCGGAAGCCATCGATTTTAAATGAACACGTCGAGAATTCTGCTGTTTCTTCAAATTTTGCCTTTCTGCATCGTTCTTCAAAAGACTACGACGAGTGATTGTTTTTTTACGCGTTTTGGTGTCAAGTGCTCACCTTGAACATTTTGAACGTTCGAGTCGCCCGAAGTATTAACTTTTGCTTCTCCTCCAAAATGGGACTATATTTTCGTGCACTGCCGACCTGCTTTGAAATTCTACTTTCATGTTTCGAGCATAATTTCTCGCGGACGCGACCGGAGCGTCTCCCACTCACTCCCCGTGAATTCTGCCAGTTTGTTTGTCGCGAACATTCCATTCTTACGTGCATCGGTGGTAAAACAGACGTGAGGTCGTGAAATGGTCGTGTCACCGACGCGATCGTTATCAACACGTCGAGATCGATATCAACACTTCGAGATTGCTTCCATTCTTGTACAGATTTCGTCGCATTCGTTTGGATTTTAATTCGTTTTGATTCTTTCACTGAAGCTGGACGTGCTTTCTACTTAGAGTTGACAACAACAATAACTTAAGGTTCGTGATATTATAGTATTATTATGCTTTCGAGTTCAACAGTCGTCGTGTCGGCTCGACTCTGCATTGTGCTTGCCTGGTGACGAGAGAGAGGCACACTGAGTTCAAAAATTAAATCCCCTTTCGAAATTTTACGCGAATAAAAATAGCAAAAGAAGCGTTTACTTGGCGGTAAATTTAATTACGACTAAAATTCGTCTGAACTTCTGAAATCGGGGCTGAACCGTTAGAACGCAGTGCTTTGAGTAGACGTGCCAGCCGGGCCGAAGTGGTTTCGATTACACTTATAACAGCTTACAACACTTATTTCAGCTTCAATGTTCTCCGTGGTGTCTGTCCGGATGCATCCTGCCAAAATAACAACCGGGAACGATTTTTCGGTTTCTCCCGGTATTTTTAACCAGTCGCCTGAGATCCTGAATAAAACCTGACGATTCTGTTCACGAGCAATCAGGCGCCTCCCTTCAGAAATTACAGGCGACATATAAAGCGTATACAACCCAAACGATGGAACTCGACATATGGACGCAGAGATCAATATACACACATATCTATATATATATATCTATATGGAAATGAGACATTTATTTGTTTATTCGAAGGAAAATTCAATAGCTGGAAGTGAGACTCAGCAGTCTGAAAATAAGAAAAACAAGTGGCTAAAAATAGCATCCAGCAATAAAGAAAACAGGTTCATTGTGAACCCCAATTGGTGTACGCAGGAGTGGTTGCGGCATGGTACTCGTCGACCAGCGATTGGAGAACTTCCCTCGAAGAGTCAAACTCGTCCAAGTTCTCCTTGAACACGGCCATCTTTTTGAACTGATCCAGGAAGGCCTCTCTCTTCTTCAATTTGTCGTACTGACGCAGACATATTTCAAACAGCTGGAAAGAAAAAAGCATAGATTCAACTTTCGTTTATCAATTATTTCCAGAGTAATTTACAAAATATGTTTAACAAATTAATTACTAAAACATAAGTATCACTTCCATCAGAATGTTCCAAAAAATGTCAAGTGGTCGATCATAAAAACAAGCATGCACCATCTGGTGACAAAAACTATAAAACCCACAGAGGAGATGCTGGTGTGGTTGGCCAGCATGAGTCCGCTGACCCTGTTCGCCGACTGAATGTAAGGAGACTTCCTCGACAGTGCCACTTGGATGCTTGCAGGTCCCCAAGGAATGAACTGAGCCAACTTTCGCTCTCGAATCCTTTGCAGGCTTTTGTGAACCTTGAAATAATGTCAGCAGTTTTCATAACAATTGACATTTATGCACATCCATGCAGGTACTTTTGCAAATGTTTTTAGATGTTCGTGGTGAAAACACGACATGAAATTACGTGCTAATAAAATTTAAAGATCGACTTAAAATAACCACTTAATGTTGATAAATGAAACCACATAGGAATGAACTTGTTCGAGCATATTGCAAACATTTGCAACCATTGAGAATCCATTATCTTATCAGCAGTAAACGATGTAATCGAGTTGATGGTGAGTGAAAACAAAATTGTGCTTCGAAACCTGCAATCATCGCAACAATTTTTATCATCATCAGAATCTTCATGATGAGTGTGCTCATACTTAAAATAAGTTAAGTTAATTAGTTATTGAAGATTACAAAGTGAAACATGCCATCAGAATAACAATCTATGTCCTTGCTTTAAAATCTCAAAACCGCAATTAATGGCATTAAATCAAATGCAAGTGATATTGTTAGAAACAACAAAACCGAACGTCATCATCAAAAGGTCAACCTGAGTGGGATCAACTTCTCCTTGGATGATGTTGAGGATGGAAATGTAGCAGTGGTTGGCATGCCTGCTGACCGGTGTTGAAACCATCATGTTCTTCGGTTGAAGGAGTCTCCTCATGACGTCGAAGACGGTCGTTTTGCGGACGCTCGCAGTCTGCAAATATTCACGACGGACGATCGATAGAACGCGTTCCTCTTGCGACGAACGTCAAAACTTACGTTCGCATCTGTGGCGAGGGGGGTGTAACCCGTCATGAGGAAGTGGAGTCGAGGCGTGGGGATGAGGGACGCGATCAGCCCGATTAGGTCGTTGTTCATGTAACCGGGATACCTCAGCGTTGCAGTGCACACGGACATGACGGTCGACACCTGCAAAGCGTCGAACGTTCAAACCTCACGTCCTCCACGTGCTTATTTTTACTCACCAAGTGGTTGATCTGTGCGAAGGTCGGGTTTTCCATTTGCAGTCGATCTGCTGCGATCCTGTGGAGGGCAGTGTTGTCGAGCACGACCTGAGATCATTTCAAGTTCAGAATATGTTTTTGTAATTTTAAATAAATGGAAAGTATATTTTTGAAGTTCATTTGTTAACATCGAATACGAATTTACGCTGCAAGTCCTACAGGCAAAATTTTAGAAGAACAAGCTGTATAAGAACAGGAGAAATTATCAACGTAGTGCGTTACAAACAGGCACAAACAGATAATTATTTTAATTTTATTAGCAGGTGCAACATAAATTGAATTTATTAAACAAATAATAGAAGACAAAGTAAACTAAACTAATCTATTTGCATCATCTTTAATGCTCATTCAATTAACTAACTAACTAACCACACAATCAGCATTGAGAGCCAGCCTCTTGAGAGTCAAAAGAGAATTGTACGGTTGAACGACGACATCCGAAATTTCATCCTGGTTTGGAAAAACCGAGTATGTTTGAATAAGTTTCTTCGGGAATCTGCCAAATCACAATTTACAGATATTTTTAGATCATAAATATAAACAACATCGTGCTATCTTTCGTGGAATTGCGAGGTGCAAATGCATTTCATGTTCGTCGTAACCTGTCGTTGAGTCTCTCGAGGATGTAGGAACCCATTCCTGAACCTGTTCCTCCTGCAATCGAGTGGCAAACCACGAAACCCTCCAAACTGTCGCTTCCGTCTGCCTCTCTGTCGATGATGTCGAACACTTCCTCGTGGTGTTGTTCACCCTGCATTTTAACAGGAGTGAGAGTATTTATTAAAAATAATAATCAATTAATTTTTAAAAGTACTACTTCTGCTTTTGTAAATAAAAATAAGGATTAAAAGATTAAAGGCCATCCATGACAAAGAACAACCATCAGTTCCAAGAGATAGGCATCCAACGAATCGTTTCCGAGAAGCACCAACCTGTTCGTATCCGTGAGCCCAATTGTTGCCCGCTCCTCCTCCGTCCTTCGACACGTACACGTTCTCGGGGTTGTAGAGCTTCGAGTACGGAGAGTTCATGATGGTGTTGATGACCCTCGGTTCGAGGTCGAGCAGGAGTGCCCTCGGAATGTAGTGCTCGTCGTCCGCCTGGCGTAGGTAACGCGAAAATAGTCGTCACGGCAACAAACACGAGGCACGTCGACCAACCTGATAGAAGAAGACATCCTTCCTGTCAGTTCCCTCCATGGCATAGTCTTCCAAGATGCCCTCTGTAACAAAACAGGTTACAAAGTGGGTTAAATAAATTAGCATTATTATGAGGAACCATTATCAATGCTACAAACGATGAAAAAGAATTAAGGCATGCCATACCTGCACTGATCCCATGCTCTGCACAGAGTTGTTTCCAAAACTCCATGCCAACTGAGGGAAAAATAATAAACAATTGTTATAAAACATCACATGAAACTTATTTTATATTTTGAACACAATATCTTTATTTTGTTCTTCTGTTTGGTCAGCTTGATAGATAAGTAATTATATATAAGTGTATAATGTATGTAATTGCTTATATGAGAATAAAAGGAATATTTATACATATTGACTGAAGTCCATCTAAAATTACTATCTACAAAAATCTGACAACCAATATCCAGACAATAGCATTAACATTGATTCCAGTTTATATAATATATTCAGAATATATTAAGCCATGTAAACAATACTTCATAAAAGGCAATAAATTATAGTAAAACTTATTATTATATGATAGCCTCTGACGTTATGCATATGGAACTTTACAAACTGCTATTATTTTTTTTAAATTGGAGAATTCAACAGGTAGTCGTCCATCATCACATTTTTGATCAAACAAGTTACAAAAAATTAGGATGACATTCTACATTCCTAGACTACACAAATTAAACAAATATTTGTAATTGTTATCGCATCGGCCAAATAATCGCTGATTCCGTTTGATAAACTACTATGTTAAGAGATTCAAACGAAATAATATGCATATCTTCTCAGAAATCAAAACACTTTGTAAAAAAAAAAGTAAAATGTAAAAACCCTTACTTTGATTTCCACATTGTCCAAGCTGTAGTGTTATAATTTCTCGAGGCATAACAGTATCGCAAAAACGGTCCAAACAACAGCAAATTCAGCAATGAAGTTACCGCTAAAATAAACGTAAACAAATTGCTCGAATGGTTAAATACATAGAAATTCTAATTCATGTAAAATTATAATAATAAAGTATTTCTAATAATTAATAATTTGTACTTACAATAATTATCGTGTAAACCCCGCCCAAGAATGGCATACATGCTTAGAGATCCCCATTTGCCAGGGTTGTCATTTACTAGACGTTGGATAATCATTAGTTGATCGCGATTAATGATGATCAAAACAATACAAATTGTTGAATACACCATGTACACTAATTATAAGTAATTGACTAAATCGAATTTATAAATATTCTGAAGATGCAGGAGTCGTTGCCGGATTTGGCATGGTCGGGATATGTCACTGCAGTAGGTCCTCCACCAACCAAATAAACATTATTTTGCTTGTCAAAGGACTGCCTTTAGCACAGGCATTGGCAGTTCGATCAATAACCCTTGAATTCTATCAATATTTATATTGCAATCGACATTTATATAAGTTTATCGACCCATTAATTAAATTAGATCATCGATTCATCAAATGTTTGAACTGCCAATTTTTTTTTTCATTGCCACGTATCAGCTTCTACAGTGAAACTATGCTGGGGCATTTGGAGGACATGAGACGCTAATTTAGAAGGTTAAAAAAGTTCACTTGACTTCTTAGCATTTCTGGATGGTTGAAAACAACTGATGATGCTACTCATAGTTATAAATTCCTATGGAGGTGGTTCACCTTCAAACTGGGCCGAGTCACGTTTTTGCAAATTGCCTTATTCACCTGTGACCGAATAATATTTGAATATTTATAAATTGCTAAATAACATTCACAAACTTCTTGGGCCCATGTGATTTTGCACATCCAGTAAAGACACTATTTTTATTCTAAATGCGAGCGAAAAGCAAGCTATTGTATCCTATCACTGTTTTTGCCATTGTCTTCACTATTTCCTAGAGACCAATGGAATCGATTATCCTACCAACTGCCTGTAAATGTTTAAATCGGTTTGACGTTTTGGCACCGAAAAAATAGGGTGGAATTTCGAAACTAAAATTCGACCAATTATTCACAAGAAGAGTGGTTGGGGGTGATAATACGAATATTTTCAGGCTTATTATACTTTAGAATTTTAGAGACTTCGTATTAATTTTAATGAAGTTTGTTGCACAGAACTAAGTTGCATTGATATATTAGCCTAGAAGTGCCAATCTATTTGGTAACTCGCCTTTAATCAAGCGACAATTTGCAAACTCACGCAATTTCATAGCGTTTTAAGTATCGGAGTTGTTGATAATCTTATCATGTGACATTGGTGAATGTGCTAACGTGACGACATTCTCAAGTTCAGCCTCTACCGGAGATTCGATAGATTCAAAATATTTGAGGAGCAAATCTGTAAACCTTGACAAAAAAAAATGAAAAAATGATAGCAATCGTAGAATATTATTATTCATTTCAAGAGCACAAAATGTCGTAATTAATTATGTGCATTGACCCATCACGAACGCATCGAATAAGATGCACACCGTAGACCTATAAATATTAGAGCACAGCCTTAATTTAGCCTTGGTTCTTGTTTGTTTAGTTGTGACACCGATACTTTCGAGAAATGAGCGGAGAAGGGAAGCCGTCCTTTACAGGAAAATACAAATTCGTTAAAAATGAACGCTTGGATGATTACCTTGCAGCGAATGGTGAGTGTATAAGCTTTATTTTGAAGCGTGCATCTGCTTTTTTTAGACAGTTCTGATTTTTTATTATGAACGTGGCTATATTAGGTTGAAAATACAAGTGAACAAGTTTGATCGTATTAAATATTTGAACTAATAGTTCAAGCAAAATGCACGAGACTTACTCATTTGGCGACCAAATTTAATTTATTTTGCATTCAGGAGTCAATTGGATGATTCGCAAGATGGCCGACAATTCCTCTCCCACAATGACTATAGAACAAACAGACAACAGTTTCGTCATAAAGTTAATTAGCATGGTTTCAAAAAAGGAAGTAAAGTTCACCATTGGAGAAGAGTTTGAAGAAACTCAGCAAGATGGGAGTATTTTTAAAGTAAGTGTTATTTTAAAAGCTTGGCAAACACCAGAAAATGTTATCATTTTGTTTTGGTTAATTTAAGGTGATGCCACAGTGGGAGGAGGACAAAATAGTCCTGACTTACACTCCAATAGGAAAAGGAAAGCCACAAAAAGTTACTCGGGCACTGAATGGAAAAGACTTTGTTATGGTGAGCTAGCTCAGATATTATATTAAATATCTGAAGTATCACTTATATGCAATTGTGATTTCAGACAATGGAAATCGATGACATAGTTGCAAAACGCCACTTCGTTAAGGAGTGAGGAGTGTCCCACTTCACTGATGGTTTTATTGGGACCATGAAAGCTTTTTTGAGTTTTGTGTTTTGGTGTCAACTTGAATATACTCACCTTACTATTTTTTTGAGCTAATAAGACATCTGAAAGTTGAAAAAATGTACATTTGATGTATCTTGTGGAGTTGAAATTGTTCAATTCAGAACTTCTCAAAAATATCTTAGAAAAACTTGAACTTTGGATGACAAGTGTCTGGGGACAAATGATAATGTGCAGGTCAATTGCCAAAACCTTATCTGGGTTGGAGTGTGAGTCAGGTTTTGTATTAAATTTGAGTTTCTGACAAGAATTAAAACTAGCAATTGAGTTTGTGCTCATTGTGCTGCAAAACAAAGACTGTAAAATACATGTCTTAAAAATATGAATTGACATGCCAATTGCCAATGACAATGATGTTAGAGTGGGGTGTAGGATGGTGGCGTTACCTGGTTAAAATGTAGAGGATGAAAACTTACTAAAATTGGAGAATATTCATAAAAGCCTGAATAATGCTTTTGAACTTGGTGTCTTACATTTTTACATTTAGCCTTAAATTTACCCATATTAATACCAATATTAGTTGCAGGGTTAGAATATTGTTTTACTTATTAGGTCGTATCAGTGATTTTGATATCTGCTGGCTAACAAGACCCGACGGAGGCGGTTCGCCTTGTAGGCATGGGGTAGGCATTGCCGTCCTTTGAAGTCTGCTTTTCAGAAACTAAAAAGCGTTATTTAGATAACAAAACGATTCGTTGTCAAGGCAAGATGTTCATTACTCTTTGAGGATCATGCTGTAAAGCAGATGTTTTTAACCTGTGGTCCGTCGAAAGACAGTACTCGCCGACATCAATAAGGAACAACAACAAATAATCGAGTTGATCAAAAAAAGTTGGCGACTATAGGAAGCAGTAAAGTAGGAGGAAATCCGGTTAAAGTTTCAAAGCTGGTGGAGAAAATAGAGAGCTTACTAGTCACAGTCGACATGACAGCTGAAGTCAATACTTCTGGCAATACAGGCAAGGGTCTTAAGGGACATGGACAGAAATTGTAAAAAAAAAAAGTAGATGCAAAATTAAAAACAATTGAAGACAGTACAAGTTGTGGGCAAAAAAAATCACCATGGCAAAAACCATTGCTCAGGAGGAAGTAGAAAGGAGAAGACTACAGTATAAATACAGGCTTGAAGAAAGCAAAGCTAAAAGCGAGCATGAACAGAAAACTGAGGATAGGGATACTTTTAATAGAGGCGGTCACAATTTTTATATTTTGCAGGCGATTTTAAAACCGCCATAGCGTCTTTTTCGTAGAAGGCGTACTCATCGTATTTCGTATTCTGCAAGTTGCTGCCGGGGCGCACAACCGTGTACTTGATGCATTTTTTGAAGAATCAGGATTGGCCCGGACACACGGAAGTCCGGTGGCTATCGCGCAGTCGCGTTGTTCAGCGTGTTTGTGAATTACGAGACGAGCTGCTCATTTTTCTAAACCAGCATAACGAATCGATGGCACACTTCTTTACAAACGAGACATAGGTTGCCAGACCAGGTTATCTTAGCACAAGTCTATGTGATGGTGTGCATTTCTGCGACCATTACAATGGACAACTAGCTTTGCCAATCTCTGGTTCAGCTCTAAAGCCAACTCTCTATCAAAGAAGTATTTTGCACAACATGTTATTGCACTAAGATCTAGTGCTGCAGAGGTTATGGCTAAATGACTGTCATTGGTGAAAAGAAGGCATTGATTCTTATAGATATGGCTGGTTGGGTGCGAACATGTTATTTAAACTAAACTCTCCACTATTATAGAGACATTGCAGGCAACATCCTAGTAAACGTTAAGCAGGGAGGTTTGCATGCTGGGTCAAAGAGCAGGGAAGTCATTTTGGCATTTTCCGTGAGGCACAAACCTTTTCAAACAACTTGAAGAATCTTACCTGTGAACAGTTTTATGCATATGTGATTGCTGTTGATCTGTGAAAAGTTGGCTCCACCGAGAAATCACATAATTAATAAAGATCATAATGTAATGTGATTGTACAATTGGCCGTTTAAGTAATATTTTTCGACATTTTGAAAAAGGCGTCCATTGAATTTATATTTACTTTTTAACATGACTGTTTCTTGGTCGATTCACTAAGAGTAGGAAACACTTATTGACAGCTATGATAATAAAATTGTAAGTTATCATTATTATTATAAACATTTGCTTAGAGGGTAAATTAGTAAACAATTGAGTGTTATTGACCAATACAATTAAAGCCAATTTTATTTTTGAAAGAAAGTGCTATGTATCTAGCATAATTCACGCCATATTGATCCCAACCGTGAGAGCAGACGAGTGGAGTGTGCATCTAAAGAGTGGCACAAACGGTGAAGGAGAGTTGAGTAGAGCAAATGTGAGTATTGAAGAGAAACACTTGTTGATTGGGTTGTTTGCTAATAATAAAGATTCTTTGCTGGAGTAAATTCGTAGAATCTTCGATACACTTATTTCTTGATCCAGAGGGAGAAGTGACAGGCGATAGACGGAATAACAACTCCACTTCTGAATTTCTGCATCTGTCTTACTGCCACTCTGATTTGACCTTGCACTTGACTTTTCTGGGGTTGTGGCATTCCATCTTGCTGAAGTTCTGAGTCTTACGTGCGCCCTTCTTCAGCCTGTTCTGCAAATACAAAAATTATATTACTGCTACGTGTTTTACATTTTTTTTAGCGATAGTAAAGCGTTTTTACATCTGTGGTAAACACGAAATCGGTCTTTTTTATAAATTAAATTTTGGTACTTGAGTTGGAGACACGTTAGCAAAACATATATTTTTGGAAAGGAAATAATTTGTAGATTTTAAATATGTTTTTAAAATTTCAAGCGCTTTAAGGAATTTTATGTTATCGGCGCTCAAAGCTTTATACGTTAACCAAATATTTATTTTTGTTCAAAAATACATTATTTTTTACGCGCATCGTTTGCTAAAGCAAGGCCTTTGTAACAAAAAAATTATGTTTTTAGCTTTACGCATTCCAGAGTTATTGGATGTCAAACTTCTTACTGAAGTCTTGCTAACTTCACCGTCGTAAATTATTTAATTATAAATTGCTTTACGAATCAAAATAAGCAAATAGAAAACTTTTTCAAACAAAAACTATCGGGTAAAAGTTCCGGAACGTCGATACTCTGCAACTCTCCAAACCAAGGGCAAAAACTAAGACGTGAGAGCAACGAGCTTCAATATTCATTCATCTCAACAGTAACAAAAAAATTAAAGAAACAAAAAATCTTCATTAATTTGCTAATAAAGCTAAACAAAAGTCTAATTAAATGATTTAAACATTTGGCGAATCAAACAGGACCAATCCGTCATTTGAGTACCTCCTTGATGGCTAATACGTAAATTATCAAGTACTTGGTTTAATATTGTATTGTAATTGATAATTAAACATTCTCAAACGAATGTACTGTATTAGATAATTAGTGTAATCACTGTAAATCCCAAAAAGAACACAGATCATATTTGCTTAACAGGAAGCTAATTTTGGGGGGCAGGGGAAGGAGGGAGGAAATGGCTCCCTAACTTGACCTGACTCAAAAAAAGTTATTTCCTCATGTTTTATGTGCGAACAATATTTGCTTTATTGTATTTAAAACTTCTAAATTGATTACATTATTATATTATATTATTTCATTATTACAACCTAAAGTTGAATCTTGTAAAAATTGTAATTCAAAACAAAAAATCAAGCACAAATCGAATTAAAAAGATTCTCAAAAATTAGTCAGATACTTCCACAGAAATACCAAGTCTTGAAATGAGTTCCTTGAAGGTCATAAGATGATGATAAATCCACGTTTTGTTATTCATCACCTCGTTGAGTATGTCATCGACGGACATTTTGCCTTTGTGTGTTATCAGTCTCGCGTATGTTTCATACTTTCCCTCCACGAAGAGGAATAACTTGAAATGCTTTAAGGCGTGGTAAATTCGGATCGATTCGATTGACAAATCGTTGATGAAATACATTTTAGAATTTATCTCATCACTTCGCAGAGTATTCGCAATCTGTTCATCGTATCCTTTTTCGAACTTAAGGGTGTCGGGATCGTAGTGGGGTCCGAAAAATGTTATGACTCGATTGGCTTTCAAGTGTTGATCGTAACTCTCATTGCAATCGTACTGAACGTTTGGCGCTATTCCGTCCATCAAAGAAACTTTATAGTAAGGCAAGGAATCAAGTGTTTCCCTAAAGTCTGGCTTCCACGAAGTCTCCGGCTGAAGTCTTTCAAGACTTTCTGAGATGATATTGTCGATCTGAATTAATGGCTGAAGAAATTCATCGAAGCCTCCCGCTCTAATTTGCTCCAAGCGTGTCTCATCTAAACCCTTACAAAGAAGAATGTAAAGGTATGTATTGAAGACGCTGAATAGTGGATCGTTTTCCAAATTTTCAATTTCTCTCCCCTCGTACGGCATCGACACTTGGAAAAACTTAGTTTGTTCGTCGATTACTTTTATTTGCCGTACTCTTACTGCTTTGTAACGAATTCTTAAATCAAATTCACAAAAATTGTAGATCGTGTCAGGACGATGGAGAATCACATTATCTTCGAGGAATGGAATGTAATTCTGCAACATTTTCTTAGCATTGATACGATAAATAGTTTGCATCTCTTTCTGGAACATGTTTTGTCGTTCGACAACGAAATCTCCAATTTTGTAACAGCCGATGTCGTCAGGCACCGTGAAAAGAACTTTTCCGGGGTAAGGCATCTGAGCCGCCGGTAAAGCAACGTGCTGATCGGGCGCCTTAATTTTTCTTGGACGTCCACGGCCTCTTTTAGGCGGCTCACCGTTTTTGTTATTTAGAGCCTGATTGTTTAAGCATTTAACATGGTCAAACCGCTTTGTAATGTCTCTCTCTTCCTCATAACTTTTATCATGAACATCCCTGGCATCAGTGTGTCTAGGAGCAGAGTCCCTAGAATGCTCCAGTTTTTTATTGGCCAATTTTCTTTGAGTAGATCTTAGACATTCTGAAAAGTCATCTTCACTTTCATTTTCATAAACGTAACCATCATCGAGGTCGCCTTCAATTTTTAGTCTCTTTTCAACCTTCATGTCCTCGCGTCTGGGTCTGCCTCTCTTTTTTGCTGGCCTTTCACTGTTCGTATATTTCAAATCGTGTGATTCTGATATAACATTATCTGTGGCATCCGCATTGCAGGGTTCCATCAGAATTTCTCGCTCTTCCCCATTTAAGAAGTTTATAAAAACATCGTTGAATGTAGCACGAGGTTTACTCTTGACAGTACTACAAAGTCTGGTCTCTTCTTCGGTTTCGACAAATTCTCTGACAAACTTGAATTCATCATCTTCTGGAGTGATGGGCATTACTCCGATCATTGGGTTTTGTGTGGAAGAAGGAACCTTTATTTGGTCTGTTGCGTTCTGATTAACAGAATGTACAACATTGTAATCTCCTGAATGTTGTGAAATTCCATTATGTAAGTCAATTCCATTCTCAGCATTATCTACTAATTCTGATGATCCGTTGTTATTTGAGAAAACTTGTTGGTCATTGTGATCTGACTTTACCAATTCGAAATTCGATAAGTCGATATCTTCTCTC
>JAJTWR010000432.1:0-7500 GCA_021613335.1 Whitmania pigra
AAACAATCGAATATAACAAAGCGAGCAGTAGAGATCAGCACGCGAGCGATAAACCATAGAACTATATTATTATTATTAGGAGGATTAGGAGGTTGCTTAGGAGGAGGATGAGGATTATTAGGATTATTATTATTATTATTATTATGATTATTATTATTATTATTAGGATTATTATTATTATTTATTATTATGATTATTATTATTATTATTATTATTATATTATTAGTATTAATTATTATTATTATTATTCTTATTATTATTATTATTATTAGTATGATTATTATGATTATTATTATTATTATTAGTATTATTATTCTTATTATTATTATTAGTATTATTATTATTATTATTATTATTATGATTATTATTATTTTATTATTATTATTATTATTATTATTATTATTATTATTAGTATTATTATTCTTATTATTATTATTATTATTATTTTATTATTCTTATTATTATTATTCTTATTATTATTATTATTATTATTATTATTATTATTATTATTATTTTATTATTATTATTATTATTATTATTATTATTATTATTATATTATTATTATTATTATTATTATTATTATTATTATTTTATTATTATTATTATTATTATTCTTATTATTATTATTTATTATTATTATTATTATTATTATTATTATTATTATTATTATTATTATTATTATTATTATTATTATTATTATTATTTATTATTATATTATTATTATTATTATTATTATTATTATTATTATTATTATTATTATTATTATATTACATTTAACATATTAGTATATATACTTCAAAGGGGTACGGCCAAGGTGGATGGAAATGAAAGAATACCTAGGCTAATGGGTATTCAGCCAAAGATCAAATTGGTAAGCTCCGAGGCCGATAGCAGCGGCGAATCCCATGAACAAGAAATATCAAAAAGTTCAACCCCAAATATTAAGAGACTGATGATGACAACGGTGACATCAAATCCATCGCTCGAATCGACATCAATTCATCAGAGTTCATCCAGGGCCGGAGTTCCTACAGATCCATTCACAGCAGTAGTTCATCCTCATCATCCCCCTCTTCAGTCGATCTCTCTGGAATAATTTGGACGCTTCTTGCAGCATTTTTTTTCTTAATTATTTTTTACTCCGCCTACTCAATGGTAGAATTACAATGTCGGCTACAGTTATAGTTATATGTTATATATTGAAATAACCCGGGGGTCCGCAAATAAGTAAGTTAACTAATAAGTTTATTAGAGCAGGTATTCAGTTAACGGAACTGAATAATAGAAGTTAAGTGTTGAAGGAATTGAGGTACTTAAGGATGCAAATGGTTATTTGGGCTTCCAAGTTGTCTTGATTCTCGTTGTTTGTCAGGTGATTATCGAGAATGCTTTTCTGTAGCAAAAATAGATCCCACGTGCCCGGAAAAGATGCCAAATATAATTAAGTATAAATTTAATTATATTAGCAATATAAACTTAATTAATTTCCAAAAATCTAAGTTTACAACATTACACCCTCCTTAAATCTGTTCGTCCCGAACAGACTGCTGCTCCCCGTGGTACTTCGCCAGTTGGGGAATGTGTGCCACCTTCATTTTTACTCTCGGGACACAATCTCTAACATGGTGCCCATGCATCACCATTGTTTCAATGCAAGCCCTTCCTCTTCTCGTATCTCTACTAAAACGCTTGCTGAAAAAGATCAGCAAAACAACCAACAGCACTAAATGCTCGCCTCGAATCTCCGACGACTTCCGAAGGCCAGAAAGCCCGCCCTGACTGAGAACTCCACAAATGAACTCCTCAGACATTGATCCCATCTTATCAACCACGTACTCACGACCGCCGAGTACCTCACCGCCACCCTTAGTTACAATGACATCCGCAGCTCCAACCTTCACAACATCCACAGCTGAATCGAATTCGGAAACTCCCAACCCCAGTTCCTCCACTGATTCCTCAACTCGAGGAGGCTCCACTCTGGTCTCTCCCAAAGTCCCCCCTTCAATTATTTCTTCGGTTCTCTCCACAACCGATACCAACGAGGCAATCGTGCACGGAATTGGCTCATCGGGCACTGGCGCGACTTCTCTGGAGTTTGCGAAACTTTCCCTCAGCTCACCTTTGTCCTCATTCTCAACATTTATTGGGAGCTCCACTATTGGACTGTCCCCGTCAACTACCAAACTGGCCTCACTCACCTCAGCAAAGGTCTCCTCAGCACCGTTCTCCTCACCCAGCTCTTCCCTCAGCTCCATTCCCGATTCCTCACTCCATGGAAGAAACACTTCGCTTTCCAAAGTTCTTCCATCTACAATTTCCTCGGTCTCCTTCTCAACCGAAACCAGTGTGGCAATCGGGTACACTGCTGAGGCCTCAGCTGGCATGATGTTTATGGTGCTTGATGGAGTCTCCTCCGGTTGGTAGCTAGTAGAGGCCTTGTTGGAGAAAACCTCAGTTACTTTTTCCATCTTTTCTTCAAAGCTTTGCATCATTTTATCCATATTTCCCATCACCCATTTCAGACCCGGATCAACAAATATATAAGCTTCTGGATCCTCACCCTGGTCTACTATCCACGACAGCAGGCGATCCTGCAATTCTTCCCTGGAGCCTTTCGAATCCATTTGCCTCAACTTAAGCTCACGTCTCATTCCAGCAAAAGTTAAATCTTCTAAGACCTTGCTCATGACTTACTTTTTGGGATCCCACTCCTGACACCAATGAAATAACCCGGGGGTCCGCAAATAAGTAAGTTAACTAATAAGTTTATTAGAGCAGGTATTCAGTTAACGGAACTGAATAATAGAAGTTAAGTGTTGAAGGAATTGAGGTACTTAAGGATGCAAATGGTTATTTGGGCTTCCAAGTTGTCTTGATTCTCGTTGTTTGTCAGGTGATTATCGAGAATGCTTTTCTGTAGCAAAAATAGATCCCACGTGCCCGGAAAAGATGCCAAATATAATTAAGTATAAATTTAATTATATTAGCAATATAAACTTAATTAATTTCCAAAAATCTAAGTTTACAACAATATGTTATATGTTATAGTGGCTCGTACTCCTTTGGGTAATTTGAGCATTTAAAAAAAGGATAAATAAATTAATAAAGTAAAATCATCGTCACTGCCATCCTTGCATTAAATGCAACGACAGTTGAAAAAATGTTTCTTGATGGTGTTGGAATCAGGCCAGCTTTATTCGATCTGAATATTTGGAAGTTTTCTGAACTAATAATTATTATGACATAATGTAATTAATCTTTCATTATTTATCAAATTATTCAGTATCATTTATGGAAGTTAAAACGCTAATTTGTCATTGGTTTCACCTGATTTTAATCAGTAATTTGGTATAGGATAAAGGTTGAAGTATTGTTTTTTTGTGTCACCAATTATTGTACGGAACAATTTAACATTTGAAAATGGTGCATTTATAAGATGTTTAAAATCAACGCTTTTGGTACATGTCCACCGATTATTTAAAATTTGCTTTTAGCCAGAATTCTGCTTGTTTAGATGCAATTTACTATGTATCCCTTCTGCTTTCATACCAACTCAGTTAGCGTGCTACTATAAAAAGTTCAAAATAGCTTCTCTTTAATATATGAAGACTACACCGAAAGAACGGACATAGTCACAGTTTTTCACTTTTGAGTAAATCGAAATTTCAACTTTGAAGACTTTTTTCAGCAAAATCAATTATTAAATAAAACATGTTAAATTTTTTTCTGATTGACTACTCATTTATGTAGAGGTAAAATAAATTTTCAAGACCTAAATGTGTAACACATTAACACAAGAAAAATTTTCTTGGAGGAACTTAAATTTGGACTTCGCCCGTTCTCCCAAATTTTGATGATTTTTTTTTTATTTTTCAATAAATAAAAGCCAAAAACAAAATCAAATCATCTAATACAAATGACTAATCAAAACAGTAATAAAATAAAATAAAAACTAGAGTATTTCATTGTTTTAGCAATTATGTTTTGAAAAAACAATCCTTCTAATGCAATGCTTGTTAAGTAAAAAAGTTACTCAGAATCATCACTAATTTCTATCAGATAAAACTGATCAACTGCATCCCCATTGTGACACAAACTAGCAAAAAAGTTCTGACTAGTTTCTCTGTTGCAAAAATTCTTTAAAACCTGCAAATCTTTGAACTTTGGTATGCTCAAGGGGATAGCTTTATCATACAACTGTCTTCATATGATGACATGCAAGAACTGTTTATTTTGCATTTCTGTTTGCTTTAAGATTATGTTGAATTATTTAAGCTGTTGGTTATGCTGGTGAATCCTCTCTTAGGTTTGGGACATTCCTGATTACAATGTCATATCTTAAATTAGCTTCGTAATAAATTGAAATTTTGACTCAAGTCTAAATAGGGAAAATTATTTAATTAATATAAATAATTACAAAATAAAAACGATAATGTTAAAATAAAACGATTGTTTTAATAGAAATAGTGTTTTTAGGAATTAGACCAAAAGATATGTTCCAAGTCGTGGTACCTCTTTCTATAAGCATCGCAGGCACCTTCCTTCCTCCACTACCCTCAAACTCCTCGGTGTTATTTTTGATTCACACCTCACCATTAAAGAACATTCGCTTCTATTATCAAATCCTGCAATCATTCTCATCTGGGCGATCCGGCACACCCGTCCGCTACTTCCCGTTGATATAACTTCCGCCCTTGCACGCTGCCTTGTTCTATCTCGCCTAAACTATTGTAACTCTCTTCTTTATGGCACATCTGCTCCTTTAATTCAATCCTTGCAATGCGTCTAAAACAAGCTTGCCAGGCTTGTTCTCCTCAACCCTCAATAGTCCAGCCATCCTTGCAGCCATCCTTGCAGTATCGAATTACATGTAATTCGTTACAAAAAAATTTTTGTACTGTAACAAATTACTATTTTCGGTCATACTTTTAATTCGTTTTAATTCGGCACAACACGTTACAAAGTAACTTAAATAAAATTTTAAATTAGTTTATTTTATTTTAAAACTTTATTAAACTTTTAGATTGTTATTCTTTGGTTCGTTCGAAAACCTCCTTCTTTCCGATCATCGCTCATTTGTTATTGTGGTTATCGCCGGTCTTTTTGTTAAATCGGAAATTGTGGATTAGTCATACCGAAGCTTTTTTAATATATAATATTGTATACATATAATAATATAAGATAAGATTTAATATATGGTAGTATGGATTCATTTGAAGCCAGTTTGAGTGTCGTTAGCGAAGATAAGAGGAACAAGGGTGAAGATAGTCCGTGGCCGTATTTAAACAAAATGTTCAGATTTCAATCACAGGAAAATCATATAAGTATGCATGCCTACTCTGCCAACAGAAAAAAAAACTATATGTTCAGCATATGAAGGTTCTTCATCTAACTTGAAGAAGCACGTGAAACGCATGCATCCAACAGAAGTTAAGGAATATGGGATATCTGTTGCCAACGGCTGTCAAGCTTCATGAGAAACTGGTAGCCAAAATAGAATCTTCTAATGAAGCAATGGTGGACGAGCTGAAAGCATCTCATTCATCTGATGTTGATAGTGTTGAAGACAGTTTCTTCAATTGCACAAGGTCAACTGATATTCTGATGCAGTATCTTCAAGACCGATCAGATAACATGAACATTATTTATCCAGTTGAACGCTCCTCTGCCTGCTACTGCAGCTGTTGAACGTTTATTCAGCTATGCTGGTATGAACAGCCGAAGGACCATAATGAGCGACAAACTATTCGAGGACTTAGTTATGTTAAAAATTAACAAATGTTTGTGATTGTAATAAATAATAACACCAAAAGAATGCATTAGTTCAAATGTTATTTCTTAATGACTGTTAATACTAGCAGTTAATACCAATAATTGTTTAATAATAATGGCGGCATCAAAGTTACTTGTAATTTTTACTTAAAAGTAACTTTTGGATGCTGTAACTTTTTACTTTTACTTGTGTAACTTTTTGAAACAATACTCTTACTTATACTTAAGTAGCTTTTTGAGCTATTACTTTTACTTGTAACTAATTACCGAAATGAGGTAATTTTTACAAAACGGCTATTTTGTCGCCGGGCTATTTTGACGGGATAAAAGTATCACTGATTTTTATTTAATTTTAACTTTTTAACTCGTTGTTTCCCATTTTCAACTTGTTCACCAATTGCTTTGAAATTTTGCTCAATGTTTCATTTGTTGTTAAAAAATTGTTTATATAGATGTCACACCTGCGACTTGTCTTTTCTTCGAAAAACGGCGCCATCTGTTGGACGTAAAAACATCACACTAAATTTGGATTTCATGATAACACTTATACTACATACACACATTTGGCTCTATAACAATATTACTAACATTATAATAGTTCGAACGATATCGACGAAGTAATACGCAGCGAAATACCCGATGCCGATGATTTAACAAAACTGAGACACGCGTCACATGTTGATCTATTATTGAATTATTATTATTATTATTATTATTATTACTATGCATATAAAGAATATGAAATTGTTGCCTATCACCCCGCAAATTAATTTGTTTTATAAATCTGGCTCAATTACGTTTTACTCGCTGTGCATCAGCATTTCACAACCATCGCAAAAGTGGTATAATAGCGAGGTGGCATAGTACCGAGATTTGACTGTATTGACATTGCCTCTCCTATACTCGTTTGCTTTGAATTCCTCCGTTTTTCTATTTCATTTTAATCTCTTATTTCTTTGTGATGATGTTCGATGCCTGATGTCGGCTAAGTTGTTTTGTGTACTTTGTGCCATTTGTTGCGTCGTTGGCTCGATAAAGAGCAACAGCGATGAGTTACTTATTACTCCGCCTTGGAGCTCCGACAGGGATCCTCAGAGGAATTTCCTTCGTCTTCAAACTTTTCGGCCCTTTGAGTCTCCTTACGTTTTCGGGGGGCTGGCCGCATCAGGTGATCAGCCGGATGTCCCTGTCGGTTTGGTCTTGCTGGACCCAATTCTTACCGCCGGCTTTGTTATGCCGGTCACTGCTGCCTGGACTGGAGCGACTGCGAAAGCTCTCAATGGCTTCTTCATGTTGCATGCTGTCTGTTTGTCACCTACAAATTTTGACTATGCGGGGCTCTCATTGGCCTTGTTATGTCGATCGCCTCCACCCCAGTTTGCCTACAGCGGTCATGAAAGCTCTCAGTGGCTTTTTCACACCGCTTTAATGTAAGCAAACTGGGCCTTACAATGTTTTTGTAGAGGCAGCCGGAGATAGAAATTTTCGGGACTCGACCGCGGGCCTTTTCGAGGCCGCGGTTTCAACCGCAGTTCATGTTGCTTCGCGAGTCCGCGGTCGGTCCATTTCCCTCTACAACACCGTGTCTCTCAGCCAATGGTTTGGCCCTGTCGTTCGGTGGATCATTTATACCGGAGACCGACGGCTTTCCCCGGTTGCCTGTAGTGGCCTCTTAAGACTTCTTCTGGCTCCAGATGCAGAATGAAACCGCTTCAGCGACCTCAG
>JAJTWR010000432.1:12500-32500 GCA_021613335.1 Whitmania pigra
ATGACTCAGTTTGAAGGTAGTCGATCGGTTTGGGAACCATCAGAAGACAAAGTTAGAATTTTAAATAAAAAAAGATTTAAATATTTAACAGCATCAAGAAATTCGAATTTTGCAATTGATTCAAAGTATGATTATTATATGAACTGGCGTCTGAATATTCATTGAATAATATTTGTAATTGTATTTTTTTATTGATTTTTATTGAAATTGATTTATTGTATTAAAAATTGTAATTTTAGAGGCTCGTGGGTATCTACAAGGATCCCTCGGTCGATGCATCTGCCACCGTCGCTATCAAAAAAGTTGAAGAAATTGAGGAAATTCTTTATGTGAGACTTATATTGCAACATTATATTTGAAGTTGTTTGTTAAATTAATTAAATTCACGTTAAACATTACACGTTCTGGACAAATTATTATAAGTTGTAACTCAAAAGATATAAATATGAACTTGGTATATTGATATTTTGATTAAGTAACTATTCTATTACTTCCTGTAAACTACCTCAGACAATCTCATTCTCATATGCCAACAAGTCTTACTCCGTCGAACCAGGCGTTAATTTCTCAGACAAGCCATCTTTTGAGAAATTTGGGGGTGTAACAATTGAAAGGGAAAACCACAGAAGCAACTACACCAGACTTCTGATTATTGATCGAAAACTTCATTCACTTCTTGAAATTCCGAAAGTAAAATTTCGGCAGGATGTACATTTGGATAAAGGTGAATTTCAGAGAAGTCATTGCATACAATATACAAAAACTAATTGTAGACATATCATAACGATGCAATTGTAATGATAATTAATTACCGTAGTTTCACCTGCGCGTTATGCTTGATTTTACAAATTACACATTCCTCTTTGCGTTAAAATCGCATATGTGTTATGAAAATTAAATTTACGCTAATTTGGCTTCTGATCAACCAATATTAGAAATTTAATTGAAATCACTTTTATTTGATAATTTATCAGAATATTAAGTTTTATACTTCAAACTTTAGATGGTTTATTTGAATCAGTCTGTAATTAGTTGAACCCTGGCTCGGAAGGTAGCGTCCCTGACAGTAAAAGCGACAGTCGTTACGTGTCGCGTTCGCAACCCACAGAGCACCCCTTGGTTGAGCGTCCTTGACACTTACGGTTATGGTGCTATACTCATAAATAGAACGTATAAAATTTCCAAACAAAAACGTTTTCTAAGATATGTTTATGTCTGCTTGTGACACCAGCAGCGATATTTGTAAGAATTTGGTAATTATTGAGAAATAAATTTTTTATAAGCACTCTAACATCTAAAACATATTTGAAAGTTGTTCCTAAGTATCAGTTAAGAGACATACAGAAACATATTAAGCAGAAACCCATCTAACGCAGAATTGGTTTACAAGTTCTTATAAAAATTACTTTTGTTAGTTAAATTATTTTGCTAATTTGTGCTGCTCTTTTGCCAATTTCTTTTGCTCTTGAAATAACTTGAAGATTGAAAGCTTGCATGACTTGTTTATCAATGTTAATGACCTCGCTCTTTAAATCAGAAGCACTTCTATGTATCACTGCAAGTATCATCCATGAAAATGATAGCCAATAGAGTAATTTGTTTTGACATTTTATTAAATTAAACATTTGAAATTAAATTTAAAATAAGATTACAATTTAAAACGTCTCCATTTGTTCAACCATTACACAATGTCGGAAAACTAACATAATTCATTATTATTTCTCAATGAATTCGAAGTCTCATTGAACGTGATGAATATAAAAACATTTAAATAATTAAGCTTAATTATTAATATTTATACCAAAGAAAAGAATGCGTTATAATCGTCTTAGTGATTTACAATTTTATTTTACACATGTCATTTAGGAACACAAATAAATATTAATACTAATTGATTTAATGTAAATTATGATGTGACCCTTAGTTAATTTTATAATGGGTTTTCAGATCAACTAAAAAAATTTATAAAAGAAACAAGGTTGAAGAAAAGATCGGCTGGAATATCAGAAAGACTGTTGACCATCGAAATGTTCACAGTTATAGATTACACAATCTTTAACAAGTGAGATGGATGATTTTTATTTAATCTGAGATAACATTTAAACAATTAAATTACAAATCTCTCTTTTAAAGATATTTCGCAGAAAGTAAAGCTTCATCAGTAAATGAAAAGAAAGAAGATGCTCGAAAGACAATCAAATATTTCTTCACCCACATCATGGAAGAAGTTAGTGATTCAAGTGCCATAAAATCATTACAGTTTTGTGCAGTTTGGCAATGAGTAGCATGCCAGCATAAATAAAGATAGTCGTTACGTGTCATGTTCGCAACACAGCCTGCACCGCTACATAAATGGTGGATTGGTTAACAAGTGCCTTGACATCCTACCCGGATACATGAGGCACTCAAAAAGTCGACTATTTAGCAAATCACAACGGTCGATTTTTTTTTAAATTATTATATTATATATAAAGATTATCAATAAAAAAGAAGCAGTGGCTAAGCTGGCAGGATTAATTACATCACTAGGATCAAAATAAATTGTTTATTGTTTTTTTAAGATGAAGATGAATTTCGAGTCCATCAAGAGCATTTTGTTCATCGATCCTGTCGTCAAGTTCACTGTCAAATGGGCGGGAGCACTGATTGCCGAAGTATTTTTGTCATTATTTGTTAACAAATATTTTTTCGAAGGTTTTCTTCGTTAAATTGTTTTATTCACCACGTTTTATCTTATTAAGTGATTCAATACAGCAATCAATCAATCGATCAATCAATTAATTTTCCATTATTTTAATTTCAGAGTCCCAGTGACGTCCCATTTATTGAGGTGTCAAAAATTGATTCACATTCTATTGAATCAGACGTGGTTTTTGATGAGATGGCCAAATGGGAGAGCAACGAAAAGTCAAAAACAAATGAGTCTCGGCTGCCAAATTATGACTTTGTCACCTTATTTACAAGGTTGAAAGTGATAATTGATATTTGCCTTTATTAACTTTATGCTAATCGTTGTTATCGACAACCTATTAGTGAAACTCGATGAATTTTATCGATCATCATCATCGTCATCGCCATCTTCATTGTCATCATCATCATCATCATCATCATCATCATCATTAATAGCCAAAATATCGTTATCGGATATCTATCTTGGTCAAAACTCATCCATGACTCAAAACATTTCCTTTCAAAAAATGTTCAACTATCAGAAAGAAAACAAGAACACTCATTTAATTGACATACATCGTTATGCACAAAATTTGAAAATAAATTAAAATATATTAAACAATTTATAAGCATTACAAAATAGAGAGATACTTTTGTTCAACCAGTACATTGTACTCTTGCTGTGTTTATGTTTGATCTCGTCAATGAGCTATTGCACACTAAATTAAAAATTGCATTCTAGAACTTTTTCGAGCTTTTTAGTTTAAGAAAATATTCGTCATCGTGTTTCAATTTGTGTTAAATGTGGTGTTATATTTTAATTTCTTTATGTCCAGTAAACGAATTTAAATTTATCCAAATTCAACATAATGTGCTATTTCAGTTACCATATCAAGTACCATGGAGAACACATATATGGCGTACAACGCAACGAAATCTGCACCCCATCAAGTTCTGCCTTAGTCCACTATGCTCATCTTCATTACACTGCAAATGTCGCATCTCATGAACTGGGTCACGCGTAAGTATAAAAATTTGTATTTAGAAAATATTATGAATATATGGAATGAAAATTCTATTGATAATGGTGTTTCCATTTCATTACATGAAAGTTTTAACATACGACACGACGGATTCGGAGGAACTTGTCTCGAAAACTACATTATGGAACCAGGATTCGCAGATTATTCAAAGGACAATGTTAACAACGCCTTCGAATTCTCGGATTGTTCATTTATATGGCTTATGGGTAAACTTATGCAGCTAGATAGGTAAGTCAAGAAATCAGTAATTTACTTCTTAAATTGTGTGGCTTGTCAACATCTAGAAAATATGATAAATGCACTGATATTTATTAATTAAATGTATATATAAAATGTAAAATTGTAAACTACAAAAAATATTTATAATTTTTATGTAGATACTAGATAAACACAACAAATAATGAACGTTTTAATCGACAATCCAAACGAGCATTACATAAACATTCATTAGATATGGTACAAACTGTTTGACGGACGGAGGAGACAAAGACAATCCGGAGAGTGTCCTTTTTTTAGATTTGTACCCAGGACAATTATACGACCTTGATGACCAGTGCAAAATAGTTTTTGGGCCAAACTCTTTCTATTGCGGCGTAAGAAAACAAATGCTTTTATTAAATTATAACTTGATTTGTTGCTGAAACTTTCATAAAGGCTAACACAACGAATATATCATCATATTTAAATGTGAATTTTTTTTTTAGTGTTTTTATGATCTTTTAAAATTTTTGTTTAAATTTAATCTTAATTTTCACAATACTGAATTACATTAATCGAAAGTTTTTGATAGATTAGCTTGCTTAATTATACTATTAATTACTCTAAAAATAAATATTTATTCATGATTCTTGAGGAATGCCGCTCAGAATATGTGAAATTTTATTTAAGTTTCAATTTATGGGATTGGACCTACCAAAAATCAATGCTCTGTTTCGTTACATCAATAATACGTTTAATTTTCTAGTTATTAAATTTCAAACATTTATAATTTGTACAAAAATGTCAAGTGAGATTTAAGCCTTTTGTTGAAAATTTCAAATTATTTTATACATACATTGATAAATATGTACAATACATATAATTAAAATAAGTACATAAAATGTTCAAAAATATGGAATCTTTCTACTATTCTTTCTACAGATTGGCCTAGCAAGAGGCAATAACAAGAAAGTGTACTAGTTTAATTAATGCCATAATTTGATTTATTAGGCATTTGAACTGACTTTTTAATTTGTGTCAAAAGTAGCGCTCTAACCCAAGCTTAGATACACGTGTCAATCAAGCATTATCAACGAGAAGTTATTTCAAATTAAGGGCAAAGAAAACGATCAGGACATGTGTGAGGTCATTAGATGCCACAGAGATAATACATGCATAGGCCATTTTCTCCTCAACGCAATGGATGGAACTACCTGCTCGAATGGTTCTTGGTGTCGCAGGGGAAGATGCGTATCCAATAGAAGAGCTCCAAAAGCTCCAAGTAAATGAAAGAATTGAATTCAATACGATAGATGTTTGTTATTGTTTCTGTTAATTTTAAAATATGAAATAGTTGCCAAGATTAACTAAACAATTGTTTGTGAGGTGCAAGTATTACATTTATAAGAATCAACGTGATCTTAATTCTGATTCGACCGCCACAGAAACGTGTGTCAGTGGCGACTCTAAACTTCCACTCATCCATAACTCTGAAAAGGTTATGTGTGAAGATTTAATCGATCAGAACCCAAGCATGTGCAATGACAAAGAAGTAAAAAATATTTGCTGTGCATCATGTGATGGCAACCGGACAAAAAATGGAGGTATGGGATTGGAATGAGAAACATTAGCCGATCAAAGTTAACAATCTTATTAACTATTAAATAATAATTTATTAATTTTATTGAACCTCAAGGTTGCCAAGACACCGTGGATGAATGCACCAGACTTGAGCCTAGGGACTGCTACATCAATTACTATGCTACAACTTGCTGTAAAACTTGTCGTGATTTCATTTTGAATCCATCAGAAGCAAACTGTCTCTATGGAGATATGGATTCCAGATGTTCGCTAATGGTACCCAGTGTATGTCATCTCAATAGTCGATTTTGTTGTAAAACCTGTGCAGCTTATCAACAATCAGCAAAAAACACAAGTGAAGGTTTTGCTTATCCAATCACAACTAATGTTCCCTCATCACCTACGACAATCACAAATATCACAAGTGTGACATCAGAAACAGCGATACTTTCTATTACCTCCACAGCTACAGGTATGCCATCCCCTAACACTGTTTACAATTATTAAACTTTTCACACTATTAATAATATTTTCAATCATATTTAAAAATTATCAAATTCAAAGCCAATCCTACCAGCTCTGCCTTAAAAGAAATTATAAGTTTGCCTTCAACAGTTCAATTTTTGACGACCGCCATCGATTCAAAGACTACATCTTCCACGAAACCAACGATAATCAACGGTTTGATTTCCGTATTTACAAATGCAAAATATTCAATACTGCTGCCCTACAAATTCAAGCGATGTCTCTGCAGATTCCTGTGCCCATGGAGACTTTAGAGGTGTATTAGAATTTGTCAGCCTTTGGCAAGACCATAAGAATTTCCGATGTGAGGAACTAGTCAAATATAATCCCTATCTCTGTCACTATGAAGCTGTCCATAAATACTGTTGTGCTTCTTGTAGCAGTAAGGAAGTGAAAGGTGGGTGCGTTAAATTAGCCTTTTTTTTGTTAGCTCACTTACTAAAAGAAAAAGATAATTTTTGTCATGATAACATGTGACATGTTTAAATTCTAAAACTTATTTGGAGTGTCTCGTAATAAAGAAATGTTTCCAAATATTTTACAAAAGTTGTTGAAAGGATGCATAAAGTTTCATGACTATATTTCAGATTTCTGCAAACACGATGATGCAAAGGCGCGGTGGAGTTATGCCGAGAACTATTTCACTTGTAAAGAAATAGTAGAATACGATCCTAACGTGTGCAAATATGAACACGTTATTCAAAGGTGTTGTCATTCGTGTGGACGATTTACAATCAGAGCTTTGGAGGAATAGATCTGTGATTATTTTGACAAGTTTACCTTTGCTAGATAAAACATTTTGTCGAAACAATTCTCTCAGTTATGTTAAATAAAATTAATAACACTTAAATTTTTGGTTGAAGGCATAAAGCAATTCGTTTCATCGCCATGTTCGTTATTGCGGGGAATACAATTTCCAATAACATAATACAACATAACATTAAGTTATAGTGGTTTAAGGAGACTAATGTCCATGTAATAAGCCACTACTACATTTTATATCAGTATCCAAATTTCGATAGTCGTATTTTAAATACTTTTTTTTTTAAATTGTATTTGTTTAACTAAGTAGAACAATGAACCTAATCCAACAGAAAAAAACAACCAGACGAAATAACCTACGGTTCAGCCTTGAGGAAACGCATGCTTCCGCTGTCAGACTGACAATAATTAACACAATTTAATTACGCATATGCACAAAAAAACTATTCAAAAAAATATCGCGCAATATGTACAACTTAAAACATTTTTTAAACAACAAATAAAGAATACTGGCGGCATCCGCGCAGAGGCTCTGCGCATCCAGAACTGATCATTATTTATATTATATTATAATTTTATTACTTACACTTCATCCTTGTCAAAAATTTCGGTGAAAACGAAAGTTTTTAATGTCTTGATTTATTGAGACATTAGGGAGGACGTGAAGTGTTGTGTCAGTATAATAATGAGGCCCAAGCAAAAAGGCCTGACAAGAGATCAGCTAGAAGAGAATCAAATGAGGTAGGAGGCAAGGAGTTATTTTGGAGTGAGAAGCGCTTATTTTTATTGATCTAAAATACCACTGAGGTTGATTTTTATATTACCAAAAGATGCTGAATATTACGTAATAAATTTACAAAAATTAATTACCGTATTTTCACGAAATAAACACGCAGACGAATTTAACACGCGGACGAATATAACACGCAATTTTTCCAATTTATGTAAAAAATCACTTATAAAACACGCAAACGATTATAACACACACCAATAGACGCTTTTTTTTTGCTAAAGAAATTTAACATTAAAATTATATATATTAAAATATTAAATTGAAGCAGTTTCTAATATATAAAACAATCAAATATAAAAGTTTTAAAAAAATCTTCCGTTGGCTGAGCGGCCGATGCTTGAAGTGATAAATACAGTGGTTCTTTTTCTCAACCTCTAAGTTTTTGTACAAAAAGGACGGTTTCACGCGGACGGATAGTTTTCTCATTCGTGCGTAAAATTTGTTTGCGAGAAGAATTTACATGATGGATAACATGGAGACGATGGACGACGGTTTTCGAACCGTCGAAAGTCGGAAGCGAAGGAGGGTGGAATCCTCGGCATCTACCACCTCCGAGAGGCAGAAGAAGGAAACGAAGGTCTTCATAAGGATGGAGACGAAGAATCTGAACCCAGTCCGGGTTCAGAAACAGGTTAGTGGAACATTGGGCAGGAATGATGCTAAGATCATTGCGTGCAAGGATCTGCTCATCGTTCTTGCCAAGAACGAGGCTGAGATAGCCAAGCTATCTCAGATCAAGGAACTGGACGGAGTCTCGGCCAATGTCCGCGTGGCGGTCAAGCCGAAACTGTGCATAGGCGTCCCCGCCAGCGTCGACGATGAGACGATAGTGGAGAGTACTGGTTGTGTTAGCGCAACCAGAGTCCACAAGACCGTAGGCGGTAAGAAGGTGGCCACCCCGGTGGTCATCGTGAATTTTGCGGGTGCAACTCCCGCGAAAGTTAAGATTGGGTATCTTAGCTTCAAAGTGCAGGCATTTGTGCGCAGCAACCCCTGCAACCCGCCGCAAATACTTCTGTTAACATTAACGATGGGGCCGCAGACTCTCAGCAGGGAGTCCCGGCATTACTCGCCAAGTTAATTTTAAAAATTTCAGAGGGCATGAACAGGAGGTTCCAAGGAGGAAACCAGGACCAGATGCTGGACATTCTGAACCACGTCCTCCTCCTCGTCCTCGACTGCATTCAGGAAGAAACCGTCCCAGGGGCAGCCGTAGCTGCAATAAAAAGCTGTCTGGTTGCCCAAACAGTTCAACATGGATAATGCCATAAACATTATCCAATGGAACTGCCAGGGCATCAGCCCCAAAACCGGTGAATTCGTTTCCTTTTTGAATTCCTTAAAATCTTTGCCTGATGTAATCTTGCTCCAAGAAACATTTCTAAAAAGCAAGCATTCTTTCAGACTTAGAGGATACCAAGTGGAGCGGCTCGACCGGTCGGACGATGTCTTTCATGGCGGCGTCCTCACGTGCGTCAGGGAAGGGTTGTCGTACAGCACCGCTGTGGTCTGTCAGAAACCTCAGTGCCAGTCGACCACGATCATCACGAAGTCAAGGCGGCTCAAGATCGTCAACGCAAACGATTATAACACGCACCAATAGACGCCTTTTTTCTTTTGGTTAAAATAATTTAACATTAAAATTAAAATTATATATATTAAAATATTAAATTGAAGCAGTTTCTAATATATAAAACAATCAAAATACAAAAGTTGTAAAAAAATCTTCCGCTGGCTGAGCGGCCGATGCTCGAAGTGATAAATACCTTGATATATAGATAGAAGTGCTCTTGATTGAAATATAAGTCAAAATCATCTTAGTCATGCAACGGACTATAATCAAATAAATAAATAGATTGAAATATCGACGTCGTTAAGAAAGTGGCTGATAAACGCAACTCCGTACACTGTTGTCTACAAGCTTCAAGTCATTTCTAGAGCAAAAGACAAAGGTAACAGAGCAGCTGCTCGAGAGTTCAATGATAATGAAGTGTCGGTTCGCGAATGGAGAAAAAGGAATGATTGCTTGAGAAACTGAACCTGAGAAAACGTGCATGCCTTGGCCAAAATGCGAAATGGCCAAAGTTAGAGTCTGATCTAAAGCTATGGGTCCTGGAACAAAGGAAGAGATAGCTTTTGACATTCCCGCTAGTGAAAGCATCTGGCGCCAGAACTGTGGCAATAACAACAAGATGTTACGAACGGACGTGTTTCACAGTCATACTTGGATGCTCTGCGTTGGCAACAAGTCAAAACCAATATTGATTTTCAAGAGACAATGCGAAAAATTTTCAGCATAAAGCTCTGGATTCAGAAATGTTCTCAAAAGAGGGGATTCTTTTAGAGCTCGCGGTTGATCATGGATGCAATGACTGCTCATAAAGAGGAATCAGTTAAGAATATGCTCAACTTAAGCGGATGTCACATTGCAATCATCCCGGGTGGTCTATCATCCTTGGCAACTACAAATCGTTGAGAAATTGACAGATCTGAGAGGGAGGAATGGGTGCAGATTGGCACATACACTCACACACCGTCTGGACGAGACAGGAAGGCCTTGTATTCCAAGGTATGCACATGGGTTGCACGAGCATGGGACAAAGTATCTCCTGATTTGATTCTGAGTGGCTTTAGAAATGCTGGCATTAAGTCTACAGGAAAGGAGTAAAGTGACCACCCGGACTTTGAACTAGCCTGCGATCCGGCAAGAGCCGAAAATGAATAAGAAGACTGTTCGACTTTTGACGGATTTGAAGGCTTAGCTGATGATGAGGAATAATTATTGGTCTTATGATTGATATTTTGAATGTCTGTTAATAAATTGTTTAAAAACTTCAAAGAACTGGTTAACGATTCATGAGCTCGCTACAATTGACAAAAATTGGTCACGAGTCGCTTCGATATTGCGTTCTCTCTTCAATTCTTCCTCGAAACTATTTTTATCTTAAGATTTGCATCAACTTCCTACTTTGGAATGCATATTGTTTACGCATAATAATTTGTAAGACAAAAGTGAAGCAATACTTCAAAGGACGGTAACGAACTCGTTAACCAATTCCACGCTGCAAGGAGTCCGCTTAACAAGTCTCTGTGTCCCATAACTCCCTAAATATGGAAATCACATATTTTAAATGTACAAATCTTAAGAGATATTTTTGAATATTTGCGATCAATTCTTGAAGTAGATGATGAAGTAAATCAGATGCATCATGCTGTGAGACACAGCTTCAATGGAAAGTATAGCATTGTTGAGGTCCAAACCGTACATCAATTATAACATGAAATTTCATGAGATTTCAAGGTTAAAGTCTCTCTTTCAAGAACCATAAATGGATCATTGATCTGAGCATGAAATGCCGCTCATGTACAATAACCTTTATAATTGCATTGAAAGAAACAAGGTTTTTTTTAAATAAATTGAGATCAATTCTTGAAGCAAATACTGAAGTTATGCATTTGTACCATGCTCTAGAATACAGCTTCACTGTGAAGGTATGGCATTGTTGAGGTTCAAACAGTGCATCAACTATAACATAAAAGTGTGGCCAAAAGCTGCATATAATTTATACCGTCCAATGGGTTTCATGATTTTCTCTTATAGCAATGTAGAAAATCAAGTGACTCATCACCAGAAAAATCCAAAGCAGTGGTGGTAATTCATTACAATTACCAATTTGAATCTTCATAATGAGTTCCAAGAGAATGGGCTAAGACTTCCATTTTGTTTTCCAATAAAGACTGCAAAAGACTGATAACTGACACTATTACCAAGATTGTATCTATTTTGTTCCATGGTTTTGAGAAGTGTTCAAAGAGTTTTTATTGCAAGACCATTAAGAGATTGAAGACATTTGCTACAATAAGTCTATGCATGTGATGTTTGACTATTAAAATATTAAACAGCACCAACCAAAGCTGTCTGAACCACCAGTGCTAAAAAAAACATTGTTACACAAACTGAAAACATTAGCTCCTATTATAATTATGAGTAATAAAGAGTTGAAAAATTATGATGAAAATTCATAAAATAGTACAACACCCTACAAGTTTCCTATAGTTACCATCAATTAATTTATGTTAAATTCAAGTTGACGTCATAAATTCGAGAGCTGGACAATGCAATGATTAGCGTGAATGTTTTGTCACATGCTTCTGTAAGCATATATCGAAAGTTATTAATGCACTAACGCCCAATCAATTATAAACTATTTAAAATTAAAAATATAGTCTAAAGCTTTTACAAAAACAATCAACAGTCTGTGCTATCATTTAAATGTTTTTATTTTTTGTTGGTCGGAAATCAAATTCATGTAAATTTAATCTAGTATAACACGCATACGATTATAGCACGCATAGGGGGGTGCGTGGTAAGTAAAATCGAACATAACACGCGTGTAATATGGGTGAAAATACGGTAATAATTTCCTGCACGATTGGTGAAGTTATGGGGCAAAGTTCAGTGACCCACAATACTCCCCCACCAGAGAGCAAGCTGGCGAACGAAAGATCAAGGCTCGTAATCTTTGAGTTTCTTGGGCCAGTGAACTCTTCGTCCAGAACGTGTTTAAGGTTGAGTCAGTGGTGTTGCTGGGGTGATAACTGGTTTGGTTGTAGGCTTTATGAGTGATGTTTTTGGTGCAGTGGCTGGGTTGGTGGTAGGCGGAGCTAAAGTCTGAGGAATAACCGCTGGTTTGAGTCTGTCGATTGAAACTGTATCGTTCCGTCCATTCTTTTTGATGACAAAGTACTTCTGATGGCGCTCTTGGACGTCATATGGGCCTTCGTATGATGGATGAAGCGGTGGTTTGCTGGAATCGACACGGACACGTACCTGTGGTGTAGTAGCCAGGTCCTTTGTGATGTAAGAGGGTTGCTGTCGCTGTCTGGGCTGTTGAGGCTTGAGACTCTGCATTTGTTCTCTTAGACTATCCACGAAGCTTGAGTGTCCGATCGGCGGGTTGGAGCTGCTTGATGGTGAAACTCTCCCGGTAATTTTAACGTTGTCCCGTAGACTAGTTCGGCTGGTGAGCACTGTAGGTCTTCCTTGGTGATGAGATCGATTCTTGAGAAGATCTGTGCCTTCAATTGAGACTTGTCCAGAAGCCCTTTGATGAGATTGTTCGTTGTTCGCGCTAGGTGGATGTGAGTTAGATCCAACGACAGATAGGGTTGTCTGGTTGTCGATGAGCCTCTTGTTAGACATGTCGACGTTCAAATTGAAATGGCCCAGGAAGTCGGCTCCAATTATTGGCGACTGCACGTAGGCGACGATGAAGATCCACTGGAACTTACGCCTCAAACCCAAATCTAACGACAGGGATTTGGGACCGTAAGTCCCAATCGTCGTGAATCAAATGAGGTAGGAGGCAAGGAGTTATTTTGGACTGAGAAGCGCCTTTTTTTATTGATCTGAAATACCACTGAGGTTGATTTTTATATTGCCAAAAGATGCTGAATATTACGTAATAAATTTACAAAAATTAATTAATAATTTCCTGCACGATTGGAGCCTGGTGAAGTTATGGGGCGAAGTTCAGTGTCCCACAGAAGAGATTGCGCCGCGCTGAAAGTGGGAGACAGAGGAAATACGAGAGGAGGAGAGCTATGAGAAGATTTTTAGCGCGCCGTACAGATAATAGAGATCGCTACTAGACCTTCCGAAATCGGGAGAACTAAATAAATAATAATTAAGCTCGCACTCTCTCTCTCTCTCTCTCTCTTTAGTGACCGTGTATCGTTGATTGTTTACTCGTTAATAAACCGTCACGTTTAACTTCGTCCACTTCGGAATCTCCGAGATATAACAAACCTAATACCCTAAAATTTACAGTGATCACGTTCGGAGTGATTTGAAATAAAAATCAATATCACCTGACAAAAATGACTTGAAATCGAAATCAAGTTCATGCACATGATTTCATCTTGACCTGAGATTATCATCGAACTGGTTTGTTCTCGAAAGGTTCTTCAGGTATTTAATTCTTGAAAATGTTAGTTCACACAAGTAGGATGTTCCAAAGGTTGAAAAGTACCTTGAGGCAAAATTGTTGATGTTAGGAAAGTCTTGCTTGGGCAAAAAATGTTAAAACACACCAGTCCTTCTTTGAACTGGTCTTTAAGGAGTTCATCGGTTGCAACTCAATGACCTCCAGCTTTAGTTCATCTGAGCAACTAGCCACATTTGCTTGAAATGGGTTTTGAAACAGTTTCACTTCTTCCGCCTTTGAATACAAATCAGAAAACCGCTCCTGACACTGCAGCTGGAGATGCTTGATGACACTTCACCCGGTAGCTCTGCGACAGAATTAGCAGCCATCGAGGACTGCCTAATGCTGCTAAATTCCTCCTACCAGGGGAGAACAAGAATATTGTAATTTTAAACGATTCTCTTAGTGCCATCCAGTGCTTAAGAAATTGAAACAATGCCTACCACGATCCTGAAATTCATAGCATTTTATCTAAGATTTCAGTTAACGAGATGTTTATGCGCAGGAATGATAATTTATGAGGCTGCATTGACAAGCTAAATGGAAGCAATCTAAGTGTAGTGGGTAAGTCTTTATAAAAAAAAATGTTCTTGTCCGAAACAATGATTTCAAAATGAAATCTAATTTCTTCATCCATACCATAAACAAAGAGGATTGATTCATGATTTTCAGACTTAAGCAAATCAAATCATGTTAGATTCAGATATACTTTCAGTAACTGGAGCAACAATGTGAGTAACTTTTAAACTTTTATTTAAACCCATAAACCAAAAAGCAACATGTAACTATTGTCAAAAATTCACGGAGAATTCTGGAAGCAGCAACATGGAAATACCATAACACATAAACGGACAGGAAGAAAACCAGAACAACCGTTGCAAACAGAAGCACTTGCACAGCTCTGAGTACAAGGAGCATTGGATGAAACATCACTCGACATCCCCGGAGTTGTGGTGAACATCTGACTTGTTGGCAATTCACTTAAAGGAATCTCTGTTGTGGTGATCGTCTGAGTTGTTGGAACTGCACTCGACATCTCCGGAGTTGTAGTGAACATCTGACTTGTTGGCAATTCACTTAAAGGAATCTCTGTTGTTGTGATCGTCTGAGTTGTTGGAACTTCAGTCGACGGAGCCTCTGTTGTGGTGATCTTCTGACTTGTTGGCAATTCACTTAAAGGAATCTCGGTTGTTGTGATCGTCTGAGTTGTTGGAACTTCAGTCGACGGAGCTTCTGTTGTGCTGATCGTCTGAGTTGTTGGAACTGCACTCGACATCTCCGGAGTTGTAGTGAACATCTGACTTGTTGGCAATTCACTTAAAGGAATCTCTGTTGTTGTGATCGTCTGAGTTGTTGGAACATCAGTCGACGGAGCCTCTGTTGTTGTGATCGTCTGAGTTGTTGGAAGTTCAGTCGACATCATCGGAGTTGTGGTGAACATCTGACTTGTTGGCAATTCACTTAAAGGAGTCTGTGTTGTTGTGATCTTTTGAGTTGTTGGAACTTCAATCGACGGAGCTTCTGTTGTAGTGATCGTCTGAGTTGTTGGAACTGCACTCGACATCTCCGGAGTTGTGGTGAACATCTGACTTGTTGGCAATTCACTTAAAGGAATCTGTGTTGTGGTGATTTTTTGAGTTGTTGGAACTTCAGTCGACATCATCGGATTTGTAGTGAACATCTGACTTGTTGGCAATTCACTTAAAGGAATCTCTTTTGTGGTGATCGTCTGAGTTGTTGGAACTTCAGTCGACGGAGCCTCTGTTGTGGTGATCTTCTGAGTTGTTGGAACTGCACTCGACATCTCCGGAGTTGTGGTGAACATCTGACTTGTTGGCAATTCACTTAAAGGAATCTCTGTTGTGGTGATCGTCTGAGTTGTTGGAACTGCACTCGACATCTCCGGAGTTGTAGTGAACATCTGACTTGTTGGCAATTCACTTAAAGGAATCTCTGTTGTGGTGATCGTCTGAGTTGTTGGAACTGCACTCGACATCTCCGGAGTTGTAGTGAACATCTGACTTGTTGGCAATTCACTTAAAGGAATCTCTGTTGTTGTGATCGTCTGAGTTGTTGGAACTTCAGTCGACGGAGCCTCTGTTGTGGTGATCTTCTGACTTGTTGGCAATTCACTTAAAGGAATCTCGGTTGTTGTGATCGTCTGAGTTGTTGGAACTTCAGTCGACGGAGCTTCTGTTGTGCTGATCGTCTGAGTTGTTGGAACTGCACTCGACATCTCCGGAGTTGTGGTGAACATCTGACTTGTTGGCAATTCACTTAAAGGAATCTCTGTTGTTGTGATCGTCTGAGTTGTTGGAACATCAGTCGACGGAGCCTCTGTTGTTGTGATCGTCTGAGTTGTTGGAACTGCACTCGACATCTCCGGAGTTGTGGTGAACATCTGACTTGTTGGCAATTCACTTAAAGGAATCTGTGTTGTGGTGATTTTTTGAGTTGTTGGAACTTCAGTCGACATCATCGGATTTGTAGTGAACATCTGACTTGTTGGCAATTCACTTAAAGGAATCTCTTTTGTGGTGATCGTCTGAGTTGTTGGAACTTCAGTCGACGGAGCCTCTGTTGTGGTGATCTTCTGAGTTGTTGGAACTGCACTCGACATCTCCGGAGTTGTGGTGAACATCTGACTTGTTGGCAATTCACTTAAAGGAATCTGTGTTGTGGTGATTTTTTGAGTTGTTGGAACTTCAGTCGACATCATCGGATTTGTAGTGAACATCTGACTTGTTGGCAATTCACTTAAAGGAATCTCTTTTGTGGTGATCGTCTGAGTTGTTGGAACTTCAGTCGACGGAGCCTCTGTTGTGGTGATCTTCTGAGTTGTTGGAACTGCACTCGACATCTCCGGAGTTGTGGTGAACATCTGACTTGTTGGCAATTCACTTAAAGGAATCTGTGTTGTGGTGATTTTTTGAGTTGTTGGAACTTCAGTTGACATCATCGGATTTGTAGTGAACATCTGACTTGTTGGCAATTCACTTAAAGGAATCTCTGTTGTGGTGATCGACTGAGTTGTTGGAACTGCACTCGACATCCCCGGAGTTGTGGTGAACATCTGACTTGTTGGCAATTCACTTAAAGGAATCTCTGTTGTGGTGATCGTCTGAGTTGTTGGAACTGCACTCGACATCTCCGGAGTTGTAGTGAACATCTGACTTGTTGGCAATTCACTTAAAGGAATCTCTGTTGTTGTGATCGTCTGAGTTGTTGGAACTTCAGTCGACGGAGCCTCTGTTGTGGTGATCTTCTGACTTGTTGGCAATTCACTTAAAGGAATCTCGGTTGTTGTGATCGTCTGAGTTGTTGGAACTTCAGTCGACGGAGCTTCTGTTGTGCTGATCGTCTGAGTTGTTGGAACTGCACTCGACATCTCCGGAGTTGTGGTGAACATCTGACTTGTTGGCAATTCACTTAAAGGAATCTCTGTTGTTGTGATCGTCTGAGTTGTTGGAACATCAGTCGACGGAGCCTCTGTTGTTGTGATCGTCTGAGTTGTTGGAAGTTCAGTCGACATCATCGGAGTTGTGGTGAACATCTGACTTGTTGGCAATTCACTTAAAGGAGTCTGTGTTGTTGTGATCTTTTGAGTTGTTGGAACTTCAGTCGACGGAGCTTCTGTTGTAGTGATCGTCTGAGTTGTTGGAACTGCACTCGACATCTCCGGAGTTGTGGTGAACATCTGACTTGTTGGCAATTCACTTAAAGGAATCTCTGTTGTTGTGATCGTCTGAGTTGTTGGAACATCAGTCGACGGAGCCTCTGTTGTTGTGATCGTCTGAGTTGTTGGAAGTTCAGTCGACATCATCGGAGTTGTGGTGAACATCTGACTTGTTGGCAATTCACTTAAAGGAGTCTGTGTTGTTGTGATCTTTTGAGTTGTTGGAACTTCAATCGACGGAGCTTCTGTTGTAGTGATCGTCTGAGTTGTTGGAACTGCACTCGACATCTCCGGAGTTGTGGTGAACATCTGACTTGTTGGCAATTCACTTAAAGGAATCTGTGTTGTGGTGATTTTTTGAGTTGTTGGAACTTCAGTCGACATCATCGGATTTGTAGTGAACATCTGACTTGTTGGCAATTCACTTAAAGGAATCTCTTTTGTGGTGATCGTCTGAGTTGTTGGAACTTCAGTCGACGGAGCCTCTGTTGTGGTGATCTTCTGAGTTGTTGGAACTGCACTCGACATCTCCGGAGTTGTGGTGAACATCTGACTTGTTGGCAATTCACTTAAAGGAATCTGTGTTGTGGTGATTTTTTGAGTTGTTGGAACTTCAGTTGACATCATCGGATTTGTAGTGAACATCTGACTTGTTGGCAATTCACTTAAAGGAATCTCTGTTGTGGTGATCGACTGAGTTGTTGGAACTGCACTCGACATCCCCGGAGTTGTGGTGAACATCTGACTTGTTGGCAATTCACTTAAAGGAATCTCTGTTGTTGTGATCGTCTGAGTTGTTGGAACATCAGTCGACGGAGCCTCTGTTGTTGTGATCGTCTGAGTTGTTGGAAGTTCAGTCGACATCATCGGAGTTGTGGTGAACATCTGACTTGTTGGCAATTCACTTAAAGGAGTCTGTGTTGTTGTGATCTTTTGAGTTGTTGGAACTTCAGTCGACGGAGCTTCTGTTGTAGTGATCGTCTGAGTTGTTGGAACTGCACTCGACATCTCCGGAGTTGTGGTGAACATCTGACTTGTTGGCAATTCACTTAAAGGAATCTGTGTTGTGGTGATTTTTTGAGTTGTTGGAACTTCAGTCGACATCATCGGATTTGTAGTGAACATCTGACTTGTTGGCAATTCACTTAAAGGAATCTCTTTTGTGGTGATCGTCTGAGTTGTTGGAACTTCAGTCGACGGAGCCTCTGTTGTGGTGATCTTCTGAGTTGTTGGAACTGCACTCGACATCTCCGGAGTTGTGGTGAACATCTGACTTGTTGGCAATTCACTTAAAGGAATCTGTGTTGTGGTGATTTTTTGAGTTGTTGGAACTTCAGTCGACATCATCGGATTTGTAGTGAACATCTGACTTGTTGGCAATTCACTTAAAGGAATCTCTTTTGTGGTGATCGTCTGAGTTGTTGGAACTTCAGTCGACGGAGCCTCTGTTGTGGTGATCTTCTGAGTTGTTGGAACTGCACTCGACATCTCCGGAGTTGTGGTGAACATCTGACTTGTTGGCAATTCACTTAAAGGAATCTGTTTTGTGGTGATTTTTTGAGTTGTTGGAACTTCAGTCGACATCATCGGATTTGTAGTGAACATCTGACTTGTTGGCAATTCACTTAAAGGAATCTCTTTTGTGGTGATCGTCTGAGTTGTTGGAACTGCACTCGACATCTCCGGAGTTGTGGTGAACATCTGACTTGTTGGCAATTCACTTAAAGGAATCTGTGTTGTGGTGATCGACTGAGTTGTTGGAACTTCAGTCGACGGAGCTTCTGTTGTGCTGATCGTCTGAGTTGTTGGAACTGCACTCGACATCTCCGGAGTTGTGGTGAACATCTGACTTGTTGGCAATTCACTTAAAGGAATCTCTGTTGTTGTGATCGTCTGAGTTGTTGGAACATCAGTCGACGGAGCCTCTGTTGTTGTGATCGTCTGAGTTGTTGGAAGTTCAGTCGACATCATCGGAGTTGTGGTGAACATCTGACTTGTTGGCAATTCACTTAAAGGAGTCTGTGTTGTTGTGATCTTTTGAGTTGTTGGAACTTCAATCGACGGAGCTTCTGTTGTAGTGATCGTCTGAGTTGTTGGAACTGCACTCGACATCTCCGGAGTTGTGGTGAACATCTGACTTGTTGGCAATTCACTTAAAGGAATCTCTGTTGTTGTGATCGTCTGAGTTGTTGGAACTTCAGTCGACATCATCGGAGTTGTAGTGAACATCTGACTTGTTGGCAATTCCCTTAAAGGAATCTGTGTTGTGGTGATTTTTTGAGTTGTTGGAACTTCAGTCGACATCATCGGAGTTGTAGTGAACATCTGACTTGTTGGCAATTCCCTTAAAGGAATCTCTGTTGTTGTGATCGTCTGAGTTGTTGGAACTTCAGTCGACATCATCGGAGTTGTAGTGAACATCTGACTTGTTGGCAATTCACTTAAAGGAATCTCTGTTGTGGTGATTTTTTGAGTTGTTGGAACTTCAGTCGACATCATCGGAGTTGTAGTGAACATCTGACTTGTTGGCAATTCCCTTAAAGGAATCTCTGTTGTTGTGATAGTCTGAGTTGTTGGAACTTCAGTCGACGGAGTCTCTGTTGTTGTGATCTTCTGAGTTGTTGGAACTGCACTCGACATCTCCGGAGTTGTGGTGAACATCTGACTTGTTGGCAATTCACTTAAAGGAATCTCTGTTGTTGTGATCGTCTGAGTTGTTGGAACTTCAGTCGACATCATCGGAGTTGTAGTGAACATCTGACTTG
>JAJTWR010000432.1:37500-50866 GCA_021613335.1 Whitmania pigra
AGGAAATGCACATCTTGTGCGGAACATCAAAACAACCCACCAAAGTTTGCGAACCACCCCTGGATGCTACCCGAACGACCTTGGAGCAGAGTCCACGTTGATCACGCGGTTAACTTCATGGGGAAGAACTGGTTGGTGATGGTTGATAGTTACTCTAAATACCCGTGCATTCATCCTACTTCAAGCATCACTTCGAGAACAACGATGGATTTACTGGAAGAGGATTTCGCCCACTTCGGGTATCCGCATACCCTCGTAACGGACAATGCGCCAACGTTTACATCAGAGGAATTCCAGGAATTTCTAAGAGAACGAGGTATTCTACACATGAGAGGAGCACCTTACCATCCCGCTACAAACGGACAAGCAGAGAGATTGGTACAGACATTCAAACAATCGTTGAGAAAATCGAGGCTTCCGTGTGATCAAGCATTACGTGAATTCCTAATTCAATACCGACGAACACCTTTGGAGTCGGGTCTTTCACCCAGTGAATTGTTAAACGGGAGACAATTACGAGGAAAATTAGACGCACTTTTACCTTCGGTGTCTCAAATTGCCAAACGTTTTCAAAACAGACAGAACGATCTTACGTCCAACAAGAGAACGAACAACACCAAATTCGATGTCGGGAAACCCTGTTACGTACAACGCATCGGTCCGGGTAAGGATCGCGTTCCTAGATGGATCCCGGCAATTGTAGTTCAAGTCTTGGGACCTCGCCATGTTTTGATACAGGCCGTGCCAAAAGGACCTACTTGGAAGAGGCACGTGGAGCAATTGAGGCCTAGACACGGAGTAGAGGAAGACAATGACCCAGGCATGGTGCCGGGTCCCACTCCAACTGCAAGAAATGTTACACTTACAACAACAATACCCACAACAGTACAACCGCCGAGAAGACCCAGAGGTCGACCAAGAGGACGAAGAAATTTCCAGCGACCGAACATACTGGATCAAGGACTTACCCTGCCTAGACGGTCAGAAAGATTACGCCTCAAAGCTCTGGGAGACTCTTCGGCTGGCGCGGAGGTGTTGTGACGTCATTTCGGGTATAAAAAGAACAGACCTCGGGAGCGAGGGAGTTTTAGAGAGTTTGGTTCGAGTCCTACAAGTTTACGGAGTGATACGGTTGTTATACGATAGGGATTGCGAGTTGGTTATATTACGTACTGGCCATTAGCGATATTTAGTTCTAGTTTCTGTTCCTGAATATTTGACCGCCAATAAAGTTTTCTGTTCAACTGGTTATTGTTTCAAAGACCCAACAATAATAATAATAAATAATAATAATAAGAAGAATAATAATAATAATAAAATAATAATAATAATAATAATAATAATAATAATAATAATAATAATAATAAATAATAATAATAATAATAATAATAATAAATAATAATAATAATAATAATAATAATAATAATAATAATAATATAAGAATAACAATAATAATAATAATAATAATAATAATAATAATAATAATAATAAATAATATAATAATAATAATAATAATAATAATAATAATAATAATAATAATAATAATATAATAATAATAATAATAATAATAATAATAATAATAATATAATAATAATAATAATAATAATAATAATAATAATAATATAAAATAATAATAATAATAATAATAATAATATAATAATAATAATAATAATAAAGATTCTGTCCTATGTTCAAAGCTTTTGACTAGATAAAAACAATATCCGCCCAGAAAATGAAATTGATTAGATTAAAATGTTCATTATTTTTATTAATTAAAGTAACATGGCAGATTCTCATATAAATTATTCTAATACTCTATATCAACCCGAGCAACGCCAGGAAT
Source organism: Whitmania pigra (assembly GCA_021613335.1). Lineage (NCBI taxonomy): Eukaryota > Metazoa > Annelida > Clitellata > Hirudinida > Haemopidae > Whitmania > Whitmania pigra. The sequence continues at coordinate 39,344 of JAJTWR010000432.1, forward strand.
AACATCTAGTTATCAAAACTTGTGAATGATCACTAAGATAATGACTTGAAAATCACTTGAATAATTACAAAGACATGCAAATTGAAGTAGATAGGATATGGAACACACCAATGCAAAAATAAAATAAAATTCACCAGTTGTACCTATTACATTAAGCTCAGTGGGAAAAATGAAAAATAATTTGATTTCTTCTAGTGATTTGCGTGCTTGTTAATGTTGTGCTTAGATAAAATAAAATTGATCAAAACGTTAACTAAAACCAGTCAGCAAAAAATGCAAGCATCTTTGATTTCCCCATCAATGCCAAAAAATTGAATTTCTGGGAACTGAAGGACAATGAAGCTCAAAAATAATGTGCTATCGAGAATAATTTATTATTTATTTTCACAATTACTTTCAAATTATTGAGCTACAAGAGGTCATTAATGTTTGTTGCAAGTAAATCCATCATTTGAGAAAGTCTAGTGACACTTGACAATTATTTAACTATTTTAGACTAACTAAAAACGATTCCATTAATGATGTTGTAATACTTAAATTCGCTTGAGTTTTGAAATACTATTCTGAAACTTCAACAAATAACGAATTCATTAATTGAACTTAGGTTCATTAAATTATTTCTTGTTTCTTTTAGCTAATCTTTATCTGCATTAATTTAATTTTTGATTAAACTTGCTAAGTTATTTTTTAATTTGTATGCTATATATCGCTTAACTGCTTATCGTATTTGCGTACGAACGAATGAATGTACGCCGACTCAAAATCCATGAATTTCGATAAAATGCTGTCAAAGTTTAACTCACCTTGATTTTTCCATTTGAATCATTTGCACTGTCAGTCCGATTGGTTTCTGGAGCCTCTAAAGCATCCGCTTCATCGACATTGCCATCCTAAAGTAAAATTAGATTTATACCTCACTATTTTAGTTTCCGATTTATAAAATGTGATATCTTGTTGAAATTGTTGTCATATTTCAATCGCAACTTATGCTCGTTTATAAACCATTATTGGAACGTTTTTTAAATCTAATATGAATATTTGAAATAGATTCAACAAATTGAGAAACTCAAGGAGTGTGCGATAATTAAAAACAAATTTTTAAAATTTACCTCGATTAGTATCGGAAACGTTGAGCAAGACACTACGAATGCAGCCCACAAAAAAAACTTAAATGAATTTCTCGTCATCCTTAAAAATTTCAATGAAACCTTTGAATAATTTTAAAGTAATAGTAAATTATTAAATGTAAGGTTTAAAAAGTAATAGTTAATTATTAAATGCTAGGTTTAAAAAGCAATAGTTAATTATTAAATGTCAGTTTTAACAGGTAATAGTTAATTATTATATAATAGATTTAAAAAGTAACTGTTAATTATTAAATGCTAGGTTTAGATCGTAAATTTAAGAGAAACCTAACCTTTTCTCCAACATGAAGACGAGCAAACGAATAGCAACTTCTGCCAATTGCCGACCCTTTATATGTATTTTCTTGGGCAAATTTGTCGGCTAGAAGCCAGCGCGCGCACTGCAAGCAGGCTGAGTAAGATGCGATCCTGAATGACGATATTGGCAACAGTTGTTGTTAAGTGCCAGTGCGGACGAATCCATCCATCAATATCAGTATTTAACAATACCTTCTCAATGTCCACAATGTGTCTGTTTCATGATGAGTCACAATTCAGACTGCCATTGTTAAGCGTAATGAAGATGGCGACGATCGTTAAGATTAATAACAATATAAAAAAAAAAAATGTATTGTCAATATTGTCAATTTTATTAATATAAAAAAATAAATTATCATCATCATCATCATCATCATCATCATCATCACATCATCATCATCATCATCATCATCATCATCATCATCATCATCATCATCATCATCATCATCATCATCATCATCATCATCATCAGCATCATCATCATCATCATCATCATCATCATCATCATCATCATCATCATCATCATCATCATCATCATCCTCATCATCATCATCATCATCCATCATCATCATCATCATCATCATCATCATCATCATCATCATCATCATCATCATCATCATCATCATTATTTATTATTATTATTATTATTATTTATTATTATTATTATTATTATTATTATTATTATTATTATTATTATTATTATTATTATTATTATATTATTATTTATTATTATTATTATTATTATTATTATTATTATTATTATTATTATATTATTAATATTATTATTATTATTATTATTATTATTATTATTATTATTATATTATTATTATTATTATTATTATTATTATTATTATTATATTATTATTATTATTATTAATATTATTATTATTATTATTATTATTATTATTTATTATTATTATTATTATATTATTATTATTATTATTATTATTATTAGATAACAATTTTACCAAATTTCAATGCTGAAATTGAAATTTTTTCTTATTAAAAATGTAAAATTGTATAAATTGATTTAATATGAAATCATGCAATAAATATGGACAATTATTTTTTCCAATTAAAAAGAGTTGTATAGATCGTTGATGAAAATGACTGCAAGGATTATTTTTTTCAAAACTGAGAAGTGACAATTTGTAAAAGTCTTATTAAATTTAACAAAAGTCAAATTAAAATTATTGAAAAAAACCAACTAACAAACGTACGTGTGAATGTGGCAATACTCCTGCATTGGTGGTCCTTTTAAAATTATGCCAGCCAATCATAGACAACTTTGCAAGGCAAGTAAATGCAGGGAGCACTCTGAAAAATTTCATGTGTCCAATCACAAGACTCACAAATATAAATTTGAAAAATTTGTTCAAAAAACAATTCTAACTATTATTGATAATAATTATTTTATTCATATTAAATTAAAGTGTAAATATTTAAGGTGAATAGATTTTAAATATCAAATTATTTTAAAAGTTGTTTTGAAAACAATTGATTAGTTATTTATTATTTATTAAAGTCTTACTTTACTTTGTTGCATTGTTTTAATGCTGAAAAAGCACTAAATTTCAAACAAATGCAGAAACATACAATAACTTGTTTTCTGGGTTGCAACTTAAAAAAAAGGAATTTTACTTAAATAGAAGACATATTTTTTATTATGATTGCACGAAAGTTTTCATTCAGCATCTGATGAATCATTGCAGAAACTCTTGAAAGGATAAAATGAGATTAAATCTGATTTTTCGACAGATGTCACCATAAGCGTGTGCGGTTGGCTCGATGATCATCAATTGTGACACAAACACGAGCTGTATTTATTTAGTTGTGTTAAATTTAATATTTCAAGTAATGATTTTAATTAACAGTAATTTAATTGTAATTATTAACTTCAATTAACCAACAGTAATCTCATCTCATTAATATTCATACGCCTGCTGATTGGACGTTTGAGATATCTGAGTGTCCTACCAAATGCTTGTGATATTGTTTCAATGTTTGTGATTTATTATTAAGGCGATTCAATATTATTCATTTCGGTTTGTTTTATTTCCAATGTGGTTTGCTTTAAGAATTTAATATTTAGAAACAATGAAAGACAAATTCAATTTACGGATTTTAAAGTTACAATTAATGTAATTTATAATGAAGTGGTATTGAATTTCTTTTCTAAAATACACTAATATAACTAATAATACAAATGCATATTACGTAACCTTATTATTATTTTTTTATTATTTTATTATTATTATTATTATTAAAATATTTTATTATTATTATGATTATAATAATTTTTTTTTTGAGCAAATTTATTAATGATCCACATTTAACAAAGCATTATTATTATTATTGTTCATGAGATTGCTAGAAGTTATTATAGCTTCGGATACCATTGCTGCTATTGATGATGATGATGATGTGACGTGAAGTTAAATTCATTTGATGCATCAATCCTCTGAATTTCATCATGAGATATGTGCCATCATTGAGATTGCTTGTTAAAAAACTTTGGATATTTTTAATAATTGTTCTTATTATTATAGCTCAATTGAAGAAGTCATTAGCATATGTTCTAGTAATGAGTACTGATAATGATGATGGTGATGATGATAATGATAGCAATAACTCTGATGAAGATTTTGGTTTTCATGAAGGTGAAGGTAACTTTGTTGAGAGTTATGATAATGATTTTTGAGTTGTCTTTCATTAGCGAGAACATCTGCCACGTCAGTAACTTCGTAGATTGGGGTTATTAAGTATAATAATTTTGAATTAAACTCAATGAGTTGAATTTTTATGAATGCTGTAAATAAACTACAATTAATCATACCACATCTAGTTTGAAATGTAATTAGTCTGATATTAATAACATTAATAATAGCATTAAATTTCTTCATTGACGATTAAGTTGTTTTCCTCATAATCACCTGTCATCAGTCTTGATGAAACCCCTTTCACTTAACATTTCTAGTCAAAAAGCCATGATAATCAATATCACCAGCATCATCATCATCAACATCATCAAGTGAGCAGACGAGTTTCATTGATTTTAACGTTCGATGTATTTTTTTCCAATTTGGTTTCATGTGGTCATGTTAATGAGATTCAATAAGCTCATTACGCTACACTAGTGGACGCACTAACCTCTGCTAGAACAATAACCCAATTGAAAGTCTTGAACAACCTGCCATCCATTCATCAATCTAACCATTTATTCATTCAAACTTTATTTTTAAGCTTTCAGTTGTTTAACTCCGTCGAGGCTGTTGCATCTGAGAAGCCAAGTATTTTGTAGATTTCTGGACTTTGGTTCGTGAGAAAAAACCTATGCTGCTTTGTTCCGGGCGACTGAATTTGCAGGTAAAAACGTTTCAAACCTTTTCATGTAGTCTTAAAACAATTCCTTCTCTAGCTGAACAGACTCGAATTTTGAGATAGAAGTTGTTAACTCCAATTTGAAACGTTTGCAATATTTGGACTGGGTTTTTCAAGATGGTGTTTAATGGAGTGTCGTGATTCAAGGACTCCAGGACAAATACAGGATATGGAGAGCAACACAAGTGCGGCAGAAAAAAAAGAAAAAAACTGATTCGATTTTTCGACTGTGAATTTTTTGAAAGGCTGAAAAAACAAAATAATAAGCAAAGTTCTAAAGAGAGGAGTTTTCAGGTGGTTTCAGTAATGGTTCAGCTTTTAGAACGGCAGCATTGAGTATAAAATAATATCGATGCGGTTTGTCAAAATTATCAAATTTATCAAAATAAATCTAGCTAACTTGAATTCTAGTTGTGTTGTTGCAACAAAATTATTACTGAATTGTAATTACACTGACGACATATATGAATAGAATTTTAATGAGGAATTAGAATTTGTCAACAGAAGAAGAGTAAATAGCGAAAGGTGTTGTTGCTAAGGAACAATTCAAATGGGCCGGTTCAAAAAGATCAAACCGATTTAATTTGCATTGTCGGAACATGATTTCATTGTTATCTTTATTCAGTTAAAATGATATGATTTCAATACCTCTTCTTATAAATAGGCACTTTATCCTAAGATATTGCTAAAGTTCTTACATGGGAAATGGTAAGATACTTGTTTGTTGCTTGCAAGATTAAGGTTTTACTTACGTTTCTACCATTCATTGAGAATTAAATGTATGTTACATGTCATCAGTAAATGTTAATATCAAAATTTAATTTTTAGATGTTCTTAGTACAAGTAATTGTTCTTGTTGCTTGTTTTCGGCAATCGATTCCAGCCAAGATAGAGGAAGGTATAACTTGATTTTTGAAATTATCAGTGTACATATTCAATTATTTAAGTCAATTTTATTTAATTAATTACTTACGTTTATTTCTATTTAATATAATTTTTAGTAATTGTCTAATTATATTTAATAAGTTTGGGACACTATAAATTTTTATGTTTATTTTATATGATCACCTGCAAGTTTTGTTTAGGCATAATTTACAGAAATAAATACTTAGTTTTTAAAATAACCAAAAACATGCTCTACGTATAATCTAGATGCCATTGTTTAATAGGCTATCAAATCAAATCAAAACGTTTTTGGATTACCTATGATATTATTATTTGTATGGTAACTGAAAAGTAGTTTACCAAATTACAGTGAACACACGATGGACATACAGGGATGGCAAAGACAACAATACAAAGTCATTACCAGACCACATTCAAATCCCCCTTGAAGTTGAAGATGACAAGCTAACCATAAATCTGATAAAATTTCTATTGAAATCACCATTGATAATGACTCAGTTTGAAGGCAGTCGATCGGTTTGGGAACCATCAGACGACGAAGTTAGAATTTTAAATAAAAAAAGATTTAAATATTTACCAGCATCAAGAAATTTGCAATTGATTCAAAGTATGATTATTATATGAACTGGCGTCTGAATATTCAACGAATAATATTTGTAATTGTATTTTTTTATTTATTTTTATTGAAATTAATTTATTGTATTAAAAATTAGGGGCTCGTGGGTATCTACAAGGATCCCTCGGTCAATGCATCTGCCACCGTCGCTATCAAAAAAGTTGAAGAAATTGAGGAAATTCTTTATGTGAGACTTATATTGCAACATTATATTTGAAGTTGTTTGTTAAATTAATTAAATTCACGTTAAACATTACACGTTCTGGACAAATTTTTATAAGTTGTAACTCAAAAGATATAAATATGAACTTGGTATATTGATATTTTGATTAAGTAACTATTCTATTACTTCCTGTAAACTACCTCAGACAATCTCATTCTCATATGCCAACAAGTCTTACTCCGTCGAACCAGGCGTTAATTTCTCAGACAAGCCATCTTTTGAGAAATTTGGGGGTGTAACAATTGAAAGGAAGAACTACAGAAGCAACTACACCAAACTTCTGATTATTGATCGGAAACTTCATTCACTTCTTGAAATTCCGAAAGTAAAATTTCGGCAGGATGTACATTTGGATAAAGGTGAATTTCAGAGAAGTCATTGCATACAATATACAAAAACTAATTGTAGACATATCATAATGATGCAATTGTAATGATAATTAATTACCGTAGTTTCACCTGCGCGTTATGCTTGATTTTACAAATTACACATTCCTCTTTGCGTTAAAATCGCATATGTGTTATGAAAATTAAATTTACGCTAATTTGGCTTCTGATCAACCAATATTAGAAATTTAATTGAAATCACTTTTATTTGATAATTTATCAGAATATTAAGTTTTATACTTCAAACTTTAGATGTTTTATTTGAATCAGTCTGTAATTAGTTGAACCCTGGCTCGGAAGGTAGCGTTCCTGCGAATGGCAGTAAAAGCGACAGTCGTTACGTGTCGCGTTCGCAACCCACAGAGCACCCCTTGGTTGAGCGTCCTTGACACTTACGGTTATGGTGCTATACTCATAAATAAAACCTATAAAATTTCCAAACAAAAACGTTTTCTAAGATATGTTTATGTCTGCTTGTGACACCATCAGCGATATTTGTAAGAATTTGGTAATTATTGAGAAATAAATTTTTTATAAGCACTCTAACATCTAAAACATATTTGAAAGTTGTTCCTAAATATCAGTTAAGAGACATACAGAAACATATTAAGCAGAAACCCATCTAACGCAGAATTGGTTTACAAGTTCTTATAAAAATTACTTTTGTTAGTTAAATTATTTTGCTAATTTGTGCTGCTCTTTTGCCAATTTCTTTTGCTCTTGAAATAACTTGAAGATTGAAAGCTTGCATGACTTGTTTATCAATGTTAATGACCTCGCTCTTTAAATCAGAAGCACTTCTATGTATCACTGCAAGTATCATCCATGAAAATGATAGCCAATAGAGTAATTTGTTTTGACATTTTATTAAATTAAACATTTGAAATTAAATTTAAAATAAGATTACAATTTAAAACGTCTCCATTTGTTCAACCATTACACAATGTCGGAAAACTAACATAATTCATTATTATTTCTCAATGAATTCGAACTCTCATTGAACGTGATGAATAAAAAAACATTTAAATAATTAAGCTTAATTATTAATATTTATACCAAAGAAAAGAATGCGTTATAATCGTCTTAGTGATTTACAATTTTATTTTACACATGTCATTTAGGAACACAAATAAATATTAATACTAATTGATTTAATGTAAATAATGATGTGACCCTTAGTTAATTTTATAATGGGTTTTCAGATCAACTAAAAAAATTTATAAAGGAAACAAGGTTGAAGAAAAGATCGGCTGGAATATCAGAAAGACTGTTGACCATCGAAATGTTCACAGTTATAGATTACACAATCTTTAACAAGTGAGATGGATGATTTTTATTTAATCTGAGATAACATTTAAACAATTAAATTACAAATCTCTCTTTTAAAGATATTTCGCAGAAAGTAAAGCTTCATCAGTAAATGAAAAGAAAGAAGATGCTCGAAAGACAATCAAATATTTCTTCACCCACATCATGGAAGAAGTTAGTGATTCAAGTGCCATAAAATCATTACAGTTTTGTGCAGTTTGGCAATGAGTAGCATGCCAGCATAAATAAAGATAGTCGTTACGTGTCATGTTCGCAACACAGCCTGCACCGCTACATAAATGGTGGATTGGTTAACAAGTGCCTTGACATCCTACCCGGATACATGAGGCACTCAAAAAGTCGACTATTTAGCAAATCACAACCGTCGATTTTTTTTTAAATTATTATATTATATATAAAGATTATCAATAAAAAAGAAGCAGTGGCTAAGCTGGCAGGATTAATTACATCACTAAGATCAAAATAAATTGTTTATTGTTTTTTTAAGATGAAGATGAATTTCGAGTCCATCAAGAGCATTTTGTTCATCGATCCTGTCGTCAAGTTCACTGTCAAGTGGGCGGGAGCACTGATTGCCGAAGTATTTTTGTCATTATTTGTTAACAAATATTTTTTCGAAGGTTTTCTTCGTTGAATTGTTTTATTCACCACGTTTTATCTTATTAAGTGATTCAATACAGCAATCAATCAATCGATCAATCAATTAATTTTCCATTATTTTAATTTCAGAGTCCCAGTGACGTCCCATTTATTGAGGTGTCAAAAATTGATTCACATTCTATTGATTCAGACGTGGTTTTTGATGAGATGGCCAAATGGGAGAGCAACGAAAAGTCAAAAACAAATGAGTCTCGGCTACCAAATTATGACTTTGTCACCTTATTTACAAGGTTGAAAGTGATAATTGATATTTGCCTTTATTAACTTTATGCTAATCGTTGTTATCGACAACCTATTAGTGAAACTCGATGAATTTTATCGATCATCATCATTGTCATCGCCATCTTCATTGTCATCATCATCATCATCATCATCATCATCATCATTAATAGCCAAAATATCGTTATCGGATATCTATCTTGGTCAAAACTCATCCATGACTCAAAACATTTCCTTTCAAAAAATGTTCAACTATCAGAAAGAAAACAAGAACACTCATTTAATTGACATACATCGTTATGCACAAAATTTGAAAATAAATTAAAATATATTAAACAATTTATAAGCATTACAAAATAGAGAGATACTTTTGTTCAACCAGTACATTGTACTCTTGCTGTGTTTATGTTTGATCTCGTCAATGAGCTATTGCACACTAAATTAAAAATTGCATTCTAGAACTTTTTCGAGCTTTTTAGTTTAAGAAAATATTCGTCATCGTGTTTCAATTTGTGTTAAATGTGGTGTTATATTTTAATTTCTTTATGTCCAGTAAACGAATTTAAATTTATCCAAATTCAACATAATGTGCTATTTCAGTTACCATATCAAGTACCATGGAGAACACATATATGGCGTACAACGCAACGAAATCTGCACCCCATCAAGTTCTGCCTTAGTCCACTATGCTCATCTTCATTACACTGCAAATGTCGCATCTCATGAACTGGGTCACGCGTAAGTATAAAAATTTGTATTTAGAAAATATTATGAATATATGGAATGAAAATTCTATTGATAATGGTGTTTCCATTTCATTACATGAAAGTTTTAACATACGACACGACGGATTCGGAGGAACTTGTCTCGAAAACTACATTATGGAACCAGGATTCGCAGATTATTCAAAGGACAATGTTAACAACGCCTTCGAATTCTCGGATTGTTCATTTATATGGCTTATGGGTAAACTTATGCAGCTAGATAGGTAAGTCAAGAAATCAGTAATTTACTTCTTAAATTGTGTGGCTTGTCAACATCTAGAAAATATGATAAATGCACTGATATTTATTAATTAAATGTATATATAAAATGTAAAATTGTAAACTACAAAAAATATTTATAATTTTTATGTAGATACTAGATAAACACAACAAATAATGAACGTTTTAATCGACAATCCAAACGAGCATTACATAAACATTCATTAGATATGGTACAAACTGTTTGACGGACGGAGGAGACAAAGACAATCCGGAGAGTGTCCTTTTTTTAGATTTGTACCCAGGACAATTATACGACCTTGATGACCAGTGCAAAATAGTTTTTGGGCCAAACTCTTTCTATTGCGGCGTAAGAAAACAAATGCTTTTATTAAATTATAACTTGATTTGTTGCTGAAACTTTCATAAAGGCTAACACAACGAATATATCATCATATTTAAATGTGAATTTTTTTTTTAGTGTTTTTATGATCTTTTAAAATTTTTGTTTAAATTTAATCTTAATTTTCACAATACTGAATTACATTAATCGAAAGTTTTTGATAGATTAGCTTGCTTAATTATACTATTAATTACTCTAAAAATAAATATTTATTCATGATTCTTGAGGAATGCCGCTCAGAATATGTGAAATTTTATTTAAGTTTCAATTTATGGGATTGGACCTACCAAAAATCAATGCTCTGTTTCGTTACATCAATAATACGTTTAATTTTCTAGTTATTAAATTTCAAACATTTATAATTTGTACAAAAATGTCAAGTGAGATTTAAGCCTTTTGTTGAAAATTTCAAATTATTTTATACATACATTGATAAATATGTACAATACATATAATTAAAATAAGTACATAAAATGTTCAAAAATATGGAATCTTTCTACTATTCTTTCTACAGATTGGCCTAGCAAGAGGCAATAACAAGAAAGTGTACTAGTTTAATTAATGCCATAATTTGATTTATTAGGCATTTGAACTGACTTTTTAATTTGTGTCAAAAGTAGCGCTCTAACCCAAGCTTAGATACACGTGTCAATCAAGCATTATCAACGAGAAGTTATTTCAAATTAAGGGCAAAGAAAACGATCAGGACATGTGTGAGGTCATTAGATGCCACAGAGATAATACATGCATAGGCCATTTTCTCCTCAACGCAATGGATGGAACTACCTGCTCGAATGGTTCTTGGTGTCGCAGGGGAAGATGCGTATCCAATAGAAGAGCTCCAAAAGCTCCAAGTAAATGAAAGAATTGAATTCAATACGATAGATGTTTGTTATTGTTTCTGTTAATTTTAAAATATGAAATAGTTGCCAAGATTAACTAAACAATTGTTTGTGAGGTGCAAGTATTACATTT
>JAJTWR010000459.1:0-35000 GCA_021613335.1 Whitmania pigra
TGTTACAAATAATATCTGGTGATGACGATGACGACGACGACGATGATGATAATTGTGGCAACAATAGCAGCAATCATAAATTAATTACGTTCAACAATTATTACTACCACAATAAACCATAATTTGGTGATGACGATATCGATGATGATGACGATTACGACAACAATCATAATATCAATCATATTATAAATCATATTATCAACCATAATATCATTATAATGTCAATCTTAATATAAATCATAATGTCAATCCTAACATAAATCATAATGTCAATTTTATTATCAATATTATCACATTATCACCGTTAATGATGACGAGTGAGTGAGTGAGTGAGTGAGTGAGTGAGTGAGTGAGTGAGTGAGTGAGTGAGTGAGTAGAAAATGAGAAGAAAAAGAAGGAATGGCTGAGGGGGGACTGGGTGGGGCAACTGAGCGGCAGAAGGGTGGGTAGGAGGTGTCAGGATCGGACAAATAGGTTATTTTCTCGTTTTGTTCTCGCTGAGGATAACCAGAGGATTATCGTCTTAATCTTGGAGTCTCGGTGATTTATCTGCTCCCCATCCAAATGCTTGTTGCCGGCGATCGTCGTTATGATGATGATGATGATGGTGATGCTGGTGGTGGTGGTAATGATCATGGTAACAACGATGACTGTGGTGGTGATGACGATGACTATAACGATGGTGATGGTAGTGATCATCTAGCATAGGTGTCATAACTCCAACAACAATCAACATGATAATCATCATAATTCACATAAACATCAATTAATTCCAATGTACTGAGTCTACATACAAACAACATTTCTCCCAATTAATAAAACAAAAACAATACAAAATACATCCTTCTCAATCGACCGCCCAAGCCTGGAGTCGAACCACCGGGGCGTTCGAATTGGAGGCACGGGTACAAATCAAACTTACCCGGTACTCTACCCGACAAATCCAGCCCAGTAGGCGCCGGTGCCGATTACAGGAATCACAGAAATCCTCCGAAATCCCGGTTGATCCCAACATTTGTCTTTACGGCCCTTCTTTCCACGGATTGGAACAATGGACTTGATGATGGTGATGATAGTTATGATGATGATGGTGGTGGTGGTGGTGGTGGTGATGATGATTATGATGATGATGATGATGATGATGATGATGATGATGATGATGATGATGATGATGATGATGATGATGATGATGATGATGATGACGATGATGATGGTGATGATGATGATGATGATGATGATGATGATGATGATGGATGATGATGATGATGATGATGATGATGATGATGATGATGATGATGATGATGATGATGATGATGATGATGATGATGATATGATGATGATGATGATGATGATGATGATGATGATGACGACGACGATGATGACGATGATGATGACGACGATGACGACGATGATGATGATAAATATGTAATTAACATAATATTAATGTACAGTCATAATTTTTATCATTACCAATTATAATTACAATAATCATCATCGTCACTATCACCCTACTCGCCGTCGCCGTAATTTTATTTGAAAAAAATCAGCTCAGGCCAACGGCCCCTCGCCGAAACCGAAAACAAAACGAAAACCAGTGCGCCAACCCCTCAATCTAAATTGTAAATTCTATTAACAAAAAAACCGTCCAAGTTTCTCTTAAACTCTTCCACATCCCTTGACATCACAACCTAATGAATGAAGTCATAAATTTTCTCGCAGCCATCTTCGTAGTCCTCCTCCTCCTCATCATCATCGTCATCGTCATCGTCATCATCAGAGGCGAACGGCGTTAATTACTATGAAGCAATCTCTGATTGCAACAGAGTTTCCAACGGTGATGATGATGACGATGGCCATGATAGTCACTATGATAATGATGATAATGAACAAAGTCATATCGTATCACATCAATTTATAGTCATCGCCAATGGCATCACCACTACAACCACTATCACCATCGTCGTCATCATCATCATCGTCATTACTATTACCATTATCATCATCATCATCATCATCATCATCACCCCCACCATCATCATCATCATCATCACTGCTACCAATATCTTGGAAGCGTGCAGCATCCCAGGCAATAATTCTGGAGGCGCTTATGAGGATCACATTGCGAAAAATTGAAGGAATGAAATATTGACCGTGTCCATTCATGCGTGTCATAAAAAATGTCCACACCCGGCAAGAGATGATCGAAGCGTAATTATGACGGAAATTATGCGGATTCCATGCGTGAAAAATATAGTAGTCGTAATTATTATAATCCTATATGTCACGTCCTTCTACAAGTCAACAACAACAAACGTAAAAACTATTAACAAACTTGTAAATACGATTCTGATCAGGAAAACTACAAATAAATAAATAAATATAAATAAGAAAAAAAAAATTGCAATGATCATCGTCATCATCATCATCATCATTACCACCAATAATTACTACATGAGTTCATGTCAAGCATAACATGCTGCTAACAAGATAACAAGTGCAATAAATAAATCAATCACAATCAACATTGCAACAATCCTTCCTTAAGCCATTAACTTAAGCCATTAACAATAGCGCCATCTTTCTTTACCTCCAGAACGACTGCGCAGAAAGCTGAGAAAGGAGAAGAAGGTCAGGCGCAGTCTTGAGATGCAACTCCACGGCCTGCCCCACTCCACGTCCGGAAAAGCCAGGGGAATCCCCCACCACGTGATCCAGACCAGTCCCATGGCAACGCAGGTACCCTCCCTGAGGGTTGATGAGGCCGACAAGACTCCGACCAGGGTCAAGGAGTCAAAATGCACATCGGTCATGTCTTCCCCGCCGTGTTGTGACGTCAACAACGAAGATGAAGACGTTGAAGGTTGTTGTTGTTGTGCAATGTTGTTGTTGTTGTGGAGACTTTTTTGTTTCAATCGGTTGTTGTGTTTTTTTATGATTTTTATTTTTGTTAACGTGTTTTATTATAATTTATTTACTAAGAACATTTTTCGATTTTAATTCATAACTGCTGTTATTGTCAATATAGTTTTTTTTATTTTGTTCAAAATATGTTTATTTCACACCATTTAATGTACAACTGTTAATAATTATAAACTGGGTCGACTGATTGTCAACTTCTTAGCTGGCATTCTAAAAATTAACATATTATAACTAATATAGAACATTAATGTGCTGTTATTATAATTAATAAATTTTCAAAGCAAAGTAAAATAATAACATAATAAAATAAACTAAGCAAAATATATTTTACTCAATCCAATGGGTTAGCTATTGGTTGTTAATAATGTTAATAACAATAATATTAATAATAATGATAATGAATAATGTTAATGTAATGATGCATTAATAAAATTAAAAGTAATAAAAATGCAACGCTCTTTTTTTCAGATCGTTCAGAAACCATGGAATTGGCTCCATCGGAATCGAAATCTCCACTAGTCAAGTGCAGCCCTCCCCTCCAGCACAGGTTCGCCATGACAGGAAACGGAAGTTGCCTAAACGGTTCCCCTTAGCAACAGCAGACGCCATCGACACCGGCCAGCCAATAGGCTATGAGCTGGCTTGTTATGTAAACTTAAACTTTCTAAGGTGACAAGAATTAACAATAATATTAATAATAATAAACTCGTTAGCGTGCAGAGTTTTCTATTTTTAGGACCAAGACGGCGCTAAACTCGCTAACAACTTTCCAACGTTCGGTTTATCGTCTCACGTGATTGCATCCGAAAATAGCACTGGGGAATTTTTTTTTTAAACCGGTGTAAGCGCATTACCGCCTCGGTTCAATTGTCTAATGAGATTGCTGGTACCTTATGAATTTTAAGCTTTCTATTTGTTAACTATTTGATTGATTGAACAAATAAATCACTGATTTTACGTCAACCATCAGTCACTCCTACCTGCCTGAAATTATTCGGAAATGTACGTTAAGACAAACCAAATCTCATCCTAACAGCATGAAGAGAACGTAAAAAACACCTATTTTAAGCCTATGAGTTTATTGAGTACAAATAATCACTCTGAAACCATGCTGTCTTGCTATCGATCGCAGTCTCTCATGGTAAAAACAAACCCGCAATAGCACGGATATATTACGTGTAGACCATACATTTCCTTACAATACCTTGATGAATTAATGAATGGCCAAATGAATGAATGCTTAATGCTTCTTGAGTGCCCTAGTCATGAGCTCGTTCAGACGGCCAAGCATCTTCCTCGGGTCATCCAAAAGTCCGGCAGCGACCATGGCGTTGTCGAAGAGCTGGAACAATAATGTTAATAATATTAACTAATGACAAATTCGATTATATATATATGTGTGTAATGAGTATTTACTCACATTCAATGCTACTGCGAGCAGCAACCACACGAATAATTAAATAGCTAAACGATAAATAAAACAAACAAACAAATAAATAAATAAATCATTCAATCAATCGATCAATCGGCCACCTGTTCGGCCAAGAGCTTGGCAAGCTCCGGATCGTCTGCCTTGAGCTTGTGGAGGCAGACAATGAGCGGATGGGAAGGATTGACCTCCAATGTGGGCTGAAGAACCTTGAATTTCTCCTCCTCTGAACGATCAGCAAGAGCTGTCTTCAGGAAGTGCCTGGCAGCCCCCATCTCGTTGACGGTGAGGATGCACGGATGAGCGACCAGCCTTTTGGTGGCCTGTAATTTTTTCAGTTTCAGATGTAATGTGTTAATTAATGTCCATTTCAATTTCTATTATTATTATTATTATGATTTCAAATGGAAGACAAATGACTGAAGTCATAACGGTTAGGGGAATAGCACAATTAATTTGCTAGAGTTGTAATTGGTTAATTATTTATTCATCTATTTATCAGGTGAAAACAATTGACTGACCTTAACTTTGTGGACTTTGTGCCCAAGAACTCCCTGGATCCAAGGTGAGAGGTCATCGCACTGTTCTGATGTCAGACATCCTGAATATCGAAGAATCACAATTTGTCATTTACAGCATGCTGACATTAGAAATAAATAAAATAATGAATCAAAACTAACAAATATAATAACAAATCACCTATCAATTAATTAATTAACTAATTAACCACGCCGACACCATCCAGTCGCTTAACTTATCGAAAAACGACGACCGACTTTAACGTATCAATAAACAACAACCAACCTTCAGTACCGCCTTGAGAATCCTGAGCTTTCTTGTCGTCGTTGGCATCTTCGGAGGTTTCGTTTTCGACGGACTTGAGGTGCTTCTTGTCGTACTGCCCGAGGTTCATGAGCACGAGCTCGTCGTAACCCTCGTAGCAGAACAAAACTTCGGCGTCCTTCTTCGACAGAGCCTCCATGTACGGAGACGTTTCTGCCAGTTGACGACTGGAAGAATGAAGGGCGAGGAACGTGGTACAAATTACGTCGAATAAAGTGGTGGACGTTATTTTGAATGCAGTGAGAAACGGTCGCGATCGAAGAATGTAGTGATGTCTCCTCACATTTCATCTATTCGTTTGCAGCTAGCACAATTTATGAATTCTTACTACCATAACCATCATATTCATAATTATCATCAGCATTACCTAGGTGCAGATATATAGTAGATGTTTCTTGTTCCGGCCTTCATCCTTCCAACATATTCCTCCAGGTTTGTCAATTCACCAGGTGGCAGTTTCGATGACTCGAACCTCAGCAGACGAGCGATCTCTTCCTGTAGGGCAATCAATTAATAAATTACTTAATTAAATCAACTGCAATAGTCATTTAGCCATTACAATTCATCAAATCTTCAACGAACAGCTCTAGCTAAAGTAAACCAAACAACAAGATCAACTGTCGAGGATTTAGCTTTCAACCGATAATTTAAATCAACAATCAATCAATAATTTCGATCAACGATCAATCAACCAATAATTTCAATAATTTCGATCAATGATCAATCAATAATTTTGATCAATTGTACCCTCTGGTTCTGCTCCGTGGTGGTAACGATTCCCTCCCTAAAGAAAAGACCGTAGTCCTTGTAGAACTCGAGGTACTTTTCCTTGTCGTTCTTCGCATTCTCAAGGAAGAACTTTATGAGTCGATTGGTCAGCACCCACCTCAACTTCCTGAGTGGTTTAAGGGGGGAGTGGGGGTTAATAAGATAGCCTAATTAGGAATGCCATTGACATATGGCAATAGAAATGAACTTAAATAATTAATTAATAATTAACTTGTTAGTGACAATTAAATGGTTTGTTGATTATAAGTAATTTTAATAATTAATTAAGGCAAACTAATCTTCCTAAAAAATAGGGTTATATTGTTAAAAATTCATGATGATGATGATGATGATGCTTTCGTACTAACCTGATGAGGCTTCCATCTTGTAGCAGTTCTCTGCTCAGGTTGAGAGGAATATCTTCACTGTCCACGACACCTGCAAGAGAAAGAACAGAAATTAATTATGAACATTAATCAGAATAAGGTTGATTAATATTAAATTAATTAATAATTAATTAATTAAATTTAATAAATAATTAATTTTTTTTAGTCAATTAATGCTCCATTCTGTTGAGCCATATTAACTCAAATTTAAATTACTAATAATGCTGAGATCATATCAAATGTATTAATTGATTAGTTGGGCAACTAAAAAACCAACAAGTTAGATGAATAATTAATAACCTAAAATATCAACTGAAGACAATTAACAAACTGATCAATCAACTGGTTAATTAATAATCCAATCAACTGATTAATCAATTAATTAAAGATCGAGGAACCTTTTACGAATCTCAACCAGCGAGGAAGGATGTTGTTAGCCTTGGCCATGATGAGAACCTTCCTGCTGTAGAGAGCCACGTTGATGTCTGTTTCCCTGCTCATGTCAAACATGGCTGGCGTGGAAAATTGTTCGTTATTACTTAACGATTAATGATAATGAAAATGCTGGTTAAAGTTAGCGATGGTCAATCAGTTTAAGTTATTGTCGTCATCTTCTGTCGGCTTCTAAATTAGAACTTATTCAAACATTCTTGGCTATAGACTAACTATTATTATTATTAAAAACAATAGAAATAATTGGTAATAAAAAAATAAATGAAAAATATTTAAAAAAACCCACTGGGTTTGTACTCGGGCACGTAGAATAGGGCCCTAATGTTGAGGGGGGCGTCGGTCTTGTAATGGAGATGGAACCTCGGGTTGTCGAAGGTGTTAGAAATGAAGCGGTAGAAATCCTCGTGCATCTGGGGGGTGATCTCCCTCTGGTCCAGCATCCACAGGGCCTGGACCACGTTCACGCGCCTGCCGTTCAAGAAGATCGGGACACCGACGAAATTGCTGTACTTCTTGACAATGTCTGAAGAGATGATCATGATGAATTTAATTTAATTATTACTTCATCTATTATTAATAATAGATGTATTAACATTATTTAGACTTTATAAAATAAAAATAAAAAAACTAAGATTTATTATAAAATTAATTACACATTAAGAGGTTAAACAAATCTAATCTCTGTAATAATAATAGATTGCCATGGTTCAAAACAGAAGTCTTTATTGTCTCTGTTTTTATTCAAATGGTCAATGCTGTTTTTTGTTTAAATTAATTAAATAATATAAACAAAACTAAAATGCTGTTAATTATTACAAATAATTGTAAAATTAAAATATTGTTAATTAATTAATAAAAAAATAAATAACTGCAAAAATTCAAACATTGTCAATTAATTAATTAAATAATCAATTATCCTAAAAAATTCGACTATTTTTATCCGTTCCAGACAACCTTTGACAACTTCTTCCTTCGAGAAGTCGTAGCAGTCGCCTCTGAGATGGAGGACCACCTTTGTGCCTCTCTGAACATTCTCGGCCTCGCTCAGCTCGTAAGATCCCATTCTAATTCGTTGACGAATAACAATTGTTATTATTACATTATTATTATGTTATTGCTACAGATTAATGTAATAACAATGACTTGATAATAACAATAACAGCAATGATAATAATGGTTAGTATTATTATTACTATTGTTATAATGATAACTAGTAATTAGGTATTACTAATAACTGTATCATCATCGAAATAGTTGTAGCTGTTAAAACAAAAGTAAATTCGTAGTTTGCGCAAACGTGTAATAATTAACAATTAAGTATGAATCTTACTTCTAACAATCAAATAACATCATTTATCATACATTATTACACTTTCAGAATCATCATCACCATAGTTGTAAAAATCATTGCAGATAGTCATCACTATCATAATCTTCGGCATCGGGGGTAAAAAAATCCAACGAACCCATCGGAATGCCACTTGTAAGCGGGCTCCCCCTCCTTGTAGGACTGGGTGAAAACTTCCACCTTGTCTGCCACCATGAAACTCGAGTAAAATCCGACACCAAACTGTCCGATTATGTTCTTGTCGACACTGCCACCCTTCGTCTCTACCTCCTTCATGAAGGCCTGGTGGGCGGAGAATAAAGATTGCTATCATCACCATCACCATCACCACCATCTTCATCATCATCATCATGGTGATGATGGGTGAGCCAAGTGATTTTAAATTTATACCCGAATTTCATGGTTGCTTGGGTAATTAATATTCGAAGGCGCTAATTGAATATTAATGAGCTGATCTCACCTTTGATCCGGACCTCGCAATGACTCCGAGATTGTCGATGATCTCCGCCTTTGTCATCCCAAGTCCGGTGTCCTGGATGAATAAATTATGAAAATTTATGTCCTGATTAATAATTTGCCTTTTGACAAATATTACTTAACTAAACAAAAATATCCAAAACTCATACTTTATATTGAACAATATACTATATATAACAAAGCACAACAAGGACAACAATATGCCAGCAGAAGATAACATCATGTCTACTTAATAACTTCATAATTTCAACATAAGATGCTAATTATAATAGGTAAATGATAAATAACAATAAATGATAATGAATAATAAATAATGATAATACTTTCAGCTCAAAACCAATCGAATTTTAAATCAATCGAACCTGAATCGTAAATGTCTTCTTGTCGTCGTCGACGGCGATGTGAATCTCCAACGGAAGGCCAGACTGCTCTTGCGTCGATGCGTTCTGCACCTGGAGGTACCTCAGCTTTTCCAGGGCATCGCTCGAGTTGCTGACAAGTTCCCTGATGAAGACCTGAAGATGATCGTTGTAACGGTTACATTGTCGATCAACGGGCAATGCAACGTTTCAATGAGCTTTGTGTTAATTTTCAGGCAAAGCCTTTCGTCGGTACGGATTTTTATTATTTATACAAAAATAAAATAAATATTAATAAAATAATATTAATTATTGTAATATAAATAAAATAAAATTTTATTAATATTTAACTTAACATCCACTCCTAACATTAACAAATAGTTTTAACCTCTTTTTCTGAATACAAAGACCTTGCAACAATATCTAAGAGCTTTCTCGTCTCAGCCTGAAACTCCAGTTTATCTGTTTGTCCTATAAATAATAATGGCAATAACGATAACAGTAATAATAATAATAATACTTCGAGCAGGAAACATTTTTGAGTATTGCCATTGTTAATTATTATTAACATGGAGACACAACAAAGTAATTAATTAATTAATTAATTAAACTCAGCTCAGTAAAAAAGTAAAAACACAATAAAATTCATTTACAGAAAAAAAATTGTTTTTAAAGTCTGAAATAGAACATAAAACGAACATGAACAAGTCCACTTGTAACATACCTTTTCCTCTCTCCACATCCTTAATGATGGAGTGGTATTCCTCTGAATCCTCCTTTGCCTGACTGGAGCATTTTTGATAATAACTAGTTAAGGAAGGTTTTGTTGCAAGGATGGTGCATGATTTCTTTTCAAATCTTCTCCCTTTTAAAATAAAATCTATGTTTATATTTAGTAATTGATAAATCTTGCTTGAGGTTTGATGTTAAAGCAATTTGAGAAACTTTATATTTCATCACCACATATCTTTTATGGCTACTTTAAAACTTTTTGTTCTTAAAATATAATGATAAATAATATAATTAACTATAAAATACATACTGGTTATTCAGTAACTAATTTACGGCATGAACCTGTCACGCAAAAGTTCAACTGATGCATTTTTAAAAATCCTTTAAACATTACATATCATCCAAATTACAAATTGAACAAATTTTTCCCCCGACATCAAGATACACAGACAAATTTTGGTCAGTTCAATTTGAGAGAAACAAGCACGCTAGTCCATGCACTGAGCAGACGAATAAAAAAAGATGACCTGTCAAATGGCTGATTTCTCTACATTGCGAAAAACGTCCAAGTTTATTTGTCTGAGTCAGAATAGTATAGCCTAATTTAAAAGTAGACCTTAAAATTTTAGAACGAGGTAAAGCGATCATGACAGCCGCCATTGTCAAAAGGTAATCTAGAATGAACAAATGCGAATGCAGTTCGATTAGCATGATTAATTTTTAATATTTAAAAAAATTAAAAATATTATTTAATACTTAAAAAAATGTTTATCATCAAAAATTTGTTACAAAAATGTATTTATAAATTATAATTGTCGATGGTTATGATATTTTAAACGTATTCACTTTCATTTTGTGGTTTTCTTTAAGAACTTAACACATAAAGTTTATGACAATTACTTGATTAATTGAAAGATAGCTTATTCGGACGGTGACCTAACAGATATGTTACAAGCTTTACTGCCTCGTACATAAAGTACA
This sequence comes from Whitmania pigra, assembly GCA_021613335.1. Lineage (NCBI taxonomy): Eukaryota > Metazoa > Annelida > Clitellata > Hirudinida > Haemopidae > Whitmania > Whitmania pigra. The sequence goes on from JAJTWR010000459.1 coordinate 10,696, forward strand.
TCATGCAAAGGACGCAATAAAAATCTATTTAAGGTTTCAATCATTATTGTTCCGCTTAGTTAGACAATTAAAAGTTCTCATTTCTAAAAAAAAACAAAACAAAATAGAATCACTCGCCAATTTGCAATCTGTGATTCTGAGACTTGTCGTAAATATTCATTGTCAATGCAAATTACAAATTGAACAAATTCATCAGAAAACAAGATAAATGCAATGAATTGATTTATTTTTTAAATGATAATGCACCAAAAAAACACGCATTATCAAGATTTTCAAATCGAAATAAAATTGGCAGTCATCATGAGAAAAAATCAATCATACTCAGACAAGACCTCATTAAAGCAAAAGGACTGATTAAAAGTTGTTGTCAGTGTTGTCTTTAATAAAAATCCAGATCTCGTTGAAAAAAACTCATCAATGGCAACAATCATTTTAGTTCAAACCACGCGGGAGTGCAATTTATGGCGAAATAAAGTTCGTCCAAACTTGCCTACAATACAGAAGATGTTATCTTGAACATGTTCAAATAACTCTTACATATCAAACATTTCTTACCTCATCAACTACTTCGCCATTAAAAAACTTACACAAATCTTCTATCAAGTACTCTTGATGTTTTGACAAAAATAAAAAAGGACTGCATGGAAATAAAATGGTTATATATTTTAGTTGTTATTGAAGTTTAGTCGCACAGTTTATATATAAAACGTAACAAACCATATCTTCATCGCAACGTAAGTCCATGATCTACAATAATAACAATGCCGCCCTGAAGACCTGTCCTGAAAATCTGATTTCAAACTACTAAGTGAAGATGTTCTAAAAATCATTGTCTCATAATATTCGGGAAATTGATCCATCTAGAAAATGATTAAAAAAACATTAAAAACAAGTTTTCATAAAAGAAATATATATATATATATATTATATTTTATGTAAAAATAAGCTACAAGCTAAATAGATAAAGGAATTCAACAACTTAAGCGTTTTAATCAAATAATAAGGATTCAAAATCAAGTTAGTAAAAGTTAAAGTGTAAAGAATCAGTATGCCAAGCATAATTTTTTTAACTTTTTTACCTCAAGAACATCTGCAGTCTTCCAAAGTGCCTCACGCAATATGCTCAACACATGCAACCTATTAAGGAAATCGTCAAAGAAAAAATATTTTTCGATTACTAAATCATCAGGCGGCTCTTCCTTGTTTTCTGCCTCCAAGGTATTTTTAGATTTATCATTAATCCGTTGACAACTTGAATCTTCAAGAACGCACAAATTATTTCTGTTCTCTACCAAATATGGCTCAAATTTGTTACAATAATATTTTTCTAATTCATTCCACTTTTCTATAAACTCCTCAAGCTATATGGAAGTAATTGAAAATGTCATGTTTACTAAGATCTGAATATCTAAAAATATCTAAATTCAACTCACATTCCAGGCTTTCCACATGTAATTATGAAAAACCTTTGTTAGTTTTCCGAAGTACCTTAAAAATAAGACTTCTTCGGGCAGATTGTAGCATTTTTTTCCACGTAACCGTTTGTTTAGGTGGCTGATATCGTTTTCATAAGCCTAAAAAATGAGTTAAAAACTTGCATAGGATCAGATATACGTTTATCCACATAATTTTAAATCATATTTTTTAATTACACATTATATATCTTATAGGACAAATTAATTTGAATTGTTATTAAATAATTGCCAATGTTGAGTGTTATAATTTAATATTGTAAATACAAAAATTAGCAGAAATTGACAATTAAAACCAAATTAAGCGAATTTGCACATATCTTCTACTGCATCATTTACAAATCTCATTTGTTTACTTATTTCATGACAAATTGTGCATTTACAATGTACGTTAAAATCTAAATATTTCAACTAATAACTATTTGTGTGTTTGTTAGTAATTTGATTTAACTTATTTGGAGTGAAATGTTCTAAAATACCCTTAGACACCCTCTGATGAAAGATTTTATAAGTTGGACTCTTTGATTTTCGTCGCTTGAAGACATAAAGTAAATGTGAAGGTAGTCTAATACTTCAACACTTGGTTCATTGTGCTGCATCAAGTTATACACATAAGTTTCGTGATCGCCCTGTCAAAAAATTGTGGCTTTCAATAAAGTAATACTGCATAAAATGTATCATTAATCATATAAATTATAGCCTCATTACGTTATTTCGGCACCCCGTTATAACAGCCCGGCGACAAAATAGCCCCGACAATACAGCCCCGTCAAAATAGGGGTAGAATTGGTTCTTTGTGGATTTGTTACATGTCCACATGACTTGATGATAAGGTGAGGATAATTTATATTAAATACCAACTTGAAAAGTCCATGTAAAGTGAGGAAGTAGACGGAATCCTAATAATATTTTAGATGATAAATCTTCAAACCACTAATTTCGAATTAAATTTGGAACCAGTTATCGGTTAATGTATTCAACTCACAAAATTTTTATAAATACATTGACGGTGCTGTTTTGACGGGGCTATTATGTCGCTGGGCTATTTTGACGGGATTTTTTTGTCCTGGGCTATTTTGTCACTGGGCTGTTATGACGGGTCACCAGTTATTTCTTTTCACGGCCAGCACTACAAGTAGTCTACTAACAACATTGCTATAACTGCCAAAGTCACAAAAGCATCCATCTGAGGCGTATGAACATTCTAGATAATCGTTTTCTAAACAATATCCTTAAAATTACAGACGATGTTGAATGTAATTAAACCTAAATTTTAAACATTGACAATGTACACATTTCCCGTACCGTCCACAAAGAAAAGTTATGCTTGTCGTTGTAAATGAAACTGCAATCCAAGCACTCCAGTATCGAAGCAGCTGCAAATAATGTATATTGATGAGATTACAAATTCTAGGACATTTAAAAATTGTCCGAACATTATCAAATTTATCTTACCTTGACGAGATATCCAGGATGTTAATCTCTGCTTTTCTTTAGATTTTGCTTGAGGGATGTCTTTCAATTTCATCAACCATTGAATTCGCTTTCTTAAATTATCTATTCATAGTTTAATTAATATTTTTACATACATATTGAAACATGCAATCATAAGATTATTACCAAACCGTGATATTTCAACGTATTCTTTGTATTTTATGAATAATACTCTCAATACTTTTAATGCAAGCCAAACATCTGTAATTTTCCATTCGAGATTACGTGTGAACCTTCTGTTAGATATTAAATCATTAAATAATTTCAATATAATTGTTTGAATTAATTGTATCAAAAACTTCAATTATTACAATAAGTGAGCTATGTTTCTATGAATCGTATAAATGTCGGTTTCTGTGCAAGGAAGTAGCATGGTAAGCTCGGTAAATGTCGAAATATGAACTGGATCTAGAGAGACCTGGAAAATATACGGTGAAGATTCAAATATTTATAGATACATATTGTTAGATATTATATTTATTTTACCTTGTGAAATGTTAAAATGTTTATAGTCATGATACAGCTATAAAACTTCAGGGAATTTTCAAAAAATAATGTCATAGACTCTCCAGAATACTGGATTCCTGTTAATAATGACCATTTATTAATAGTTTTCATAACTTGCATTAAATGTATAAGCTTCTGTATTCCCACTAACCTGACAACGTTTCATGATTAGTACTCGGCATAAATGAATCATTAACTTCGGAAAGATTGGGATCTTTCGGCAGGAGAGAACTGGAGGAGAAACAAATAAAATTAAGCAATAATATTAAATCAATATATTTAACCAGTAATTTTTTTATCTAATTGAACTTTGAGCAAAAGCATAACAGTCAAAGTAGGAAACCTTATATGTATCGATATTTCATCTAATCGCTTCTTCAGACTTTCCTAAAATAATAATAATAATAAATATAAGAAGGTTAGAAAAAAATTAAACTTTTCCAAAAATATCATTTAAATTTTTGAAATGGATTACCTCTTCTTCATGATCTATATCATCTTCGTTAAACATATCTTTACCTGTGTATAGGGAGTCCCACTCTTTTAAAAATTCCTGCATTGTTTCAATGAGCTGATGAATAACTGAAAAAATTAATAGCATTTGTTTTAAAATATTTAAAATGTGTTATGAGCTACAAAATAACTTTACCGAGTTTTGCCTCGCAGTCTGCTGCTGACATTATTCAATTTTTAAATTCAATGTGTAATTATTTAGAATCTGTAAAGGAATTATTTATTTTTGTTTTAAAGGTATATTTTATCCTTTAAATCTCTTTCTTATCAGGAATGGATTGGTAATTTATAATACTGCTTAGTCCATGCCATGTTTTTAAATATATTTTTTTTCCGACCAGATAGAAATCTAACCTTTTCAGTTTTCCGAACTACGCTGATGGCTGCTCTGTGATTGGCTTGCTTGCAGTTCTTTTTAATAGTATGTTTGTTGATTTTATCACCACATCAACAACGAAGATCATAAGGTAATGCAATAATATACTTTTAAAAACAAATTTTGAAAATTTACTACTAAGATTTTAAGATTGATAATAATAACGGATAATAAATTCAATCGCAAATAAATCACTTTATTTATTTACAAGTTATCTTGAAAAATTCATTTTTAGTTTCATTTCCCGCCTTCCAGGATTATATAATTTTATGAATATTAAATCCATTGTATACCGCATTTAAAAAAATCAATTTCAGGGAGTGTTATATAATTTTGTCTACGAAAGTTTTGCTGTGTTTATGTTCCATACAATAATTATTTAATTCTTGGGACATTTGTCATGCAATTATTTTGGGGGCAGCACTTTCGCGATTAATTGCTTTGTAAATGTGGCCACAATATGGAGGCAGATGGGCATTCATAATTTATGCTTTTCTATATTTGGAGTCTTACTGTATACTTACCTTAATTGTAATAGTTATCTTGAATAATTAGTTATAATAGTTAACTGTGAAATAATGTATTACTTGTAATACAGGGTCAATGAAGCTCAGAAAAATGAAAATGGTGAGAGCAAGGTAACTAGAGGAGAACATATCCTCCTATTTAGTCTAATCAAAGCAATCTCAAATGTAAACAATCAAAGCCCACAGCGCTCTCGGCGGACCGCGGTGAAATCAACAAATGATGACCATTCCGCGGACATAAAAAGGTTGGAGACCTTCCACCTAACAGCCTTATTCCCTCGTGCTTTTAGCACAAAATGCAAAGGACGTAATAAAAATCTATTCAAGGTTTCCATCAAACGCTAATTTAACCACTTTGCATTCTGTGATGTTGTGACTCGTCTGAAATTACATTTGTTAATGCAAATTAAAACAATGTAGTTTATATTAAGTTACTCTAATTGGCAAAATTGATTTCTGATATTTAAAAGGGTAGTTAAATATTTGATTCAAATTTTCTTTGAAATCTTTGGCTATTGTAGTCTTTCAGTAGTTTTGAGGTGAAGCCATTGCAAAAGGCATTTAATTTAGTTTACTTCGGATATGCCCTTTTGACAAAATACTGGTCCTTCAAAACGAGACTAATGCGAACAAGGGCGAGGTAATTGTCTCGACGGATTCCGCAACTTTTACACAAAATAAAGTACTTTTTAAATACTGCAATTTCTAACGATTTTGTTTCTATTATTAAAATATTCTATTATATACATTAAAAAAAATGAAAAACCTTTAAAATGAGCTCACAAAATATGTGCCTCAAATTAAGGCAGGCATTTATATTATTGGTTAAAAATTGTACAGACCTACTACGACTAGATTGTTCGTTGGAACATTACAGTTGCATTAAATAAATTGATAAAAATCATTACAATAAATTTAAGTGAAATTTGTTAGCATGAAAAAATGCGAATGTCCTAAAATATGGAGAATTATCAAAAGCGGACATTTGCGGACAGAGGGAAGGAGGGTCAAAAATCTTCAAATATTTGCGGATGGCTTTTATGAAGGACCAATTTTTTGTGATAAGCATTAAATATTGACATCAGAAGCTTTCCTAATTTACTGGGGCATTATACAAGAAAAAAAGTAAATCTAATTTAATAAATGGAACGACGACGACGGTGGCGATGACGACTACGACGACGATAACGATGACGATGAGGATGATGATGATGATTACGACGGCCATAAAATCTATGTTAATATTTAGTAATTGATATATCTTGCTTGAGGTTCTATGTTAGCAGACGGATTAAAGCAATTTGAGAAACTTTATATTTCATCACCACATATCTTTTATGGCTACTTTAAAACTTTTTGTTCTTAAAATATAATGATAAATAATATAATTAACTATAAAATACATACTGGTTATTCAGTAACTAATTTACGGCATGAACCTGTCACGCAAAAGTTCAACTGATGCATTTTTAAAAATCCTTTAAACATTACATATCATCCAAATTACAAATTGAACAAATTTTTCCCCCGACATCAAGATACACAGACAAATTTTGGTCAGTTCAATTTGAGAGAAACAAGCACGCTAGTCCATGCACTGAGCAGACGAATAAAAAAAGATGACCTGTCAAATGGCTGATTTCTCTACATTGCGAAAAACGTCCAAGTTTATTTGTCTGAGTCAGAATAGTATAGCCTAATTTAAAAGTAGACCTTAAAATTTTAGAACGAGGTAAAGCGATCATGACAGCCGCCATTGTCAAAAGGTAATCTAGAATGAACAAATGCGAATGCAGTTCGATTAGCATGATTAATTTTTAATATTTAAAAAAATTAAAAATATTATTTAATACTTAAAAAAATGTTTATCATCAAAAATTTGTTACAAAAATGTATTTATAAATTATAATTGTCGATGGTTATGATATTTTAAACGTATTCACTTTCATTTTGTGGTTTTCTTTAAGAACTTAACACATAAAGTTTATGACAATTACTTGATTAATTGAAAGATAGCTTATTCGGACGGTGACCTAACAGATATGTTACAAGCTTTACTGCCTCGTACATAAAGTACATCATGCAAAGGACGCAATAAAAATCTATTTAAGGTTTCAATCATTATTGTTCCGCTTAGTTAGACAATTAAAAGTTCTCATTTCTAAAAAAAAAAACAAAACAAAATAGAATCACTCGCCAATTTGCAATCTGTGATTCTGAGACTTGTCGTAAATATTCATTGTCAATGCAAATTACAAATTGAAAAAAATTGGATCAATGTAGCTAATATATAATTACTTTAATTACTCCGGGGTCATCCAAATTAGAGTAAATATTTTTACAAGTATTACGGAGGTCATGATCGTGAAATGATAACAGTGGTTATAAACTTATGGAATTGGTAACAATTCAATATCAAACCAATTAATCAATTTTAATAACTTTGCGATGATAATAATAATAATGATAATAATAGTAAAAATAAGTAAATATTTTCTAAGCACTATTGGAGCTAATTTTTCGTACCAATACTAATCCATTAGAAGATTTTTAAATGTCTGTTGCATAAAATTTCAAGAACCATAGGTTTGAATAACATTGAAAACAAGCATTCAGAAAACACGATAAATGCAATGAATTGATTTATTTTTTAAATGATAATGCGACAAAAAACACGCGTTATCAAGATTTTCAAATCGAAATAAAATTGTTAGACATCGTGAGAAAAAGTCAATCATACACAGACAAGACATCATTAAAGCAAAAGGACTGATTAAAAGTTGTTGTCAGTGTTGTCTTTAATAAAAATCCAGATCTCGTTGAAGAAAACCCATCATTGGCAACAATCATTTTAGTTCAAACCACGCGGAAGTGCAATTTATGGCGAAATAAAGTTCGTCCAAAGTTGCCTACAATACAGAAGCTGTTATCTGGAATATGTTCAAATAACTTACATATCAAACATTTCTTACCTCATCAACCACTTTGCCATTCAAAAACTTCCACAAATCTTCCATCAAGTACTCATGATGTTTTGACAAAAATAAAAAAGGACTGCATGGAAATAAAATGGTTATATATTTTAGTTGTTATTGAAGTTTAGTCGCACAATTTATATATAAAACGTAACAAACCATATCTTCATCGAAACGTAAGTCAATGCTGTAAAATAATAACAATGCCGCCCTGAAGACCTGTCCTGAAAATCTGATTTCAAACTACTAAGTGAAGATGTTCTAAAAATCATTGTCTCATAATATTCGGGAAATTGATCTGTCTAGAAAATGATTAAAAAAACATCAAAAACAGGTTTTCAAAAATATATATATATATATATTTAAAAATAAGCTACAAGCTAAATAGATAAAGGAATTCAGCAACTTAAGCGTTTTAATCAAATAATAAGGATTCAAAATCAAGTTAGTAAAAGTTAAAGTGTAAAGAATCAGTATGCCAAGCATAATTTTTTAACTTTTTTACCTCAAGAACATCTGCAGTCTTCCAAAGCGCCTCACGCAATATGCTCAACACATGCAACTTATAAAGGAACTCGTCAAAGATAATATATTTTTCGATTACTAAATCATCAGGCGGCTCTTCCATATTTTCTGCCTCCAAGGCATTTTTAGATTTATCATTAATCCGTTGACAACTTGAATCGTCAAGAACGCACGAATTATTTCTGTTCTCTACCAAATATAGCTCAAATTTGTTACAATAATATTTTTCTAATTCATTCCACTTTTTTATAAACTTCTCAAGCTATATTGAAGTAATTGAAAATGTCCTGTTTACTAATATCTGAATATCTAAAAATATCTGAATTCAACTCACGTGACAATATATAAAGTAATTCATGATGTAATTAAGAAATTCCTTCGTTAGTTTTTCGAAGTACTTTAAAAATAAGACTTCTTCGGGCAGATTATAACATTTTTGTTCATGTAACTGCTCGTTTAGGTGGCTGATATCGTTTTTAAATATATTTCTTTTTCCGACCTGATAGAAATCTAACCTTTTCTGTATTCCGAACCACGCTGATGGCTGCTCTGTGATTGGCCTGTTTTCAGCTTTTGTTAATAGTATGTTTGTTGATTTTATCACCACATCAACAACGAAAATCATAAGGTAATGCAATAATATATTTAAAAAAAAAATTTTTGAAAATTTACTACATAGATTTTAAGATTGATAATAATAACGGATAATAAATTCAATCGCAAACGTTGGCTCAATACTATCCCTTAATAATATATTAATATGTTCTAAGTACTAATGGAGCTAAATTAAATGTTTGAACCGATGCTTACAGGGGCTTTCTAAATTTCTGTACTACACATTATAAATGCATATAATTTCAAAAACCATTAGATTTCATAACATTGAATAATAACACAATAACTCAGAAAAAGTGATGAATTCAATAGATTGATTTATTTTTTGAACGAAATAGCAATAATATGTTATCAAGATGTTCAAACCATAATTGAAATTATGTGTTAACAAAATGAGAGACAATCAATCATACTCAGACAAGGCTTCATAATTCAAGAGTAAGTAGTAATAGTGTACTTTTTCTAAACTGGGAATGCAATTAAAAACCAAGATCTACTTGAAGAAAACCCATCATTGGCAACAATCATTTTAGTTTACTCCCACGAGGGAGTGCAATTTATGGCAAAATAAAGTTCGTCCAAAGTTGCCTACAATACAGAAGCTGTTATCTGGAATATGTTCAAATAACTCTTACATATCAAACATTTCTTACCTCATCAACCACTTTGCCATTCAAAAACTTCCACAAATCTTCCATCAAGTACTCATGATGTTTTGACAAAAATAAAAAAGGACTGCATGGAAATAAAATGGTTATATATTTTAGTAGTTATTGAAGTTTAGTCGCACAATTTATATATAAAACGTAACAAACCATATCTTCATCGCAACGTAAGTCAATGCTGTGAAATAATTACAACGCCGCCCTGAAGACCTGACCTGAAAATCTGATTTCAAAGTGCTAAGTGAAGATGTTCTAAAAACCATTGTCTCATAATATTCGGGAAATTGATCTGTCTAGAAAATGATTAAAAAAACATCAAAAACAGGTTTTCAAAAATATATATATATATATATTTAAAAATAAGCTACAAGCTAAATAGATAAAGGAATTCAGCAACTTAAGCGTTTTAATCAAATATTAAGGATTCAAAATCAAGTTAGTAAAAGTTAAAGTGTAAAGAATCAGTATGCCAAGCATAATTTTTTAACTTTTTTACCTCAAGAACATCTGCAGTCTTCCAAAGCGCCTCACGCAATATGCTCAACACATGCAACTTATTAAGGAACTCGTCAAAGATAATATATTTTTCGATTACTAAATCATCAGGCGGCTCTTCCATATTTTCTGCCTCCAAGGTATTTTTAGATTTATCATTAATCCGTTGACAACTTGAATCTTCAAGAACGCACGAATTATTTCTGTTCTCTACCAAATATGGCTCAAATTTGTTACAATAATATTTTTCTAATTCATTCCACTTTTCTATAAACTCCTCAAGCTATGTGGAAGTAATTGAAAATGTCATGTTTACTAATATCTGAATATCTAAAAATATCTGAATTCAACTCACATTACAGACATTTATGGTGTAATTAAGAAATTCCTTCGTTAGTTTTCCGAAGTACCTTAAAAATAAGACATCTTCGGGCAGATTGTAGCATTTTTTTCCAAGTAACCGTTTGTATAAGTGGCTGATATCGTCTTCATAAGCCTAAAAAAAGCGTTACAAATTTTCATATAATCAGACATACTTTTATCGATATAATATTAAATCATGTTTTTTTATTACATATTATATATCTTATAGAACAAATTAAATCGATTTGATATTAAATAATTGCCAATGTTGAGTGATCTAATTGAATATTGTAAATTCAAAAATTATCAGAAAATTCTCAATTAAAACCAAATTAAGTAAATTTGGTCAAATCTTCTACTATATCATTTACGAATCACATTGGTTTTCTTATTTCATGATAAATTGTGCATTTACAATGTACGTTAAAATCTAAATATTCCATCTTATAATTACTTGTGTGTTTGTTAATGATTTCACTTATACTTATTTGGAGTGAAATGTTCTAAAATACCCTGAGACACCCTCTGATGAAAGATTTTATAAGTTGGACTCTTTGATTTTCGTCGCTTGAAGACATAAAGTAAATGTGAAGGTAGTCTAATACTTTAACACTTGGTTTTCGGTGCTTCACCAAGTTATACACATAATTTTCGTGATTATCCTGTTAAAATTTGGGGCTTGCAATAAATTAATACTGCATAAAATGTATCAGTAATTTTATATAATATAAATTATAGCCTCATAACGTTATTTCTTTCCATGGGCAGCACTACAAGTCATCTACTAACAACATTTCTGCCAAAGTCACAAAAGCATCCATCTGAGGCATATGAACATTCTAGATAATAGTTTTCTAAACAATGGCCTTAAAATTACAGACGATGTTGAATGAAATTAAACCTAAATTGTAAACATTGACATTGTACAAATTTCCCGTACCGTCCACAAAGAAAAGTTATGCTTGTCGTTGTAAATGAAACTGCAATCCAAGCACTCCAGTATCGAAGCAGCTGCAAATAATATATATTGATGAGATTACAAATTCTAGGACATTTAAAAATTAGCAGAACATTATCAACTTTATTTTACCTTGACGAGATATCCAGGATGTTAATCTCTGCTTTTCTTTAGATTTTGCTTGAGGTATGTCTTTCAATTTCATCAACCATGGAATTCGATCTCTTAAATAGTCTATTCATAGTTTAATTAATATTTTTACGTACATTTTGAAACATACAATCATAAAATTATTACCAAAGGATTGTGTTTTAACGTATTTACTGTATTTTATGAGTAATACTCTATATACTTTTAATGCTAGCCAAACATCTGTAATTTTCCATTCGAGAGCATGTGTCAACCATCTGTTAGATATTAAATCATTAAATAATTTTTAACTTCAATATAATTGTTTAAATTAATAACTTGTATCAAAAACTTCAGATTATTACAATAAGTGATCTATGTTTCTATGAATCGTATAAATGTCGGTTTCTGTGCAAGGAAATAGCATGGTAAGCTCGGTAAATGTCGAAATATTAACTGGATCTAGAGAGACCTGGAAAATATACGGTGAAGATTTAAATATTTATAGATACATAGTGTTAGTTATTATATTTATTTTACCCTGTTAAATACTATATTCTTTCTAGTCAGGATACAGCTATAAAACTTCAGGGAATTTTCAAAAAATAATGTCATAGACTCTCCAGAATACTGGATTCCTGTTAATGATCATTTATTAAAAGTTTTCGTAACTTGTATTAAATGTATGAGTTTCTACAATCCCACTGACCTGACAATGTTTCCTGATTAGTACTCGGCATAAATAAATCATTAATTTCGGAAAGATTGGGATCTTTCGGCAGGAGAGAACTGGAGGATAAACAAATAAAATTAAGCAATAATATTAAATCAATATATTTAACCAGTAATTTTTTATCTAATTGAACTTTGAAGAAAAGCATAACAGTCAAAGTAAGCAACCTTATATGTATCGATATTTCACCTAATCTCTTCTTAAGATTTTCCTAAAATAGTAATTATAATATATATCAGAAGGTAAAAAAAAATTGAACTTTTCCAAAAATATCATTTAAATTTTTGAAATGGATTACCTCTTTATCATGATCTATATCATCTCCGTTATATATATGTTTATCTATGTATAGGGAGTCCCACCCTTTTTCAAATTCCTGCATTGTTTCAATGAGCTGATGAATAACTGAAAAAATTAATAGCATTTGTTTTAAAATATTTAAAATGTGTTATCAGCTACAAAATAACTTTACCGAGTTTTGCCTCGCAGTCTGCTGCTGACATTATTCAATTTTTAAATTCAATGTGTAATTATTTAGAATCTGTAAAGGAATTATTTATTTTTGTTTTAAAGGTATATTTTATCCTTTAAATCTCTTTCTTATCAGGAATGGATTGGTAATTTATAATAATGCTTAGTCCATGCCATGTTTTTAAATATATTTTTTTTCCGACCAGATAGAAATCTAACCTTTTCAGTTTTCCGAACAACGCTGATGGCTGCTCTGTGATTGGCTTGCTTGCAGTTCTTTTTAATAGTATGTTTGTTGATTTTATCATCACATCAACAACGAAGATCATAAGGTAATGCAATAATATACTTTTAAAAACAAATTTTGAAAATTTACTACTAAGATTTTAAGATTGATAATAAATTCAATTGCAAATAAATCAATTTATTTACAAGTTATCATGAAAAATTCATTTTTAGTTTCATTTCCCGTCTTCCCGGATTTTATAATTTTATGAATATTAAATCCATTGTATACCGTATTTAAAAAAATCAATTTCAGGGAGTGTTATATAATTTTGTCTACGAACGTTTTGCTGTGTTTATGTTCCATACAATAATTATTTAATTCTTGGGACATTTGTCATGCAATTATTTTGGGGGCAGCACCTTTCGCGATTAATTGCTTTGTATATGTGGCCATAATATGGAGGCAGATTGGCATACATAATTTAACATATGGCACATTAAATAATAAGTTAATAAATGACATGTAATTAGATTTACTCGCATGATATTTAAAGCTCATCGAAATGAGAGTGGTGAGAGTAGGGTAGCCAGAGGAGAACATGTCCTCCTATTTAGTCTAATGCCCTACGTTAGACAGGCAAATCTAATATACCTTTATAAATGTCATAATGTAAAACATCTTCTCATAGTATATTATTGTAATTGTAATTGTAACTTCATTTTTATAGCGCCATATGCATAGCGTCAGAGGCGCTTCTTGTAACCATTTATATAGCGCTCCTTCCGAAGGGCGCTGGCGGCGCTGCAAAATGCATTTAATTTAGTTTACTTAGGATATGCCCTTTTGACGAAATACTGGTCCTTGAAAATCAGATTAATGTGGACAGGGGGACGAGGTAATTGCCTCTACGGAATCAGCAACTTTTATAAAAATAAAGTACTTTTTAAATTCTGCAAATTTATTTCTAACGATTTTATTTCTATTATTAAAATATTCTATTATATACATTTAAAAATGAAAAACCTCTAAAATGAGCTCACAAAATACATGCCTCAAATTAAGGCAGGCATTTATATTATTGGTTACAAATTTTACAGATCGACTACGATCGGATTGTTCGTTGGAACATTACAATTGCATTAAATAAATTGATAAAAATCATTACAATAAATTTATGTGGAATTTGTTAGCATGAAAAAATGCGAATGTCAAAATATGGAGAATTATCAAAAGTGGACGTTTGCGGACTGAGGGAAGGGAGGGTAAAAAATCTTCAAATATTTGCGGTTGGCTTTTATGGAGGACCAATTTTTTGTGACAAGCATTAAATATTGACATCAGAAGCTTTCCTAATTTACTGGGGCATTATTTATGAAAAAAGTAAATCTAATTTAATAAATGGAACTTGTTTTTTCGGGATATTAAAAGATTGCTGATTCCGACGGTGACCTATACGTTATAAGTTTCACTGTCTCGTACTTAAAACACATCATGCAAAGGACGCAATAAAAATCTATTAAATGTTTCAACCGTTATTGTTACGCTTAGTTACACAAATAAAAGTTCTCATTTCTAAAAAAAAACAAAACAAAGTAGAATCACTCGCTAATTTTCAATCTATGATTCTAAGAGTTGTCTGAAATATTCATTGTCAATGCAAATTGGATCAATGTAGCCAATATTGAATTACTCTAATTTCTCCGGCGTCATCCAAAATTATTATTACAAGTATTACGGAGGTCATGATCGAACACGTGAAATAATAAGTGGTTATAAACTTATGGAATTAGTAACATTTCAATATCAAACAATTTAATCAATTGTTATAACTTTGCGATGATAATAATAATGATAATAATAGTAAAAATTAGTAAATATATTCTAAGCACTATTGGAGTTAATTTTTCGTACCGATACTTATCCATTAGAAGATTTCTAAATGTCTGTTGCATAAAATTTCAAGAACTATAGTTTTGAATAACATTGAAAACAAGCATTCAGAAAACACGATAAATGCAATGAATTGATTTAAATTTTTAAAGATAATGACACAAAAAACACGCATTATCAAGATTTTCAAATCAAAATAAAATTGGTAGTCATCATGAGAAAAAATCAATCATACTCAGACAAGACCTCATTAAAGCAAAAGGACTGATTAAAAGTTGTTGTCAATGTTGTCTTTAATAAAAATCCAGATCTCGTTGAAAAAAACCCATCATTGGCAGCAATCATTTTAGTTTAAACCACCCGGGAGTGCAATTTATGGCGAAATAAAGTTCGTCCGAACTTGCCTACAATACAGAAGCTGTTATCTGGAATATGTTCAAATAACTCATACATATCAAACATTTCTTACCTCATCAACTACTTCGCCATTCAAATACTTCCACAAATCTTCCATCAAGTACTCATGATGTTTTGACAAAAATAAAAAAGGACTGCATGGAAATAAAATGGTTATATATTTTAGTAGTTAGTGAAGTTTAGTCGCACAATTTATATATAAAACGTAACAAACCATATCTTCATCGCAACGTAAGTCAATGCTCTACAATAATAATAACGCTGCCCTGAAGACCTGATCTGAAAACCTGATTTCACACTACTAAGTGAAGATGTTCTAAAAACCATTGTCTCATAATATTCGGGAAATTGATCCATCTAGAAAATGATTAAAATAACATTAAAAACAGGTAAAAACATTACAAATAAGCTACAAGCTAAATAGATAAAGGAATTCAGCAACTTAAGCGTTTTAATCAAATAATAAGGATTCAAAATCAAGTTAGAAAAAGTTAAAGTGTAAAGAATCAGTATGTCAAGTATAATTTTTTAACTTTTTTACCTCAAGAACATCTGCAGTCTTCCAAAGTGCCTCACGCAATATGCTCAACACATGCAACCTATTAAGGAAATCGTCAAAGAAAAAATATTTTTCGATTACTAAATCATCAGGCGGCTCTTCCTTGTTTTCTGCCTCCAAGGTATTTTTAGATTTATCATTAATCCGTTGACAACTTGAATCTTCAAGAACGCACAAATTATTTCTGTTCTCTACCAAATATGGCTCAAATTTGTTACAATAATATTTTTCTAATTCATTCCACTTTTCTATAAACTCCTCAAGCTATATGGAAGTAATTGAAAATGTCATGTTTACTAAGATCTGAATATCTAAAAATATCTAAATTCAACTCACATTCCAGGCTTTCCACATGTAATTATGAAAAACCTTCGTTAGTTTTCCGAAGTACCTTAAAAATAAGACTTCTTCGGGCAGATTGTAGCATTTTTTTCCACGTAACCGTTTGTTTAGGTGGCTGATATCGTTTTCATAAGCCTAAAAAATGAGTTAAAAACTTGCATAGGATCAGATATACGTTTTTCCACATAATTTTAAATCATATTTTTTAATTACATATTATATATCTTATAGGACAAATTAATTTGAATTGTTATTAAATAATTGCCAATGTTGATTGTTATAATTTAATATTGTAAATACAAAAATTAGCAGAAATTGACAGTTAAAACCAAATTAAGCGAATTTGCACATATCTTCTACTGCATCATTTACAAATCTCATTTGTTTACTTATTTCATGACAAATTGTGCATTTACAATGTACGTTAAAATCTAAATATTCCAACTAATAACTATTTGTGTGTTTGTTAGTAATTTGATTTAACTTATTTGGACTGAAATGTTCTAAAATACCCTTAGACACCCTCTGATGAAAGATTTTATAAGTTGGACTCTTTGATTTTCGTCGCTTGAAGACATAAAGTAAATGTGAAGGTAGTCTAATACTTCAACACTTGGTTTATTGTGATGCATCAAGTTATACACACAAATTTCGTGATCGCCCTGTTAAAATTTGTGGCTTTCAATGAAGTAATACTGCATAAAATGTATCATTAATCATATAAATTATAGCCTCATTATGATATTTCATTCCATGGGCAGCACTACAACATTGATGCCAAAGTCACAAAAGCATCCATCTGAGGCATATGAACATTCTAGATAATAGTATTCTAAACAATGGACTTAAAATTACAGACGATGTTGAATGTAATTAAACCTAAATTTTAAACATTGTTAATGTACAAATTTCCCGTACCGTCCAAAAAGAAAATTCATGCTTGTCGTTGTAAATGAAACTGCAATCCAAGCACTCCAGTATCGAAGCAGCTGCAAATAATATATATTGATGAGATTACAAATTCTAGGACATTTAAAAATTAGCAGAACATTATCAACTTTATCTTACCTTGACGATATATCCAGGATGTTAATCTCTGCTTTTCTTTAGATTTTGCTTGATGTATGTCTTTCAATTTCATCAACCATGGAATTCGATCTCTTAAATAATCTATTCATAGTTTAATTAATATTTTTACGTACATTTTGAAACATACAATCATAAAATTATTACCAAAGGATTGTGTTTTAACGTATTTACTGTATTTTATGAGTAATACTCTATATACTTTTAATGCAAGCCAAACATCTTCAATTTTCCATTTGAGATTACGCGTCAACCATCTGTTAGATATTAAATCATTAAATAATTTTTAACTTCAATATAATTGTTTAAATTAATAACTTGTATCAAAAACTTCAGATTATTACAATAAGTGATCTATGTTTCTATGAATCGTATAAATGTCGGTTTCTGTGCAAGGAAATAGCATGGTAAGCTCGGTAAATGTCGAAATATTAACTGGATCTAGAGAGACCTGGAAAATATACGGTGAAGATTTAAATATTTATAGATACATAGTGTTAGTTATTATATTTATTTTACCCTGTTAAATACTATATTCTTTCTAGTCAGGATACAGCTATAAAACTTCAGGGAATTTTCGAAAAATAATGTCATAGACTCTCCAGAATACTGGATTCCTGTTAATTATTACCATTTATTAATAGTTTTCATAACTTACATTAAATGAATAAGCTTCTGTATTCCCACTAACCTGGCAACGTTTCCTGATTAGTACTCGGCATAAATAAATCATTAACTTCGGAAAGATTGGGATCTTTCGGCAGGAGAGAACTGGAGGAGAAACAAATAAAATTAAGCAATAATATTAAATCAATATATTTAACCAGTAATTTTTTATCTAATTGAACTTTGAGCAAAAGCATAACAGTCAAAGTAGGAAACCTTATATGCATCGATATTTTATCTAATCGCTTCTTCAGACTTTCCTAAAATAATAATAATAATAAATATAAAAAGGTAAGAAAAAAATATTAAACTTTTCCAAAAATATCATTTAAATTTTTGAAATGGATTACTTTTTCATCATGATGTAGTTCATTTTCGTTATATATATCTTTGTATAGGGAGTTCCACTCTTTTTTAAATTCCTGCATTGTTTCAATGATCTGATGAGTAACTGAAACAATTAATAGCATTTGTTTTAAAATATTTAAAATGTGTTATCAGATACAAAATAACTTTACCGAGTTTTGCCTCGATGTCTGCTTCAGACATTTTACAGTTTTTAAATTCAATGTGTTATTACCACTATAAAGAATCTGTAATTATAAAATTGATTTTAATTATGAAATCGATATTATAATCGCCTGTAAAAGAATTATTTATTTTTGTTGTAAAGGTATATTTTATCCTTTAAATCTCTTTCATATCAGTAATGGTTCGGTAATAATGCTTAGTCCATGCCATGTTTTTAAATATATTTCTTTTTCCGACCTGATAGAAATCTAACCTTTTCTGTATTCCGAACTACGCTGATGACTGCTCTTTAATTGGCTTGCTTGGAATTAGGTTTGCAGTTCTTGTTAATAGTATGTTTGTTGATTTTATCACCATATCAACAACGAAGATCATAAGGTAATGCAATAATATACTTTTAAAAACAAATTTTGAAAATTTACTACTAAGATTTTAGGATTGATAATAATAACGGATAATGGCGTTTATATTATTGGTTACAAATTTTACAGACCGACTACAATTGGATTGTTCGTTGGAACATTACAATTGCATTAAATAAATTGATAAAAATCATTATAATAAATTTAAGTGAAATTTGTTAGCATGAAATAATGCGAATGTCCTAAAATGTGGAAAATTATCAAAAGCGGACATTTGCGGACAGAAGGAAGGGAGGGTCAAAAATCTTCAAATATTTGCAGATGGCTTTTATGAAGGACCATTTTTTTGTGACAAGCATTAAATATTGACATCAGAAGCTTTCCTAATTTACTGGGGCATTATACAAGAAAAAAAGTAAATCTAATTTAATAAATGGAACTTGTTTTTTCGTGATATTGAAAGATTGCTGATTCCGACGGTGACCTAACAGATATGTTATAAGTTTTACTGTCTCGTACTCAGTGCCCACCCCACTTGGAACAGACTGAAACAAGTTGGGAAAATTAGGATTCAAAATTTAAATGCATATTATAATAATTCCTACAAGGTTTAGGATTTAAAGTTACAACAAATATTTAAAATTAAATAATGTCCTCCCAACTCTCTTGATATTAAATTAAATTCGCCATTGGTTGGATATTTCGTTGTCTTGGTGATTTTGTTTAATTTCATAATTTGTTGAAAGTTATTTGAAAGTTTGAGTTTTTTAATACGTGTTATAATAAGCGCCTAATAACAAATATTGCTATAGTTTAATAAGTCTAATCAACAAGTTGTTATTACGATTCCGCAGTAATTACCAGTAAATAGTACATCTTATGGCTCGTTACAATCCTATTTTAAAAGGATGGTTTGAAGACGTTAAGCTGAGACCTTATGTTTCATATCTAAGCCATAGATAGCAAAATGAATTTGTTCAATTAATTGCCAACATGCTCAAAAGTAAAATCTTTAAAAAACTTTCTGCCAGTCAGTTTTACACTGTGATGGCGGATTCAACACGAGATAGTTCGAGGAAAGACATGTTGACTATTGTAATCCGTTTCGTCAATCAGGAAGGAATTGCAAATGAAAGACTCTTGCAAATAACCGAAATCACTGACAAGACTGGCGCTGGAATAGGAAAGAGTATAGTCAGTTTCTTGCAACGTTATAACATCGTTATAAATAGAATATACCTCCAGCTAATTGTCCACGTTTGTTGTTCTCACTGAAATACACTAATTCGGTAAGTTAGTTTGAAATGGCGGGGTCCTTAACGCCGGATAGCCTCGAAGTTATTCTGAACGCTGTCATGAAGCAAGCGAATGAAAACTCGAACCTCCTGACGAAACAGTTGAGCGAACACATGACAAATGCCATTGGCCAAATGAACACCAACATGAACAAGATGCTGGAAGCATTCTCAACAACAATTCAGGTCATGATGTCTCAAATAACCAAAACTTTGACTGACGCTCTGAACGAGATGACTAAAACTTTTCTGTCCAGGATGGAGACTCTCGAACAATCATTTATAACTCGAGCCCCCAGCGTAGATTTGGCAGAGATTAAGAACGTCTTGGGGAATGTCGAAAAAGAAAAAGTTGAGAAAAGCAAGCGCTCAACAAATGTCATTGTTTCCGGCCTACCAGCTCAGCCATCACTCGATGATAGCAAACTTGTACAAAACTTCATCGAGCAGAATCTCGCTGTGAAGCCTGCCATCACAAATATACGCCGCTTTGGGAGAGATCCTACTAATACTAAGCTCTGTCTCACTCTTTCGAACCCTGAGGCAGTAAGAGACTTGATCTCGTCGTCTAGATTTCTCAGAATTTCCCAAGATGCTGCCTTCCGAAAAGTGTTCATGAATTATGACTTGACGCCCAGCGAAGCTGAAGCGGCCTACCAGAAAAGATGCCAAAGAAGACTGAAAACCGCTCAGAGTGTCTCAACTAAGGCATCCGCGGTTCAGACACAATCAACCTCTCAGCCCTTTCGGAAATAAACTAAAATCATGGGCTTCCACAAATATCAGAAGCCTAATCAGCAAAAGAGAAGAACTATCTTTGTTTCTGGAGAGCCACAACCTAGAAGTTTTTGGTTTGGTTGAAACTTGGTTGGACAGTGAACCCGACGGCTTATTTCTGTTAAAAGAATACCAGGCTTTTCGTTGGGACAGAGACTCTCACGGAGGAGGTGTAGCCCTACTCATCAAGACAAATCTCAAAGTTCGACAAATACCCATACCATTGGAGTACAAGTCCATTGAAATAGTCTGTGTTGATATTCTTACGTCTTGTTCAACTTGCCGAGTTATTGTCTATTACAGACCAACTGGTTTTAATTCAAATTTTGTTGAGTACGCCAATAGAAGCGTCCGCTGTTTGGACTATCTGTGCAGAAATAGTGGACTGGTTTGCGTCATGGGAGATTTCAACCTTCCGTATGTCAACTGTATAAAAACGTATAAAACTACTCCCACCCTAACAATGAAATCTATAAAATATTTATCAACTTATTTGACGAGATGGGATTTCACCAATTTGTCCAGTCACCAACGCGACAACCAAACATCCTAGACCTGCTCTTCTCCAACGATTCACGTTTCATATCGGACATCAGGATAATGCCACCAATCTCTCAGAGCGACCATAACACCATCGTCTTCACAACGAATCTTCCAACCCAACCAGTCACAATTCATAACCTAAGCTACAGACACTTAACCAAATCAGCCTATAAAAATCTAGACATCTACCTTTGCCAAACAAATTGGAACGAGTTGTTTCAATACTGCTTCTCTGTTGATGACTGTTGGAGAGTGTTTACAGATATTGTTAGCAACGGCATAAATAGGATCGCTCCTGAACGTGTCAAACTCAACACCACTACCAAATCACTCAAGCCTTCCTACCCCAGCTTCATTTTAAAGGCCCAAAAACTGAAGCTCAAAGCCTTTCGTAAGTGGCATCAAAGCAAAAGAAACGAAGACAAAGCTATTTTCAACGTTCTCTCCAGAAAACTCAAGAAAGTCATAGACGAACACCACGAACTCCAGGAGAGCAGACTTGCATTGTCCGGTAATTTAGAACAGTTTTACCGCTTCATCAACAACAAACTTTCAGCACACAACCCAGTGCAAGAGCTAAAAACCGAAGATGGACTCTTCACATCAGATCCAGAAAAAATAGCTAATATTTTCAATAGGTACTTTTGCAGTGTTTTCACAATTGATGACGGTATATGCCATACTATGTCTCCACGCACCAGCAAGAAAATTGACCGAATATTGTTCACTCCTGATCGCACATACCAGACACTCCGCAAACTCAAACCGTCCCTCTCATCTGGTCCGGATGGAATCACTAACACCCTCCTCAGAAACTGTGCTGCTGGTCTCTGTTTGCCACTCTGCCATATCTTCAACTTCTCCATCAATATACATGAACTACCCCTTGATTGGAGATTTGCCCACGTAACCCCCGTGCACAAAAAAGGTGCCACTTCTGATCCCGGTAATTACCGACCAATATCACTCACATCCTCCTGCTGTCGAGCAATGGAACGGATGATCAATAAAGACATCTTAAACCACCTTCAAGCTAACAACCTTATATCACCTGAACAACATGGCTTTTTAAACTCCAGATCGACATGCTCCAACCTGATTGAATGTACAAATGATTGGTCAGTATCAAGGCACCAGGTCACAGACATAATATACTTTGACTTCAGAAAAGCCTTTGACTCGGTCTCTCACCAAAAACTGCTGTCGTTTAGTCTACTTTCATGGCTTGAGACTTTCTTATCCAACCGAAAAGTTAACGGCCACCTTTCCAATGAAGTGGACGTTGTTAGTGGCGTGCCTCAAGGGAGTGTGCTCGGACCTACACTTTTCCTCATATATATTAACGATGTTACCAATACGCTTACCTATAACCACGTCAAATCAAAACTGTTTGCTGACGACACCAAACTGTACTCAACATCATCACTCCCTCAAAGTTCCTCCTTACAGTCTGCTATTGAAAGGTTGGTGTCATGGAGCAACAAGTGGCAACTACAGCTTGCTCCTGAGAAATGCATTCAAATATCCATCAGGGCAGCTCGTACCAAAACTCCACCAAGACATTACACAATTGCTTCCCAAACAGTACCTCTATTAGAAACTACACGAGATCTTGGAGTTCTCATCGACGACAAACTTACATACAAGGCACACATCAGCAATACTTTCGCACCAGGAACAAAAACATTTTAACCAAGGCATACTGCTCCTACGTCCGGCCGATCCTTGAGTATTGCTCCCCAATATGGAACCCACACACTAAACAACTTACAATGAAAATAGAAAAGGTGCAAAAATACTTCACAAGATTGATTCCTGGTCTCAGAGCACTGCCCTATCACAATAGACTAAAACAACTCGAACTCAAAACCCTCGAACATCGTCGCCTCATCTGTGACTTATGCTTATGTTACAAAATTATCCACGGCCATACTATATGCAAAATTCCCGAGTTCCCTACGTTTCTAGCTTCCAGAACCCGTGGTCATCCCCTTCGTCTACGACAAGCGAAGTGTCTCACCAGTCACAGACAGAACTTTTTTCCCAACCGGGTCATCAAGCCCTGGAACTCCCTACCTCTTGATGTAATAAACTCAACATTATCTCGATTCAAATCTTGCATCACGTATACTGACCTTAACAAATACTTATCGATTTGAAGAACCTGCTTCTGCACTTTATTTGCGCACAATTTGTTGAACTAACCCAAATTTGTGTAAGTGATCATTGAATGACCCTTCAATTTGTTGTGTAATAAATAAATAAATAAATAAAATAAATAAATGATGGTGATGATGATGATGATGATGATGATGATGATGATGATGATGATGATGAGGATGATGATGATGATGATGATGATGATGATGATGATGATGATGATGATGATGATGAGATGATGATGATGATGATGATGATGATGATGATGATGATGATGATGATGATGATGGATGATGATGATGATGTGATGATGATGATGATGACGATGATGACGACAAAGACGACGACGACGACGATGATGATGATGATGATGGTTTTTGCTTTTTGTTGTTATTTTCTCTCGCGTAGGTGGAATGAATGTGAAGCGGCGTGTATGCCGTCTGCCTGGAACCGCGCGATGCGCTGATTGGCCGCGCAGTGATACAATTAGCTAGTCTAGGAGGAAGGCTATAAAAGGCGACAGGCAGACGACAGATTAGCTCTGGACGGTCGGGACGTCCGTAGAAGTAATGACAGCGAAAATGCAGAAACAGCTTGACATTATGGCTAAGTTTCTTACTGATAATGGTT
>JAJTWR010000459.1:40000-49879 GCA_021613335.1 Whitmania pigra
TGATAAACCTAATTTAGGAAGCAAAATTAGTTTACTAGCTAAGGCTGAAATAAGTTGCGGAGTTATTGATGATACCGACTCGACAGTTGAGTTGGCTAAAGGTATAATTTTCTCTTGTAATTGTTTGGCATGCTTAATGAAATGGCTGCTTTGTTATGTGTTTTATTGTTTATTGTTGTAATATGTCGAATTACTTGCTGCCGTGGGAATTTCTCTGTATCTTTTTTATCAGCTGCCATTGAATCACTTAAAAAATGATGTCCTTGTTTGAAATTTATAATTTTTAGTGGTAGGAATTTCTTCATGATAGAAAACTAATAACGATGTCAAGTAATAATTGGTATTGAGTTCATTTGTTTTCATTTCATTACAGTCATTTATTGATTTGAGATTGGTGATGTTATTAATTTTAGTTAATTTACCTATTGATTGTTGCCATATTTGTTATGATTCAGATTTCAATTAAACATTAAGTTGTGTGTTGATGATGATGATGGTGCAAATGACAATTCATGATTATTTAATTAATAAACTAAGATGTAGTAGCATTATTTTAACCTCTGAATATTTGTTTTTACGATTAAGTCAGTTAGAAGGAAATAACGGAATTATTATTCTATCTTTCAATAAAAACAATCACATTTATTTTGTTTAATTATTGGTTTAACAATGGTCTGCAATGACAGTGATGATTTAAATGTCTAGAATGTTCTAATGGATGATTTTTTATGTTTTTAATCTTAACATTTGTCTGCACCTTTAAGTCCCTGAAGTGCCCAAATTAACAATACTTCTCTTGAAAAGTCATCAGTATATAAAGTTAGGTAACAGGTCGGACCTCAGCGATAATGAATAATAAGTGGACTAATAAATAAATAAGTTAATCAGGTCATTCAGTTAAGCGAAGTCAAACATGATGACACGTCCTTGCTAATTGAAGTTGAAGCTGAAAATTATATTTTAATCATTGCCACCTCATCCATCATCATCACCACCACCACATCATTTCACTAATCAAGAGAAGTGTTGTTAATTTGGGCATTTCAGGGGAAAATGGTCATATATATATAATTTTCTTTTAATGAATACAAGTTGTGGAAGCTTATTATTATTTCTAGCTGTTAAATAAACAGAAGTAATTTTAATTATTGAAAATAATATTATAACTGTTATCATTATTATAAACATCATCACTACATCATTTTGTTATTATTGTCATTATTTGGTAACAATAACAGCCATGATCCAAATAGTAATATTAATATTAATTATTATAATTACAATAACTGCAACAGCAAACAAAGACCAAGTTTTAGAAACCCCAACAAACTTTAAGGGGAATTTAAACATAACACTGCTCGGAGAATCAGGTGAATTTGAACATTAAACATATGCTTTGCATTTTTTAATTTGCTTTATTTAATCTTCTTGTGAGGAATAGTCAATAAACGATCGCTTTGTAACAAGAGCATTTTCGATGAACAAATTTTACAAAACATGTACTTTCAACTGCTTGATGTTACCTAGGTGTAAATTCAAAACTTGAAAAGTTATTAAAATATTTATAAAAACTTGATTAAGTTTGTATTTGAAGAAAAAGCTATTTGAAAGTTTGATGGATATTGCTCTGAATTTGTTTAAACATTTTTTCAAATAGGTCATGGCAAATCCATGATAGCCGGCCAACTACTGTTAGTATTCAAGTTTGTGGATAGTGCCAATATTTGGCTGATCCTAATGTGTTTTTTGTTAGACTGTCTGCAGATGATTCTATTGACAAAAGAAAGTCCATCTCCATATACGATGATGCCCAAAACAAAACCTGGTACATTGGTTTATTATTATTATTATTATTATTATTGTTATTATTATTATTATTATTATTATTAATATATAGGGGGGTTATTATTATTATTATTAATATATAGGGGGCGTTATTATTATTATCATTATTATTATTATTATTATTAATAAATAGGGGGGTTATTATTATTATTATTATATAGGGGTGTTATTATTATTATTATTATTATTATTATTATTATTATTAATATATAGGGGGGTTATTTCTTTAGTTTAAAATTTTTTTAAATAGAAATGAATTTTCATTAATAATTAACTCTGTTACGTTGTTATTATTGTTGCTATCGTAATCATTACTCTCATCATCGTCGTGCCTTTACATCCCTTCGGGATTATATCGAGCACGTAAAATATTGGATAAATAAATGTAAATGTAAATGGTTTGGTTCCTCATAAATCTGGTTTAAATTCACTTTAGATAACTTTTAGAATGTTATTTAGAATGCTTTCAGTGAATCTGTTCTAATTTTTGTTATCGATTAATTAATTAAGGGCAGTTTGAATTTTTTTCTTATAATTCACTTTTTTTATATAATACCTTCAATGAGGTGTCCGAGCTGGTTTTCGGATGCATCAAAGGGTGAACTTAAAAAGAAGAGGTTGTTAAGAACAAAGGTTCTTCAATGTGGTCACAACATCAACATAATTGATGCACCTCCTGATCCGAACTCCTTTGACGAAGAGGCTAAGGCAATGTGGCTGGGGAATCTTTTTGTAATGGTTAGTGAACTCATTTCAACTCAGAAAGAAGTCAAGAGTTTTTTGAAATTGAAATAATTTAGACATTTTTTGTATAAATCTTTTAAGTTTTAGTGTTTGAGTCCTTGTCAATGCCATACTGCAGTTTTTATTTAAATTCTTCACTGCTTAAGTCATCAGTTAGTTTTTGTTTGGTTTCATTAGAATGAATCTGCAACAGATGAATTGTTTTTTGAATGTATATGTAATTGTATTTACTTTCTAGACATGACATTTTGCTATAACTAATGAAATCATTCAGTCATTCATTCATTAATTTGAACATTAATTGATTAATTCAAATCATTCATTTAATCATTCACTCAGTTATTCATTAATTCACAAGCAGAACTTTCACCCTTTAGGTCCTTTCAGCAAAAACTAATGAAAGTGAAAAGTTCTTTGATGAGTCCAGTCATGCCAAACAATTGGAAAACTGGGTCAGCTACCTTTCTAAGGATCGTGAGATAGGCTTTGTGTTTGCCGTGACCAAAATGGACGATGAGTCGGTCAATTGGAGCGAAACAAGGTATTTGATGTTACTCATATTGGTATCAATTATCACTGGCTTTTGATTATCATTATTAGATTCAGGTCAAAGTGATAGGTTAATAGTGATTATGATTGAAAATAATAATAATAATAATAATAATTGAAAATTTGCATAGCATCGTAAGCATAAGCATCAGGACTTAGATCATTTATACAGCGCCTTCACCCAGAGGCACTTTATGATAGCTATGGGGCACCCCGTCATAATAGCCCGGCGACAAAATAGCCCCATCAAAACAACAGCATCAAAACATAAAACTCATTTCATTTAATCAAATTTGAAACAAGTTACCGGTTAATGTCTTCAACTCATATAAATATTTTTTTTTATAAAGATACATTGACCGGGATGTTTTGACGGGTCACCTAGCTATGGTAGTGCAAGCTGGGCTGCATTGTTATTGCACACTATCGTATGCAGGACCAGATTGCTTCTGAGGAAATCTCAAACTTTCTAGCATGGACTTATTTCAATTTCAGGTACTTAGAATTAAAAGAAAGATTGATGCAATTTCTTCCCAATCGGAACACTTGCGAAGTTGTCCCTGTCTCTGGAGAGGGAGGATACAACATTTGGCGAAGGTGTGAAGAGAGCACGTGGTACACGTGAGTTTGAAACTGTTGTAATATGCTCTCCTGTTTGAGTGGATATTCGGATGATTTGTCATTTAAAATTACTTCAGTGGTAAGACCCTTGTCGAGTGCATCAGAGAGATGTCACTGAATGTGCCACGGGGATACAGGTCTTCGTACAAAAAGGCTGAATGTGGACCCTTGCGCTTTATACTGATTGACAGTTATAAAGTTGGTTTAATTTGTAATTTCTTGATAATAAAAATTCTAGAGTTAAAGCATTTATATGGATATTGAATATTAGAAAGAAAGAAAATTCTTTGGACAAGTGGAAACAGGTGTTCTTGAGAAGGGAGATTCCTGTCAAATGCCAAAAAAGGTTAAAGTATATTCTGTTTTTTTTTGTTTTTTTTTTAGCAATTTTATTAATCATCAAAATGAACAAAACAAATCAAACAAAAGAGACACCAATATTAGGATTAATAAAGAACTCATGGATCAGCTTTAAGGAAACGCAAACTTCCGCTAGCAAGCTGACCCTGAAATATCAATTAATTAAGAAAACGAATAATAAACCCGTCAAATAAACAGTTAATCAAGAATACCACAAACTAAGTACAATTTGTAGGACAATTTAAATAATAAATATAATATCATGAATGGTCCAGTCTGTGTATGATTTTTGATAGATGAAGGAATGGTGTTGTATAGTCCAGGTCCGTAACATGTTATTGAAAAGAGCTTGAGGGTGGTTTTGGCAAAAGATGGACTATATTCATGGGTATGACGGAGGGAGTTTGAAGGTTTAGTGTAGTTGACACTTTGAGACATAAGAAATAAACCTACAAATTTATCTGGAAGGGCGTTCTTATTATAAGAGAACTTAAATAGAGCAGTTTGAAGATTATGTATTTGTTGAAGAGTTATTTTTGAATTATTATTTTGAAAAATACTTATGGTTGTTCAGATGATTTATCACAACATATAGCTACTGCTTGAATCTAAATCTTGGATCAGCTAATGTTTTTCAAGAATTTCATTGAATGTCAGAGTGAAAGAAAATCCTTTGGACAAGCCGCAAGAGGTTGTCATAAGAAGGGAGGCTCCTGCCACAAGCCAAAAGAGGTTAAAGTATATTCTAGTTTTAATTATTATTTTGAAAAATACTTTAACGTATGGTTTTTCAGATGATTTATTACAACATATAGCTACTGATCGAATCTAAATCTTGGATCAGCTAATGTTTTTCATTATTTCAAGAATTTCATTAAAAATTAAAAATTTGTGTTTATTTTTAATGAGGAAGTGTTTGTTTTTAGTTCAAGATCTTAAGCATCCAGTTCAATGGTCATGACTTAGAAACAGCAGGGCCAGAACAGATGGTGATGTTAGAGCTAGATATGGACCCTAAAGAGGTTAACAAGAGTCGCATAAAGTATTGAATGGATATATTCAAATGCACTTTGACATTTCAGGAACATTTTCCTCACGATATCATCGGTTGGACTGTTAATAAATATCCCACAATTAAAGCAGTGGTAAACAACATAAGTTTTTACTTCCTGTTTGGATATAATTTGTTCACTTTTATAGATTATTGTAAGTTAAACTCCACATTCAAATTACTGCATAAGGATTAATTATCTTTGGACTTTGGAAGATCATCTTACATGTATTTTCTAATGCATCTGGTTGCTAATAATTTCATTGGAATGTTGTTTTTTATCGTAGTCTCGTTTCTTGCAGATCAACGTTGTCGAGGGAAGTGTTATTGAACATCGATGGTACACCTTGTATGCATATGCTCACTCTGCCAACGTCAGTTTGATGGTAGTATATTGAATATCTGTTTTTGCTTAAGTTTTATTCCAACTGAACAACAGATTGTTCTGATGCTTAAATTATTGATTAAAGGGATTTCATTGAATGTTTTTATATTATTTTGTTTAAGAACATGCAAGTGCTTGACGAGAATTGCATGGTTTACTTGAGTCACGAAACGACGGAGTTTGTCTCCACAGGGGTAAACGCTGAGGTTACGATCAACTGCCTTAATAAAGAGGTCTTTGCAGATTTCTGTTCCAAAAATAGATTGGATAAGTTTGTTCTGGTTCATAATGGTAAGGTCATTTTCCTTTAAGATTGTTTGAGTTCATTCACAATTTTTTGTGATTATTTTGTTAATAAAGTAAAAAGCCATTAATTAATTTAATTATTTTATTTCTCAAGAGATTCTAACTCAGAAATGTAGTTTGTGTTTTGCAAAAGAAATGCCTTATAACTTTACTTCCAGGAAGAGTGGTAGCATTAGGAAGATTTGGTCATAGATCTCATAGATGAAGAAGTGAATTGGTGATATTTGTTTTTTGTCCAGATCTTTCTTAACTTTTCAAGAATGGTACATTTGATTACATCTCCGTTGGCGAGATAACATTTATAATTTCAGAAGCTTCCATTCATTTCGAATAAATTGGACAATTGTTTGATTTGAAAGTAAGTGTTGCGTTTTCCCAAGAAAATTGTTTGCTAAGCGCATTACAGCATATTTTTGCATGGTTAAAGACGGATCTGCGAGCTCATACCAAATCAGGGGTGATAAAGAGCTGGTGTTCACTCGACCGGTTAAACCGGATTAGAAGGTTAATTTTGAGTTGGACTTCGGATGGCTCCAATCGAGCATTCACTTAAGTCGTAGACTTTTACAGCTCGATGGGCTTTTTTGGACTTTAAAGAAGCAAATTATGGAAGTCTGTTGATATTTTGCAAACTTTTAATTGCTCATTAGAAGAAAACATCTCCTGAATGTGCAATATTGCATGACGCTTCACAATGAAATCACAGCCATGTTTAATTGAGTAAGTTTTCTGCTAAAACAAACCAGCTTTCATCAAATTAATCATTGGAGGTCTTTAAATTTATTATTATTACATTATTATTATTATTATTATTGTTATTATTATTATTATTAGCTGCTATTATTATTATTATTATTGTTATTCTACTATTATTAATAGTTGCTGCATGAAAAATTACTGTGGCCATTGGGTGAGGAGTTTTGAATGGGGAGCTAGCTGGTTAAAGCTTCACCTCTCACCTGAACAGTCCTCATTGATCCAATAACTCACATCAGCAACAGGTGTGCCAACGAATCGCATCGTTTAGATGCAAAGTTTTATCGGCTCGGTAGCTCTGAAGGTGTTTCACAAGTTTTTCTGTGGGGAATTAAATTCATTTATTTTTGTAATCAGTTGCATGGATATTAGTTCTGAAAGCAACAAAAGAGGAATTTTGGGTCGTAATTTCTCTTACGATATGGTTAACTGTGCACTGGCAAGGAATACCCATCACAAAGCAGGAAAGTGGTAAACATCATTACCACCATTGTCAACTTTGCTGATCTCAAATTGTTTTCCTGGAATTCTTCGTGGCGACTTCTCCAGCTATGACCATTCGGGTCTGGATTTTTATTATATTCACGTTTTCTCAAGCCAGTCTCCATGGATGGGGAGGTATTTTTACCATGATTATGATTTTGATTGTGATTGTGATGATAACAATGATGATGATGGTAGTTATTAAATTACTAATTATTGCATTGAGCTGGCTTAATTGTTCTACTTGACATCCAAAATTTATCATCCACTCGCTCGTCATAATTTTCCCCTGCATCCATCTTGCGCTTTCACGCAAAGCATGGATAAGCTTTTCTGTTTGTGATGCACAAACCAATGTTGCTGGTGGAATGCTTCTCCAGATTTCATGAAGCCCTCTGAACTCGAAGCGCCACTGGACAGTCCCGAGCCCTCAAAACCAGAATCGACCAATCAGGAGAGAGTTCATAGGTCAAGGGACCATGTGGAGAAGTTACTCAAGCTCAAGGTTCAAAAAGATGACTGGAGTTTCTGTAAGTCTTTAAAAGTCTCGTCGGGGCCTTGTTAACATTATTTATTTCGTATGGATTAGTTGATTATTTAATTGTTTACCTTACTGACTAATCTAATGAGTGATTTTGCTAAAAAGATTAATTAGATAAAAGAGCTAAAA
This sequence comes from Whitmania pigra, assembly GCA_021613335.1. Classification (NCBI taxonomy): domain Eukaryota; kingdom Metazoa; phylum Annelida; class Clitellata; order Hirudinida; family Haemopidae; genus Whitmania; species Whitmania pigra. The sequence goes on from JAJTWR010000459.1 coordinate 47,771, forward strand.
TATCTATTCGTTTTATCATTTTCTATTGATTGGTTGATTAATTGACTAACCAATTTATTGATTATTGATTATAATAAGATTTTAAAAAATAAAAAAAGCTTTAATTGAGAATATCTGCTTGTTAATGAGAGCTAAACGCATCATATTTCAATTTCTGGAAACCCTCAGTAAACATTAAGTAACAATGATGAGAGTCATTACCATGGTCAAAGATCTTTTAATAGTTAATACTTTATTATTATTTTTATTATTATTATTGTTATTTTTATTATTAATATTATTATTGTTGTTGTCAACATTAGTTTTTATTCAAGTTCACGTGAGTGAGTCACACAAAGTCAATAATAACAGATGCTACTTAATAACAGGTGTTGTCATTACCTTCATGAATATTCAAATTGCATGATGTGCATGACATCGACAACAATAATGGTTGTGATAATAGTTACCATAGTGATGGCTGCAATGCTATCGATGTTGATAATTATGTGCTATTCCAATTGTAGAAGAATCTGTTAACTAAAACTTACATCTTATAGCAACAACGATGATATTAATAATATCATTAGGAATATGAATTTAAAAACAGTAATTATAGTAATAATAATAATAATAAATTTACATTTTTCATGGAAATAAGTGCAACTGAAACACATGTTGCATTGCAAAAATTTAATAATCGCAATAATAATAATAATAATAGCGTTCAAGCGTATAATTTCCATTGTCATCAGTATCATCATCATCATCTTCACCATTTAGTTCGCAAGAGGCAGGACGTTTACAAGGAGTTGGTCCACATCCACAAGAGCACCATATCCCCTCTCGAGTCCTTGTACAACTTTCAGGATCTCGGAATAGGATGCTTGACTGGTTATTATTATTTTTATTATTATTGTTGTAATATATAATATCATTATTGTTGTTGTTGTTGTTATTATTATTATAAATTTGATATTACTTACTCAAATGAGTTTTAATTATTAATTTCTTTAATTAGTGATAATCATTTTTATTAGTAGTAAAGTAATGACGGCAGTAACCAATAGTAATAATAATAATAATAATAATAATAATAATAATAAAACTTGACATTACTTTGTAATGACCTACAGAGAATGACATATCAGCCAAGCCCATATTTGTATTCTTGGGTACTTGGAGCACAGGTAAGTCCTCCATGATCAACTACCTGCTCAACCTGGAGAATTCATCCAACCGTCTCTACACAGGTGACCATTTTCATGATCGGTTACTAACTGATTATTAATTAATTAATTAGTTGAATACTGCTTAACTAATTATAGATTAATTAATTAATCACATGGCTAATTTTATTCACCTGTTTTGGACCATTTATATCATTTCACTTTTATTTAAATATTGTTAAACAGTATCACCATATTTACTTAGTAATTTGTTAATTATTTGAATACCTATTTATTATTTATATATTTACATTTACTTAAAGGTTTTTTTAATCTTACTACTTAATCTGTCTCTCAGATTGGTAAATCCAGTCACATTATTATTATTATTATATTACTACTATTATTATATATAATATAATTTAATATAATAGATAATACATATATATATATTTCTTTATTATTATTACTGCTACTATTGTTATTATTGTTATTACGATCATTTCTCGGACTCAATAGGTGCTGAGCCAACTACTTCGGAGTTCACGATCCTTACTCACGGAGATTCTTTCAAGTTGTTGAGTGGCAAAGTCCTGGCAACCAACCACCAGTTCCAGGACCTGGAAAAGTTTGGAGCGGTGAGTGTTTACTCGCGGATGTTTTCCAGCAATCGCCAGAATAAATTGGCGAGGTTTCGAAGCGGTGAAAGTGGTTTTAACTTTCCGGTTCGAATGGCAAAGCCGTTTTTTTTTTAATTAAAAATTGAGACTTTCGAATGAAATATTAATATCTAAGAGAGAACAGCTAAAAACTGCAGTTTTATTGTAAGCAAATGAGTTAACAGTAAGCTTAAAGTTGAGCTGTTTTGGCAGGGATTTGGTTATTGATTATTTCAGTGCGTGGGATAAATATTTAATCGTTAAATTTATAAATTTAGTTTATAACGATAATAAACTTAGTC
>JAJTWR010000482.1:0-22500 GCA_021613335.1 Whitmania pigra
AACTAACTTCTGCATATTGTGGCGTGTTGTGTGATGATGGCAAGAATTTATGTGGTGGTGAAGATGCCTTCACTGTGTATCTTTGTAAGTCTCAATCATATTGTTGTAAACTTGGTTTTTGAAATTAATTAAGTTTATATTGCTAGTGTAATTAAATTTATATTTCATTAAATTTGTTATCTTTTTCGTGCACGTGGTCTCGCTATTATTGCTACAGAAAGCATTCTCACTAATCACCTGACGATCAGCGAGTCCAGACAAATCAGGAGTCCAAATATCCATTTGCGTCCTTAAGTACCTCAAATCCTTAAACACTTAACTTCTGTTATTAAGTTCCGTTAACGGAAAACTTGTTCTAATAAACTTATTAGTTAACTTGCTTTATTGCAGACTCCCGGGTTATTTCAATATTCATTATTCGTAATACATACTATAAAACAAATGTTTTTGCAAGTGTCCCAGGTAACTTACAAAATTTGTTTAATGTGCTAGCATTGCCTTGGTTGCCAAGTTATGTTGGATGCTTTGAAACAGCCAATACCGAAGCCATGGAGATTACTAATAAGACTAATGTGCGGACGATACCAGATTGTATCCATCACTGTGAATCCTACAACTACGCTTTAATAGAAGTGATCGTGTCACGTTGTTATTGATATTTTCATTTAAATCCTTTACTGAGCCAAACAAAACATATTTGCAACATAAAAGTTTAAAAAAAAAGGACAAAATATTTTATCGGCTTAAGGTCTCTTGAAATCCCGCTATGTGATCAACCCAGAATATATGGGAAATAGTTATTTTGTCTATGATACTAATTTTAAGAAAGTGGTCCATCTAAACAGAATGGAATCCTAATAGACAACTGTCATTAGTTAAGACTCCGAAATAAGTGAAATGTTACCTCACATCACCGCAATAGCATTTACAACATATTTTGATAACTTTCTAGTATTCTGCAACCTTTCAATAATATCGAATTCAAAATGCATTATGTATACTTTCTATATTATAGGAAGGAGGTATTTGCACTTGCATGAACAAATTTAATATAGATAACCCAAAATATATGAATTGTGGGGCCAAATGTTCTGGTGATGAAACAATGAGGTGCGGTGGGAGGGGTCACGCATCTATATACAGAAGTAGATAATTCATTTGCATAGCTTTGAAAGAGTTAAATGTAAAACGATAAAAGTGCTTTATAAAACAGCCTGTTTAAAAGAATCTTACCCATCTTTAAAATGTTCGAAGTTGTTGAGATGTAGACACATGTATGACGTGCACGGATCATGCCGTGCAACTTGTCAGGAAGGGTTTCTCGGTGAGCATTGCTTAGTGCGAGGTAAGTTCCATTTCTTCTTTATTGATTCAAGAATAGATTCTTTACCATTTATTCACGATACACTCTAACAATATACCTATTATCTTTATCTGATCTTCACAGATCAAAAAGGCAGTAGTTCATTGCTTAATTAAAATAGTTCTAGAATGATGTTAGTGAGAAAGGAATTAAATGACAAAATTAAAGTTAAAATAATTTTATTCTTTCAAATATAAATCTGACAAGTATTGGTTTCATTACCTAATATATGTAATAAGTAACTAATTAAATTATTTATATGACCTATTGTGCATTTTGCATGGTGTTATTATTATATTTGAATTGTTTAGTCTTATCAAATGCAACGTTTGTAGATTAGGCTTAAGAGTTAAAACTTGAACCTAATACTTGAAGAACATAATATCCATATCATTCGTTATTTCATTTTATTTGTTTAAGGACACAATTTTTTTCAAAGCAATTCATTTTAATCAGAATACACCAGTTACAAATTATTAAATGTTTCGAATTATTAAATGATGATGAAGATTATAATTGTGATTATGATGATCAAATTAATTTTTTGTACATAAACTATTGCGTTTTTAGCCAAAGTTTTATAAAAAAAAATAATGACTTGCACAGCATAAAATCCACACGTTCGTAATTACATTGTCTTAGTTGACACGATTTTGTTCAAAGTAATTCATTTTATTCAGACAAACTGATTACTTTTACACTATTTGCGCTTTTAGACAGAATTTTATAAAAAAAAATGACATGTGAAGCTGTGGACCCATGCGTGGAAATGCAGAACACCAATTGTGTCATTAAGAACGGTGAAGCCATTTGTGAATGCAAGGCTGGATGAAAGTAGGTAAATAATATCAATAATAATAATAATAATAATAATAATAATCATAATCATAATAATAGTAATAATAATAATAATAATATTAATAATAATGAAAATAATAATAATAATAATAATAATAATAATAATAATAATAATAATAATAATAATAATAATAATAATAATAATAATAATAATAATAATAATAATAATAATAATAATAATAATAAAGTCAAATAATAAAATGAGGCATTTAAGGTAATATATCAAGATTTAAAATGTCAATTCTTATTTTTAGATTAGTTAGGAAAATATAGAGCCGACTGTAAAATATTTTGAAATACATCGAATACGCTGAAGATTGCATCAATAGGGTTTATCACTATCAAATAATTGTGTTTGGTAACTTATCTAGAGTTTCTCATAAATTAATAAGTACATTTTATGTCGTTTTTTGTATCATATTTTAGGTTCCACATTCCGGATCGCAGCAGCGAGAGTTTGGATTCGGATCCAACACAATCTGAGTTGTACATCTATAATCTTGAACAGAAAAAAAATAAAAGATCAGCCTTCAATCCAAAGCAAAAAATAAACACCCAGTCCTCAATTACAAGGTTTTTGTTTGCAAACTTAATTAATGTAATTGTAATCAATGTACATGTAATTGTTGAATACATCCTCAGGGTAAATTCAGTCAGCAATCCACCAGAAAATATGAAAAACACCAACATATTATAACTTGGACGCTTTAAGTCGATCTGTGAAATAAAGTTTGCACAATTTTTGTTGAATTCTGATTGTCTTTTAAATTGGTTTGTTCATATGAAAATATATCCTGATGGGATATTGTCAAATTTAGATTTATAAATTGTAAATAAAAAATAGAAAAATATAGGTATTTCGGTAGTCATATACCACAACAAAGTGATTTTCCTTTAATTTTTATTATGCACACAATTTGATATTTGATTATTTCAGTCAAAGACATATTTAAAAAAAACAACAAAGTATAAACAACAAAATATTAATTTATTTTAAAAAGTCATAATGGTATTAACAACATGAATATGTTTTTGAAATATTAAAAAATGTAATTCAAATATTTACAGAGTCAGTACTTTCGTCAAACACCTGTGTGTTATAAAGCTGTTCTTAATATTTTGAATAATTTTTAACATTAGCAAATGTTACATTTACATGTACATTTAGGGTGCCACTTAAAATTGATTTTTTGATAATTTTATGTACCCAAACCAAAACGTGTTCGTAAAATAAAAAAAAAAGGATCTTGCAAATTTTTAATGTATTCTATTAATATTTACTGGTCGCTCAACTCTGACATAGTTTTAAATAATTTGATTGAATTGTTTTTCTTCTGAGTTCATGAGTTAGATAATGCTAAATCGACTACTACACTTAAGCACCATATGGGTCCAGGTAACGACTTAATTACACACTCATTTTTGTAGCTCTCTAACTCACAGAATATGAGCATATCGTTCTGTGGAGCAGATGAAGCACATGGAAATGTAATCCAGGCCTTCGATTAGACCTTCATTACAAAAGTGGTGAAGCGGCCAAGAGCTTGAGAAATAAAAGCGATGGCTTAAGAAGCTCATGATAATCGTCTCTAGACTGAACTCTGTTACTTGATGCCAAATAAAGCGAATAACATCACCAATAACATGAAGGCATGAGGGCAGATGCAATGAAATCGACATCTAGTCCACTTTCAAGTCTAGACTTGTCATTTGAACTCCAATACTTAATGAATATCTAGAACAACTTTATGCAAGGTTTGTTAGATGGTTCCATCAGTATTTCGGACATCTTTGCAACAATTAGTTCCATTACGTGATGCCAACTTGACATTAATCGGTCTCCTCCAGAGTACCTGAATTGCAAGATGAACTTGTATCTTTGGCCTTAAAGCAGTCGACCTTTTGCATCCCAGTTCGCTATTAATGGTAAACTCGGATCAATAATTGCTCGAATTACTGTGATGATATAAGCATCAAATAATAATAATTAATATATGCAGATATGTAAAAGAATGCTAATAGTGCTTAATTAGCAATTCGTTTCAGTTAGTTATGCCAATTTGACTTAAAAATTCAAATTTTGAAAAGTTTAACCTCATTTAGCGACCTCATTAATTTTTAATTGAAAATTAACACAGTTACTATGTATCATAAAAGGAACCACTTCAGAGGTTGGGTAATTTAAGATGTTAAAAAAAATTTTTAGCTCTTATATTTGAGTGGCACCCTAATGTTTTTACAGCAAACTAGGTTTATATTAGAAGCAGAAGGGTTGAATTATGAGTTTCACATTTCAAAATGATAACATTAAGTAGATATTAAAAGGTATTAATCCTTTCACTACCAACGGGACAATATGTCCCAAGAATTTTCTAAAATACCAGTGCAACATTTGTTAATAGTGAAAGAGTTAAAATACCTAACAAAATAAGTACTAAGAAGACAGAGATAGTATAAACTTTTACACCTAAATGTAAAGAAGATAGCGAATGACAAGCACGTTTGGTGCTTATTAGAAGGACAGTAAAAATTGCTGGCAGTGTTGATCCATACCGTAAGAAAGGTAAGATTTTGTACAATCAGGCATTTAATGATGATTGATTGACAGACATCGATATAGCAGTTCCTAAAGGATCGATATAGCAGTTCCCAATCAAAATTGCTTTGGAGTGAAATATGAAGTTTGTTCATGTTTATTAAATAACACTAATTAATCAGGTCTGTTGGCTCAAAAGCAGATCCAGGGACATGTGTAAAACATGAAGGTCCGAGTTGCAGCTTTGAATATTGGCCAGTTTTGTAGAACTAACGAGCTCTCAATTCAAAGTAACTAAAGCTGAGCTAGTGTATTTCTCACGATGTAGTAGGTTGTATCGTTTTGGTTTGTATCATTTCAGATTTTATACAATTATAAAATATAGTTTCAAGTGGTTAGCCTAAATTGGAGATTAAATAGCGCAAATCTACGACATCAGACCATATTGATATTTATGAGGGATGTCTTACAAGACTGAGTCTAACTTTCCTAATATAATTAAACAATCATTAACTAAGTAATTGTGAACATCATAGTTCTATCGCAGGACAATTAAAAAAACTTTTTAGCGTTTCCTTTCATATCGTGGCCTTATTTACATAAGTGACGCCATTCACTCAAACGTTTCTCAACAACGGTTCCAAAAACTCGTCTAAAACCGGATTTTTTTTATATTTTTTGTCGACTTCTTAAAAATGGATTAATTGTGAATAAAAATTGACCATCAAGGTGATGAAATGCTCAACATCAACCCAAAAGATTCTAACCTTCCTATTTTTCTACTTACAAAATGTAACAGGTAGTGAATAAAAATTGATCTGTAACTATACTTATTAATGATTGCTAATTTCCTTATTGAGTGAAGCATGCATCGGCATAGGATTCAATCTTCGGCATGTTCGATAAGAGCTTCATTCGTTTAGGAAGTTGGTGAAACGCATCAAAAGTTTTATATTCTCCGCAACAACTTTTCCAGAACATTAAGGGCTTCACGCGTCACAATGTGATTCATAATGTTCAATTTAAGAGAGCTCCTGAATAATTGAAATTCTGAATTTCGAATTTATTAAATTATTCAAAAATATGTAAAATTCATTGAAGAAATTGAAGAACTGGTTGCTGTGAACATTGCACTGGGGAAAATTGGAAAAGATTGCAGCGGTAATCCATTGCCAGACTCTTCGATGGCGATAAGGATGTGTCAGCGACAGTAAGGAAAGTGTGCCCCGTGACCACATTTGGACAATAATAATAATAATAACCCCATAATATAGTGTCATGGACAATAATAATAATAACCCAATAACACAGTGTCTTGGACTATAATATTAATAATAATAATAATAACCTGATAACACAGTGTCTTGGACTATAATAATAATAATAACCTGATAACATAGTGTCTTGGGCAATAATAATAATAATAATAACCCGATGACCTAGTGTCTTTCATTTTGTAAATTATTCATCAACTAGAGGACATCAATTTAATCTAAGACATTTATTATATTGATAAAACCAAATACGTTTTTATTAATCGAATAATTATAATTTTGAATTCTCTCCTTAATAACATTTTTTCAACTTGCACCTATAGCTGATTCACCTCCCTCATCAATGATTATGACTTTTTTCTATTTCTTTATTATAACCGATATGCTTACGCCTCTAGTTTAACTTCTCAATTTGTGTTACTTGTTTTCTGAACAGGTAAGAGCTTTGCTATGCTCAATTATTTAATAAATAATAATAAATAATAAAAATAATGATATTAAATGACAGTCACAACTGGTCTCATCTATGTCAGAGTAAATTTCATTCTCATTATCGCTATTATTTTATTGTAGATAGGCTACAATCGGATTTTTCCTTGGAACAAAAAAGTTGCTTAGTCTTTAAAATAAATTTATAAAAAATATATTTGTTTGCAAAAATACGGATGTCCGCAAATTAGGGGAAGGGTACATCAAAGGCGGACAATTGCTGCCAGGGAATGTAAAATCGGTAAATTTTTGCAGACGTCTTTTATGGACGACCTCTTGTTAAAAGTGAACTTTTAAAGATGTTGTTACGTATTACAATATCATTACATATCATCTACATACTAATTTTTTCCAATATGGTGATGTCAGAATAATTCAGTTTAAAGAAACATTTCTTAAATTCAAATTTTAAAACTAGCCCCTCAGACAACAACTACAATCACAACCACCACGAAAACCACAACTAGAATCACAACTCTAAGATTAACCGATGATGCTACAACCACGACCACAAAAGAGGCAACACATCTTACCAGCACTCTAACAAAAGCGGTCCTCTGCCATGACAAGTGCATCGACGTTCCACATACAAAGTGCGTTGTTGTGGGAGGACAGGAAATGTCCTCATTCTACATGGAATTATACAAAATCATAAAGTATGCAATACTACACAATAAATATTGTTTACATGATGTTTTAAGCAATAAATAAAGTTAATTTAATGGTAAGGTGATTACTTGAATTCGATATTTAATAAATGAAGGTAAAGAAGAATAAATATAATGAATTGAGAATAAATTTAGAGTGGAAAGATTATGTGGAAGTTAAATATTTGCGTTCCATACTGAGATGAGATATGACGGGGCTATTTTGTCTTGCTATTTTGACGCCGAGCTGTTTTGACGGGGCTGTTTTGTCGGGGCTATTTTGTCGCCGGGCTGTTATGACGGGGTGCCTGAAAAACTATCAATAGACAATTTAAAGATTTCCAAATTGTTATCTGCTCCTTTTGTACTCGTTACTATTGTTGTCACGGTTGTCAGTGAATTTTCTTTTTTTTTTAAATTAAAGGTTTTTGTCAACTTGTAACTCAAAGTAAGATCTAATGTGAATTTAAAAAAAAATTAAATTAAAACGTTTTTTAAACTCTTTAATTGAGGCTCCTAATAAACTTAGAAAAACAAGTTTAAAATTAGAACGTTGCGTATAGTTTAAATAGGTTTTTACATATTAGATTTTTTGATATGTTTATTTACATCGTTTATGTTGCTGGACAATGCAGTGAAATTTGATCATTAAAAAAGACTTTTGAAAATCTCTTCATATTATAAAAATCTTTTGGGTTTGTTTAGATCAGTGACATTATTCATCCAACCTCAAACGTTTCTCAACATCGATGCCGAAAATTCGACCAAAATCACTGTTTTAATTCTCATTTTTGAAAAAATTCCATTTTCACCCACCTTTCTAAAACAGGATAAATAGTGAATAATAATTGACCATCAAGATGATGAAAAGATCAACATCGACCCAAAGGATTCTGAACTTATATTTCTTCTTACAAACTTTAACAGGTCTTAGTAAATTAAAATTGATTATTAGCTATAATTATAATTAATGATTGTTTATTTCATTATTGAGTGAAACATGCAGCTGCACAGTTTTTGATCTCCGGCATAATCGACCAGAGCATCATTCGTTTAAAATGTTTGTTGCGAAACATTGTTGGTGAAGTATGTCATTATATATGAAGGAAAAGGTTGGTAGTTGAAGTTTTATTCATAGTGATACAAATATCTATGACGATAACGATGACGATGATTCTGCAATTTCCAGATTTAATTTCCAATACAATTCTAATTATTATACATTATTATTTGACAAATAATTTATATTTCTATTCTAATTTCATTCAAACAACTACAAATTTCCATTCAATTCTAATTACAATTACTGAAATATTTTTAAATTTATATTTCTGTTCCTATTCAAATTCCATTTTCATTATTTTCGTTTTCCTTTCCGTGTTTTTCAAAAGTGGAAACGATTATAAAAGAATCCTTAAAATAACGCTACAACTACCACTAATATGCAGTAGCTAACATCAAAATTATGAAACATTTATTGCCACAATTAGCCAAAGCATGCAGTCACAATGCAAAAAAAAATCTATCAAAATAAATTTAGTTCGAGAAAAGCTCTCATTTCTAAAAACTGTTCAACAGTCACTGTTCTAATTCGGTTGGTATTTCCATTCATCAAATAATGTCGTCCTGTAGTCAGGATGCCGCATAGCGAAAATCTCCGCAACACGTAGGCCTGAGAAGCTGGAGCTGACAAATCCTGGGCTATCCCATATAATGTAGTGTACCGAGTAGCCTTCTGTTTCCAGAAATTCATTGCATCATTATGTTCTTCTATTATATCAGCTAGATATTTGTTGAGCTGATTTCGAACAGTTTCCCTTTTGCCGATCCAACTCACACTAGTTGCACTGGACTGAATGTTATTTGTCAGAAATTGAAATCGACAATGAGTGTGTCGATGCAGATGCATTACTAGACATATAAGCTGCTTGAACTGAATCTTCCTTGTTTTCATAAACACTCATGCTGTACAGTTTAGCTGCATGCAGCAGCAGTGCACATTCCGATGACATAATTGCTTGTGCCATTGTCGAATCAAGTAAACATGCCGATGCTGGAATTTGATTAAAGTTGTCAGTATTTGGATCGGGAAGGGTGGAAACCGATTCGAAGATCATACAGCATGGTTGAAATTAATATTTTACGGTGCCCCGTCATAACAGCAACGTTGTACTCCAACCACGAAATTGAAATTAAATCGTGCTCTCCAATGTGTTTCAAACCCCCGCTTTATTCTGATTGGCACAGCTATTTTCAACTCGTCCACAGTAGATGGCAGACTTATGATGCTTATCACTTATGAATTAAAATACAAGCTTGAATCTAATACTTGCACAATTCACCAGCATTCGTTATTTTATTTTTATTTGATTTAGTTCAAAAATAAACTTCGCATAGGTTTTTGTTTGAATTTTTGAATGTTTTTCCAATTGTTTTGTTTCATTTCTGAAATACTCTGATTGGATATCAACAAATTTAGATTTAAAAATTTTAATTGGAAAATCAAAATATGGGAACTGATTAGATGTATACCTTAATAAGTTATTTTTCTATTAATTTTTGATATTAACACAAATATTCTTATCTTATATTTTAATCGTATCAGTCTAACCAATGACGTATTTTCTGAAACAATAAAGTCTAAACAACGAAGTTTATGAACCGTTGGATATTAATTTATTTAAAAAAATCGCAATGAAATTGATTGAAACTGCACAAATTCCAGAGTTTTAATGAAGTATTCAACATCTTTTCAAACAATTTCAATTGCCGCAGTTTTCCATCTGAGGTTATTTACAGGTTGGAAACTCGTCGATGAATTTTAACTTTTAAGCTGCTAGGTAACTAAATAAAACTTCAATTATTGAAATATATGCAAATGCAAAAAAAAATATCTTTGAACTTATGATCCAAACATTTATTGCAATATTTTCGAGCTTTGTACTTTTTCACAACTCCTGTGTAGTTTTATAAATCCTTGATTCAACGTATTCTTTGAAGAACTGACGGCACTCAATGTAGCTATGAACAAAAGCGGTAGAGACTGCAACGCTGAAGAACTGCCAAATTCAATGTTTGATGGCAAAACAGACATAGCCGTAAAATTGAGTGACAAATGCGCCATTTCGACCTACGTTGAAGTCGATCTGTTCGATCATTATGCCATAAATTATGTTATTTTATTCGAGGGAAAAGGTTGGCATTTAAATCATTTTTGATAATCGAATCTCTAAAAAACAATTTCTTGTCTTTAACACCTCAATTTAAAACAGCCCCAGGAAAGTTGGGTCATTTAATAATTGATAGAGGAGACAACGGATTTTACGAAAGATGTTCTGAATATCCGGAAATAAAACCAGTCAGGGAATCTGGTTTGAGAGTAAACTGCGGTCCTAGCAATTTATTGTTTTCGCTGATCAAAATTGAATCTCTCAAAAGCGGAGGTATGATACTAGCCGAGATCGAAGTGCACACTATTGGTGAATATTTTTATTTCCAACGTTATAATAATAGGGCTGAGTAAACCTCTCTTATTCAAATTTTTAATAAAAAGAAAAAATTTTAATTAAGCATCAGAAATATTTGGTGAGAAGGCACTTATTAACAGGGGATGTTCCAAAAGTTTCGACGGACAGCAGGTGAGAACCCGTCGGCCCCTGCTGCAACATTGTCAGTTGGAATGTTTGAAAAGAACTCTAACTTTTTTTGCAGTGAAGGTTCTCATTAAATTACAAATTAATGTCAATTAACTTTTCCAAAGCCCATCTTCAAATGGATACTATATAATCACATGGATCGCATTTCAACTGCCTCATCCTAACTAATTATGCGTTTTACATAATAATATTAAAAAATAGTTTAATTTATTATTGATGCTATTATTGATATTATTAATTATATTTACAATTTGCAACTATAGCATAATTTTGAACTCTTTACCAGCTCAACAAATGCTACTGCGGAGTATACCAAAATGATAGCGAGTTAATATTTGATGTCAACTGTAATATCAAATGTGATGATGAAACAGGGTCATGTGGCGGTATTAACTCTTACTCAGTGTATCTCAGTAAGTGACATCTGTGACTGCTTAAGCGGCATAATATATTTTTTACTTGCACATCGCAGTAGCAACATGGCTGCCTAGCTACAGGGGATGTGTGGAAAGTGCGCTTATGGAAATGACTGAATACGTTAAAATTTCGGACTCCATGTCTATATCAGAATGTATCAAATACTGCGACAGCCATCAATATGCAGTCTTGCAAGTGCGTTTTAAATAGTATAGATAGCACATAATTGCTATCGCAAACATGTAGCATATACAAAATAATATGTTTACTACTACTATAACTGACATAAAATAATTAACCACCTAAGATACCATAATGAAGTTATAGGTTTAAAAAATTAAACAAACAATAAGCAGCGGACTACTTTAATGTTATATTACTTAAACGCTATTTTATACCTCTTAAAATTCTAATTTACCATTTTCGTATTATCTCCTCTTAAAGATTTTAATTTAACATTTTCTATATTAAACAAAATAGTTTATAATTTTTAAAGGAGGGAAACAATTGTTCTTGTCGAGAAGAAATTCCATTTGGCTTCTCTGATGAATCTCGAGATAAGTGCCGCACTGTGTGTTCAGGAAACTCTGACGCTTTTTGCGGTGGACCTCTTTACGCTTCAGTATACTCAAGTAACATCACTAAGTTGATCAGTTAGAAATTCATACACTGCTTAGGGTCTGTCCACAAATGGTGTCACTTATTTTATTAACACGTGATTGCAAACCATTGATCAGGACCGCCGTCAAATCTTAGGCCAATATGCCAATTTGGTAATAGAAGAACAAAATGTTGTGATTTTAATATTTAAGACCCTGGTGGACCCCACAACATTGGACGCTTTTCCCTTCTCCCACTCCCTCTCTTGTACCATAGTTAAAGTCTGAAATTTAACAAGCGCATTGATGCATGATTGAGCGTTAAGCTAATACAATCAAAAGTCGTCTACATTTTATAATAACATTGTCGAAAACGAAAACAGCATGTCTAAACAGACGTCATCACACGCTAAAATGTTCAGAGCTGTTGAAATGTTCTGGATTTTACGACGAATTCGGGAGTTGTGGAGGAGTTTGTGAAGATAATTATATCGGTGACTACTGCATGGAACGAGGTAACTTCAGACTATGATATCATTAACAAATCAATTTAAAAGATGTTACTATTAGTGCTCAACCATACAACGTCCGTTATGAAAAAAGGTTATCTTTGATGCCATGCTTTTGAGAAGTGTTCAAAGACATTTAAATTTTTTAGTGCTTTCGCTTTTTGCTTTTTATATAACGGCTTGTTTGTTTGATTCAATAATATAACATATAAGTTATAACTATTAAGAAGCATATTAAAGTGATAAATAGCCTCTCCTGATGCTTTACTACCAGAATAATATTTTTTTTAAAAGTGCCAGTCAAAACGAATGTCTTTGATGTCGGTTCAAAAATTTAACTTGTTAATATGACTTTTTGTAACTTACCATTCAGTTAAACTTTGTAAATTTTAAAACCTTAATTCAGTTACAACTGAGTTCCCAAAAGAACTTGAAATTAGTACAAGAACGATTCAGCCTTCCAGCATGCTTACCAATACCTCGATGAAGCTGAGTTTGAGCAGTTTTGAATCTAAAATAACATCAGAAGCTCCTTCAACTTCCAAAAAGATAGCAGACGAATGCATGACTTCAGATCCATGTCAAAGCAAATCAAATTCAATTTGTGTCATCTTCAAGGGCAGGGTGGTGTGCAACTGTCTGGGTGGATACACCAAGAACAAATCAACTGGCGCTTGCGAAGGTTAATGGATAATAACGTTATTTTATTATTGTTATAGTTAATAGTATTATTTAAAAATGTTTGGAGATTTCCCATGTCAAATAACATAAATAAGATATAACATTATGCTGTACTTTGCAAGTTCTTTAATTAAAATGAACATCTAGGGTCAGCATTTTGAATCCGCTGCACTCGTGCATAACATAACTAGACGTGAAATAAATCTAAAAAATTAGTTAATTAATTGTTCAGATGTAAATGAGTGTGATTTGAGACCTTGCCATGCCGTCAGCTCGATATGTCGGAACCTGGATGGTTCCTATTTTTGCGAATGCAGACATGGATTTATGAGGACATCAGAAAATAACTGTTCTGGTATTTTAAATATTTTCAATTCGAGTAGGGAGAGTATCCATTAAGCACTTAATTAGCAATCTCTATTTAAACAGAAAAGGCCACTGATGTTAGGAATTAATTAATCCGTTCTAATCATCTTGCTATGAATGTTAATAAAATACCAATTACCCAACTCAATTAACGGACTTTTTTAACATGTTCATTAAACGGAGAAATTTATTTTATTATTGTTTTCATAGGAGACAACATTTCTGATAAAATTATAAGTGATGATGATGAGTTCCCAACACAAATGTACCTCCTCTTTGGCGGAGTTCCTTTGGTGGTGTTGGCTTCACTGTATTGGTTAGTGAATGAAGAGTTTCACCCTTACAATATCAACCCATGATGCAATTTTATAATTTTATGTAATTAATTGCATTGCTATAGACATGAAAACAATGTAATAAATAATTTTAAAAATTTAATTGTCAAACTCTGCCCTGTGTGGTCAGAAATGTGACATTCAGTTCAAACTGACGATAGCCTCGAAGGAATGTATTTCTTTGATGGTTATTATGTTATAATAAAGAAACGGTAGTTATTTATGATTTGCCAAATATAACTTAATTTAATTAACAAACAAGTGAATTTGATGTTTATTGTTCAAATGTAATGTCTATAAAATAAAGTCACCAGATGTAGTCAACTAAATTCTGTTCAACTTAATTATCATTTTAATTAAGAATGCCTTGGAACAACCTGGATGCAACCCAACAGTGAATCTCTAGCATGCAAGAAGGGATATCCCCTTGTAATCCTGGTGCAGTATATCGCCGAGTGATTTGTATGGTCAATCGTGCAAAACAGACTTCAGTAAAGACTTCACAAAGGAGTCTCATTTGAGAGTCGAGAAGATGATAGACCCATCATCTAAAACTTTTGGAATGACTATTGCCAGGAGTCAAGCTTTTCATGTAAACTTGTACAATCTCACGAAGGAATGGAAGACAGTTATGATCATGAGCTTTCTTTTCTAGACGATGTAGTTGTAATGCATTTTAGATGGCCTATACCACTTTGTTTACTTATGCTGAATCAAATAGCATGCCAGCTTTTGAACCAAGCAATCCATTCCACCCATTCCACGCATAATTATAAATTTGAACAATTTTAGGTTGGTCAAGTTCTTTCTTTTGCTTTTGTTGACTTGAAAACCTTTTTGTCTTTTGTAGCGGATGGGCTTATGCATATGTCGAAGACTTACTGGCATGTCAACGAACATCAGAAACTTCAGCTTTTCATTCCAAAATAACATAAAAATGCGAGGTTCCTTTTTAATAATATCTTTACTTTTCTGAAAAACTTCTTCAACAAGGTCATGGTAGCTGCCTTTTGAAGTTTTGGTAATTCACTGGCTAACGTACTCAAACTTTCCACAACTGGCCTAATTAGTCCGAAATCTTTGTAAATCCACCGAGCGCTTTGGTGTGGATACAATTTAGCATATCCAATTTGTGTAGCCATAACCCACATTTTGTTATAAAATATTGCTGGCTTGTAGTGGATGTCTGACTCCATGACGCCGTTTTGACGGGTTTTTTGTCCTGGGCTACTTTGTCACTGGGCTGGGACGGGTCACAGTATTTCCAAACCCTAATCAGCACTAGTCATTCATGGTTGATTCGTAAGCGTTCACTGTGATTGGTCGAGATTTGAAATAGATCACTGCGCAGCAATAGTTTTTGAGATATTTTCGTTTAAAAATTAATAGCTCTCGCTGGATTATGCAATTAATCTAATATTAATTAGAAAAATAAACACCTAACCTTACCTGAGATGTTAAGTTATTAAAACGCACTAGAATGGCGCTGACAAACATGGACGAATAATTTTAGAACCCTGCAGCAGGAACCGAACTTGCACTGACGACGGGCAACGCGAGCCCTTAACCTCCAGACCGCTAAACGGAGTCTTAGGACTTGGAACCTATGACGCAAATAAACATATGCTTCTGACCTATTTAAGATCTCAATCAGTTATAACGCTTATGAATAATAATCAGTCATGACTGGTTAGGTTTGGAAATACGCAGCTGGATATGGGTCAATATCTTTCACTTAAAAGGTTCAAAGAGGTTTCTTGTGCTCAAAGTGCGCCCGCATGGCCTAATGGTAAGGCTGCGCCTCCCACGATGGCAGCGTGGATTCGAACCCCGCCGCTTGAGCACCGTCCTAATCATCTAGTTATGCAATGGACGTTAATAAAACATTTTCTTCTGTTCAAAGAGTAGCAGGCAAAGTATTTAAAAGGGTGGGTAGATAGATAATATATAGGTAATTCAAGCTTAAGCTAGCTATTACTTGATGATGGTGACGATGACGATGATGATGATGATGCGACGCACCCGCGCTTTCTCGACGGTGTTCGTTACTTTAGACGTTCGTTAAGCGGGGACCACTGTACACAATATTGAGTCAATAAACATTAAATTGTTGAACATATTTTCACCATCCAGGACTTATTGTGCATCCATGAACTCAGAGGACTTGATTACATCATCTTGAGGCTGCAAAGCAGGAGGAAGACTTATGCTAAATGAATGCTATTCCGAAACCAATGACAATAATCAATTAAAAACTAATTAACAAGTGCGGGATAAATTTTAGATTATTAGCTTTTTAAATATTGCACAAGCTGCCAGACCTAACTCCTAAATTATGCTGTGGCGCAAATAATCCAAATTCTCTTTGATCAGTTCTGTTCAATTCGTCAAATGTTGATAACTAAAACAACTTCAATGTAAGTTCGTTTGTAATGTTCGTAAAATAAAAAAAAAAGAGTCTTGCAAATTTTTAATGTATTCTATTAATATTTACTGGTCGCTCAACTCTGACATAGTTTTAAATAATTTGATTGAATTGTTTTTCTTCTGAGTTCATATGAGTTAGAGGGTGACCCGTCATAACAGCTCGGCGACAGAATAGCCCCGACAAAACCGCCCCGTCAAAATAGCCCGGCGTCAAAATAGCCCAAGACAAAATAGCCCCGTCAAAATGGCCCCGACAAAATAGCCCCGACAAAATAGCCCGGAGACAAAATAGCCCAGGACAAAACAACCCGGCGACAAAACAGCCCCTTCAAAATATCCCCATGATAACTCCATGTCAAAGTATTTTTAAAAAATGTTGTGAAACTGAATCAAAATTAAATTCGAAATTAGTGGATTGAATGCTTTGACCGTTTTGAGTATTGTTTGTTGTTATTATTGTTCTCCAGAAGTTTAATTTGCATAGTCTTGCTTATTCAAATTTGTATCTGGCTTACAAATTTGTGTTGACATTATCCTCATCACAAGTTGCTTGTAAGAGGTCGTTTTCAAAATTGAAATACGTTTTGAGCAGATTAAGAAATTTTCTGAACCAGTCAATTCTACGATCATTCATGCTGATGTCTTGTGAGAAAGACTCTTTTCCAAGAATCAATAACAATGAAATCATTGATTTTTTAGCATCGACTAGTGAAACGATGAAAAAGCTGTTATAATAGTTAATAGTGGATAGAAGTGTTAGACTCTGGTGTTTCTTATGTTTAAGTTGATCAAACTAGAAGTTAAATAAAATTTCCCGGGCTGGTTTTTTAAGCCCTGGTGACAGGGCTGTTTTGTCGGGGCTATTTTGTCGCCGGGTTGTTTTGTCCTGGGCTATTTTGCCGCCGGGCTATTTTGACGGGGCCATTTTGACGGGATTTTTCCGTCCTGGGCTATTTTGACGCCGGGCTGTTTCGACGGGGCTGTTTTGTCGGGGCGGTTTTGTCGGGGTTGTTTTGTCTTGAGCTATTTTGACGCCGGGCTATTTTGACGGGGCTGTTTTGTCGGGGCTATTCTGTCGCCGGGCTGTTATGACGGGGTGCCGAGTTAGAGAATGCTAAATCGACTACTACTACACTTAAGCACTATATGGGTCCAGGTAACGACTTAATTACACACTCATTTTTGTAGCTCTCTAACTCACAGAATATGAGCAGATCGTTCTGTGGAGCAGATGAAGCACATGGAAATGTAATCCAGGCCTTCGATTAGACCTTCATTACAAAAGTGGTGAAGCGGCCAAGAGCTTGAGAAATAAAAGCGATGGCTTAAGAAGCTCATTATAATCGTCTCTAGACTGAACTCTGTTACTTGATGCCAAATAAAGCGAATAACGTCACCCACAACACCAAGGCATTAGGGCAGATACAATGAAATCGACATCTAGTCCACTTTCAAGTCTAGACTTGTCAGTTGAACTTCAATACTTAATGAATATCTGGAACAACTTTATGCAAGGTTTGTTAGATGGTTCCATCAGTATTTCAGACATCTTTGCAACAATTAGTTCCGTTACGTGATGCCAACATGACATTAATCGGTCTCCTCCAGAGTACCATAATTGCAAGATTATAAAATGGTAAACTTGGGTCAATAATTGCTCGAATTACTGTGATGATATAAGCATCAAATAATAATAAATAATATATGTAGATATGTAAAAGAATGCTAATAACGAGTTTGGTTGATGCTGTGTCGCAAGGACCTTGTTGGCAGAGATATGACAACAATAAGAAACATAACATCCAAGACTCAAATAACATTTTGGTAATTGTGGTGATATGGTTTCCGAAACTGACTTTTTTAAATTCAAAAAAAATTGTGTTTTACGTGTTTCAAAAATATTCTGATTTTTATTTAATTGGGAACCCATATATAAAATAACAAGAATAGTAATTTCAAAATTATAATAATTAACAATAAAAGCACGTTTAATAGGATCTGGCCTTTCTTGGTTTTTTTTATGATCGGGTGATCTGGGCATTGTTCAAAAATCTCACTGGCTAGCGTGATGGCGTGATATTTCTCACGATGTAGTAGGTTGTAGCGTTTTGGTTTGTATCATTTCAGGTTTTATACAATTATAAAATAAAGTTTCAAGTGGTTAGCCTAAATTGGAGATTAAATAGCGCAAATCTACGGCATCAGACCATATTGATATTTATGAGGGATGTCTTACAAGATTGAGTCTAACTTTCCAAATATAATTAAACAATCATTAACTAAGTAATTGTGAACATCATAATTCTATCGCAAGACGATTAAAAAAACTTTTTAGCGTTTCCTTTCATATCGTGGCCTTATTTACATAAGTGACGCCATTCAATCAAACGTTTCTCAACAACGGTTCCAAAAACTCGTCTAAAACCGGATTTTGTTATATTTTTTGTCCAGAATTCATTCATATCGATTTCTTAAAAATGGATTAATTGTGAATAAAAATTGACCATCAAGGTGATGAAATGCTCAACATCAACCCAAAAGATTCTAACCTTCCTATTTTTCTACTTACAAAATGTAACAGGTAGTGAATAAAATTGATCTGTAATGTTAATGATTGCTTATTTCCTTATTGAGTGAAACATGCATCGGCATATGATTTAATTTTCGGCATGTTCGATCAGAGCTTCATTCGCTTAGGAAGTTGGTGAAACGCATCAAAAGTTTTATATTCTCCGCAACAACTTTTCCAGAACATTAAGGGCTTCACGGGTCACAATGTGATTTATAATGTTCAATTTAAGAGAGCTCCTGAATAATTACAATTATGTAATTCATTAAATTATTTAATAATGTGTAAAAATTTATTTAAGAGCTGGTAGCAGTTAACGTTGCACTGGGGAAAGAAGGAAAAGATTGTAACGGTAAACCATTGCCAGATATGCTCTTTGACGGTAATAAGGATGTGGCAACGACAGTAAGCAAAGTGTGTCCCATGACCACATTTCTGGAAGTATTTTTGAATGGACAATTCATTATAGACTATGTCATTGTATATGAAGGAAAAGGTTTGGAGTTTCACTTATTAGTATTAATACAAAACGTAGTAATGATGATGATGTTAACGATGACAATAAAGATAATAATAATAACATTTTAATTTAATGAAGTGCTGGAAATTAAAACGACTGAAGAGATTATTGCATGGTTTCATTAATAACGTAAAAAGTTAAAAGTCGTTCTACACGACCTCTCATGTATATCATGGGAGTATTCTTCTTCAACAATGACGCAAGACGATTGCAATGCAGACGATCAATATTATATACTGTTCATGAAAATTCATCACTATCTGTCTCAAAAATATCTATTTATATGATCATCAAAATTGTTATCATTTAATTTTTAATTAACAATTTCTCTCTGCAGCGGAATCCGAAGGAAATTTGAACTTTTTTATTGTCGAAAGAGGAGACAAGGGAACCTACGAAAAATGTGCTGAATACAGTGGAGTCAGTAATATATACTCAAATGATGGTCTAAGAGTGAATTGCCACGCAAGCATTCAATTGTTTACGGTCATCAAAATTGAATCTCGTAAAAACAAAGGCATTAGAGTATCTGAAATTGAAGTCCATACGTTCGGTAATTCATTTTTGCAATCTGACATTGAGAATTAATAAGAATAAAATTAGCGCCAGCATTTTATAAATAAACAAAATAATCCACTTAAGGACAGAGAACAGGTGAAAGAGCATTAATTTACAGAGGATGTTTTAGAAAGTTCTCCGGAATTGAAGTCAAAGTCGGCAGGCCTTTCTTTTCGAATTGTCAAATCCAATGTGTTACCAGCGGAATATTACTTTTTGGAATAAAGGTTTTTGTAGCATCTATGTTGACCATAAAATATTTGATAATTTCTGTTTTAATTAAACACCCTTACAATTCCATATTGTCACAAAATTTTGAAGTACAATTAAATATAGAATATTTCAATATTTCTATAGAATAATGAAGTTTGTGTCTGTGGAAGCGACTACAATGAAGACCTAGAACTAACTTCTGCATATTGTGGCGTGTTGTGTGATGATGGCAAGAATTTATGTGGTGGTGAAGACGCTTACACTGTGTATCTTTGTGAGTCTCAATTATTTTCATACTTCGTAATACGCACTATGAAACAAAAGTGTTTGCAAGTATCCCAGGTAACTAACAAGTTTTATTTAAACACGCCAGCAATGCCTTGGTTGCCAAATTATGCTGGATGCTTTCAAACAGTCAAAAGTGATATAACCAGTAAAATTAATGTCCGGACAATACCAGATTGTATCCAATACTGTGATGCCTACAACTACGCTTTACTAGAAGTAATCGTGTCACGTTGTTTTTAAAAATCCCTTATACAAAAGCATACAAAACAAAACTTATTTTCGGGGTGGGGCTTATATTACGAGCGTCGTGAAAAATCATGCTAGGGCTTATTTTCGGGAAACACGGTAAATACAGTTACAAGTTAAGTAAACTAAAGTTCGAAATAAGTGAAATAATTACCTTACATCGCAGAAAAACATCATTAACATCATCGTTTAACTTTCTATGAATTTATAAAATTTTAAGATGTCGAACACAAATTTATCACGTAAACAATCTTTATTGTAGGATGGAGATATTTGCAAGTGCATGAACCAAACTGCAACGGATACCCCAAAATACGCTAATTGCCGTATCAAGTGTTCTGGAGACGAATCAACTATTTGCGGTGGTAAAGGCTACGCGTCTGTATATAGAAGTAAGCAATTTATTAGCATAGCATTTAAGCGAAGTACATGATTTGTTTTGTAAAACAGCTTGTTTAAAAGATTCTTACCCATCTATAAGATGTTCGAAATTGTTGAGATGCAGAAACCAATTTGACGTGCACGGATCTTGCCACGGTGCTTGTCAAGAAGGGTTTCTTGGCGAGCATTGCCTTGAGCGAGGTAAGTTCCATTTCTTCTTTATTGATTTCAGTTAATAGATTCTTTATCTTTTATTCATGTAATACTCTATTATTAATTATTATTAATCCACCTAATGGCATCCTGTAGTTTTTACATGGTAGTCGTTCTTTTCGTAATTTAAATTTTCGTTAACTTTTTAACAAGATATTCGGTGTTTATGAAAGAAATTAATTGTCAAAATTAAAGACAGAATATTTCTGAATCATTTTATGAAAATCTGAAATAATTTAAAGCTTTACTCATTTTAACCCGACAAATATTGGTTCCATTTTCTAACATGCAATTAATTAAACATTTATTTTTACATTTTACACAATATTGTTAATATTTTTGCATTGCATAATCTACTCATCAACGGCAACATCTGTAGCTTATGAATTAAAATACAAGCTTGAATCTAATACTTGAAGAATACAATATCATTCGTTATTTTATTTGTTTATGGGCACAATTTTGTTTAAATCAATTCATTTTATTCAGACAAACTAATTTTGTATACACGAATTATTTGCAATTTTAGACAAAATTTTAGCAAAGAAAATGACTTGTGAAGCTGTGAACCCATGTTTGAAAATACAGAACAGCAACTGTGTCAATAAGAACGGTGAAGGAGTTTGTGAATGCAAGGCTGGATTTCTAATGAACGATGAAACCAATGCATGTGAAGGTAAATAATATTAATTAGAATATTAATAACAATAAAAAAATAATAGTAATACATAATACATAAAGATAAGTGTCACGGTTGTGTTCTGCAGTCTAGTACTGCTGTGAGTATTAGTTTATCAGCAAAAGAGACACTGTGCTTAATCAGCTCAACAAATATCTAGCTGATATAATTGAAGAAGAACATAATGATGCAATAAATTTCTGACAAAAGAAGAATACTCGTTACAGTAAATTGTATGAGTTAGCCCAGGACTTATTATCAGCACCAGCTTCTCAGGCCTACGTAGAGCGGATATTTTCTGACTACAAGACGCCGCAACCGGATGCAACAGTCCTTTTAGATGAGAGCTTTCCTCAACCTAAACTCATATTGACTAACTGTGGCAATGAATGTTCAATAATATTTTGTAGTAGTTTTTTTTTTTACTTTAAGGATGCTTTTATAATCATTTCAACTTTCGAAAAGGCTGTAAAGGAAAACGAAAATATTGAAAATGGAATTAGAATAGAAATGATTTCAGCAACGTAAATTTATAGAACTGCTATTTCTCAAAATATTGTAACGGTATATCGAGTACTGTATTCTGTGCATCCATCAACATTGTTATAGTCGTGCGTACCCTCGCGAATTCAGTCGTCCATTTTAAGCGCATGAGAGCACAACGAATTTGAATGTG
>JAJTWR010000482.1:25000-47661 GCA_021613335.1 Whitmania pigra
CAAAATCTTTGAAAAGAATTTGAAAAAAATTCAAATCCAGCCTTAAGAAAGCACTAGTAGACTGACCCTATAAATCTTTATATACAGGAAGCTTTTGCATGGAATTATACAGAATCATAAAGTATGCAATACTACACAATAAATATTATTTACATGATGTTTTAAACGATAAATAAAGTTGATTTACTGGTAACGTGAGTAATTGAATTAGATATTTAATAAATGAAGGTAAAGATGAGTTAAATATAATGAATTGAGAATAAATTTAGAGTGGAAAGATTATGTGGAAATTAAATATTTGTGTTCCATACTGAGATGAAATATGAAGTGATGAATCTAAATCATATAGTATTAAATATAGAATAATGATTAAATATTTGCGGGAATATTTCAAATGATTATTTATAGCTGTGAAATCTTACGGCAAATTAACCAAGGTAATAGAAATTACAAAACATATACAAAATCATGCAGGTAATGAAAATGGAACAATGTAACAGCTAACAAAAACACAAATTTTTCGACTTCTATTATTTTTCAACATTTAACTAATTGATTTAGTTGTTGGACAGCTTTTTCGGCGATCATTATTGACAATATCAATTCTCTCTTAACGAATTGACTTGACAACCTCTCTTCCACTTGAGATGCGATAATATCATGAATATTTTTAAATTAAGATTTTATCATTAGGTTTTGCATAACTAAAATGACTTGGACCATCATTTTTATAAAAGTTATCCGTAAAGTTCCCGGATTAGTTGGTGTTAGTCAGAACAAAACGTTTACTACCGGATTTATCAGAGGCATTTGTAACACTTCAAACCATTGCAAAGACCATCCCAACACCGATTGTGTTACGATTAATGGAAATGAAATATGCGAATGCTCCTTGGGTTATGCAAGATTCAAGAATAGTGAACCATGCCAAGGTTAAATTCTTTCTAGCAATAGCAATTGGCGCGCGAGTTGGCTTAGAGGGTTGCGTGCCCTGCGAACGACGGTGAAAACAACAGTCGTTACGTGTCGTGTTCGCACCGCCAGGAAGCGCCCTCGGGTAGGGGCGATATATAAATGGTGGATCGATTAAGAAGTGCCTTCACCCAAAAAATCGGCTAAATACCAATAAAATACAAATACTATGACGCAATACTATTTCTATTTGCATCAATGCACAGATATTGATGAATGTACTGAGAATCCATGCAATCCTGAATCCACTAGTTGCATCAACATGAATGGATCCTACTATTGTGAATGCAAGCCAGGACATACCAGAGTGACAAATGAGATCTGTTTAGGTATTGGAGAATTACTGCAATGTTACCGTCTTGGTGTGTCTATAAATTATTGTTTAATTAGTATTTTTTGCACTTTAATTGGTGAAAATTTATTTGGTGAATTTAGAATTACAAAATCTTTCAGCTAATCAAACAGGATTCGCTGACTGGTCATTTGGAGAACTAGAAATAAAGAAATATGCTAAGATATGGGTCTATATCATCCTCCCATTGTTATCTGTAGTTATTTTGGCTTTAATCAGTTGGTGAGTTAATTATGTTGAGAAATAGTGAATAGTAAAATGAGACATTCAAGCTAATCATGACATTTATTTAAAATGTGAGATGTTTTCATTTTTCTATTTTAAAATTAATTAGAAAATTAAATAATTTGGGCTAATTTATTATTATCCAAACTGTGAGTTGTTTATAAATTCCTATATATAAATCAAGAAAAATAAATAATAATATGAAGTAAGATTATTAAAATTGCTAAATCTTTCAAAATACATTGAAGGTTTCATAGAGAGAAGGGGGAAAAAGTATTAAAAATGAGTCTAATAGGATAATTTAACTAGAGCTCTTTATAGATATATAAGGCGAAGCCATTCCTACCACCTGAGGCTTTCCGGTCTCTCACTATTCATTTTATTCTATCGCGGCTTGACTACTGCAATTCTCTGCTGGTTAACGTCAACCACCAAGTCATTAGCACCTTCCAGACCGTCATGAACACGGCTGCCAGGCTCATACAAGGGGGGAGGCTATCGGACCATATCTCCCCGGTACTTGCTAATTCTCACTGGCTGAAGATCCCAGAGCGGGTTCTGTACAAGATTGCCCTCCTAGTCTACAAGGCCGCCACAGGTCAAGCCCCTCGGTACTTGACTGAATTACTGATCAGTACCACAGCTGTCCCTGGCAGGGCATCACTCCGCTCATCCGAGACTAGGACCCTGGTTGTTCCACGGTCTCGCAGTGTCAGGCAGGGTGATCGGGACTTCTTTGTCGCCGCTCCCGTGATCTGGAACCTGCTTCCTCCGAACATTCGTCTGGCTCAATCGTCAGATGCCTTCAAATCCGGACTGAAACCCCATCTATTTGTGACCTCATATCAATAATTCTTTAATCTATAGTTTGTTTTTTGTCCCTGTCATTATTATTTTATTTTATTCCTTTCTGTTCACTCACTTTTATTCTATTCTTATCTTATTTTATTTTTATTTCATAGACTGCATATTTGTGAGCTCTTGTTCGTCGTGCCTTTACATCCCTTCATTATAATCATCATCATCATCATAGTCATCATCATCATAATCATCATCATTATTATCATCATTATTATTATTATCATAATCATCATCATCATCATCATCATCATCGGGATTACATCGAGCACGTAAAATATTGGATAAATAAATGTAAATGTAAATGTAAATGTAGATGAATAATAATTACATTTTGTCGTTTTTCTGTCCTGTTTTAGGTTTCATATCCCGCCACTCAGCAGCGACAGCACTTCAGAATCGGATCCATCACAGTCGGAGTTGTACCTCTATAATCGTGAACAGAAAGCAGCCAAAAAAAAATCAATTAACATCAATCTGAAGCCAAAAAAAGCAACACCCACTCCTCAGCTACTAGGTACGAGTTAGTTTTTAGTCTGCAAACGTAATTACATGTAACTATTGAATACATAAACCATCCTCAGGAGCAATTCAATCAAATTACACGGAAATAATGAAGAAAACCAAAAACACACAGAAAAAATGAAGAAAACCAAAAACAAAACCTTTTATGCCGAGTTGTGAATTAAACTTTGCGCAATTTTCTTTGAATGTTAATTGTCCTTATATTTGGTTTGTTCAATTGAAAAACTAATCTGACGGGATATCAACAAAATTTAAACTTTGAAATCTGATTTAAACTTTTTAAAAGGAAAATGAAAATATAGAAAGTGGATACATAAAAAGCTATTCCATTAATTTTTAATATGGACACAAATATTCTCATCTGATATTTGATAATCTATTTCAAACCAAGGACGTATTTTAAAAACAATAAACAGCAAACTTCATAAATCGTAAAATATTAATTTATTTCGAAAAAATCGTAATGGAATTAACAACATAAATATGCTTTTATACTGACATGTTCAATCTGCAATTTAAATATTTACCTAGTCAGTACTTGCCTAATTCATCTGCGTCTTATAAAACTGTTGCAAATATGTGGACTAAATATCAACATTAGTAAATGTTTTGGTGAAAAAAAAGACAAGTTTCGATAGCAGGTCTTGTTTCTAGTTTATTTTAACAAAATAAAATAAATTTTAATATTTATATTTTAGTCGTGTACAGGACAATGTCATGAATTTCGATAATTAAAGAACTCATTTGAGAGTCTGTTCATGTCGTGGCTTTTTGAACATCAATGACGTCATTCATTCAACCTCAAACGTTTCTCAAAATCGACACCGAAAATTCGTCCAAATCCGGTAATAAACTTTGACACAAAAATTTAAACGAGGTCGTCTTTAATATTAGCTTTAACAAAACAATGTCAAAAATTTCTGGTGCATATTGGAAATTCGGAAAGTCCTTTAGAGATTCAATCCTAAAAAGCGGTTATTTAAAAGCACTAAAATGTTTTATTATTTGTAACTTGATCTTGAAGAACAGACAGTTAAGAAAAGAAGACAATTTAGTCTTACTCTTCAGGACTTTAACGAATTAGAAAGACTTCGGAACGTGCTTCAAAATTTCAAATTAAAATAATCTAGCAAATCTTATAAGGCACCTAATATAACCCAGATTCCAGTGTACTTTGAAATAATGCTTAAAAATCTCTGTTTTAAACTTTGACACATAGTTTAAATATTAGAAAGACTTCAGACCATGCTTTAAAGTTTTAAATTCATGATAAACTATCAATAGACAATTTAAAGATTTCCAAATTGTTATCTGCTCCTTTTGTACTCGTTACTATTTGTGTCGCGGTTTAGTGTTGAATGAAATGTTTGAATGAAAATTATGCATCCGCTAGATGTTCGAAATTATTTAAATGTGCTGGCTCTTACGATATGTATGGATCTTGTAATGACGGATGTAAACAAGGATTCTGGGGTGAACATTGCCTTGAAGGAGGTGAATTTAATGAAATGTGTTTCATTCAAACGTGACAACAGCATTAATTTGTTTTTTGAATTTTGGACTAAATTTTAACATCAGTAATATTTTCATCATTTCGATATGAATGGCTTGCTCTCACAGCAAACCACGTTTCTGTTTGTTACATAAGCGTTGAATTAAGATATTAAGGATGTAAATTTCTGGAATTCAGAATGATTGTAGTTCATTTATATAGCTCCATAATATAAAATTTGCGAAGCTACGGCAGCAGACAATTTTTGAAGATTTGATTCGATTTGGGATTTGATTTGGAATTTTGAGATTCGATTTCAGATTTGGTTATTGAGATTTGAATCATTTTACAGATGATTTGAGATTTGACCATGGAGATTCGATTTGAGATTTGCCCATCACTGCTCCATATGCATAGCGTCAGTGGCGCTTCTTGTAACCATTTTGTATATAGCTCTCCTTCGCAAGGTTGCTTGTGCAGACCGGTTTTTGAACACGACACATTAGCATAACATAACATAAGAATTATTTATTAAAAAGACTTGGATCAGTGTAATAACAACTTTTATTTAGTTCTAATAACCAAATTTATTTAAGTATATTTTAAATGTATCTTTGTGTCTGCATGGGTGGTTTCCCTATCTAGTTTATTCCATAAGAAAACCACCCTTGTGCTTAAATAATTATTTTTTAAGTTTCCCAAAGCCTATACAATTAAAAATCGTGCCCTCTAGTAGAATCACTTCTTGTGGCTTCGAAAAACTGTTCAGGCCTTCCCTTCCCTATAAGATTTTGAATGCCTCGATGAGGCCACCTCTGCTTCTTCTCTTTTCCAGAGTAGTTAATTTGCATCTACTTAATCTTTTTTTGTTACTCAGTTTTAAAAATCCTTCTATCGTCGTGGTTGTCCTTCTTTGTACTCTTTCCAACACTCCAACACTCTTTCTCAAGTAAGGGTTTCCCACTTGCACACAGTACTCAAGATGTGGCTTCACTAATGCCTATTACAATCTCAGAATTACATCCTTGTCCCTACTTACCACTGTTCTCTTTATCATTAAGACTGTTTTTATTACCGCCTTATGCAGGAACGCAACCAATGCGGCTAACCTGCGCAAAAATGACAATATTAAATAGGTTTTAAAAAGTATTAGAAATGTATTAAAGCGTTATGAAAACAAAGTGCGTTTTCAATACTCTAAAATATGAACATTTTTAGCAAGTCAGCGAATGAATAACATAGCAAAACAATGACAAGCATGTCTGGAGCATATTTGATATACAGTGAAATCTAGTTATCTCGACCTCGGTTAACTCACCAACCCTATTAAGTCAACGTTAGTAGAACCTTCAAGTTCCCTCTTTGTCTTACCATTTTATAATCGATTATGTCGATTAATTTATGTCACGAGCACAATAGAAGGCTGATGTTCACCACTTTACATCAATTTTCTCGATCCCCGTGACAAATCGCCGGATTTGAAGCGGAACCGCCAAATTTCCACTTTTATCCTAGCATTTTCCAATCGGTGATGTCGATTCATTTATGTCGCTGAACCCAATTCACTCTTACTGATTATATCTGAGGGGTAACAATCTATAGCTATTATGTTTATTTTGTTCGTTCCAAAAATGTCTGGATGTGTTAAGAGAATACTAGACAATCAGTCAATAAAGTAAAAGTGTCAAATCATAACTGTGCTAGAACAAGGAATAAAACCGGCAGACCTTAGTCATCAGCATGGCATTCCAGCAAACACCATTTCAGGATGGAAAATGAAGGCCAACGCCATAAAGCAAATGTTTGAAAAGTTGGTTCATGATCCAGCGACAAGAGCCTTGTAGTGGCTGAGCACAAAGATGTTGATGAAGAGCTTCAATGGATCACAAATTCGCGAGCAACAAACTTTCCCGTTTTGGGGGATTTTGTGAGCGATCTTTGTGTTTGCAATGTAGGAAAAAACAATTATAATGGTTTTTATCGAGAATCGGCGGTGTTTATTGCGAATTGGTAAATATATGCTGTTAGATGAGTTTACTAATTCCTTCTGCTGTTAGTAGACATGTAACTGCTTCTAAGTATTATTGTTATCAATATCAAATATCAATTGGTGTTGTACAAAAAAAAAACACGTGCATGTACATTCTCGTTTATTAATGAGCCTTATCTACATAAAGAAATTTTAACCACATGTTAATATACAGCCGCAACATGATTTTCGGTTATCTTGACGCTTTTTGGCAAACCGTCGACATAACCGGGTTCGACCGTATTAGAAAAACTTCAAAACATGCTTAAAAATTTCCAATTTCTAAAAAACTAACAATAGATAATTCAAATATTCTGCACTTCTCAAATCTTGTCAAAGAAAGAATAAACTTTATAGATATTTTATTCAATAATAAACTGAGCAAAATAAGGAAGCTTTTGTTAAATATAGAAATACCTTCAAGAAAGTTAAATTTCATGCGAAAAAGACATACTACAACAAATTATTTTCAGAATACAAATCGAATGTGCACAAAACCTGGAGCCTAATAAGATCTTTAACTGGATACCAAAATCCGTCAATGGATATTTCTTTGCTTTTTGATAATAATGGTAAACTACTAACATCTCAGGATGTTGCTAACAAATTTAACCTTTTCCAGTATTGGTGAGTCGATTGCAAGCAACATTCCTACTTACTCAAATAATAGCTTTGAAACATATCTTACTCAACCAAGTGTACAATCTATGAGCTTCCTTCCAACAAATCCTTTGGAGATAATAAAACTTTCTCGTATACTCAAAATATCACATAGCTGTGGTATTGTTGATATTGATCCACATATTGTACATAAATTCATACCTTTAATCGCGGACCCTTTATCGTCAATATTTAATTGTTCCTTTTGCACTGGTCTAGTCGCTCTAGAATTAAAATTTGCTAAAGTCATTCCGATACATAAATCTGGAGATTATAGTCAATTCAATAATTATAGACCAATTTCCATCTTACCGTATTTTTCCAAACTCATTGAAAAAATTGTTCATAATAGGTTATATGAATGTTTTGACAAATTTAATCTTTTTAACACTTCACAATTTGGCTTTAGGAAGAATCATTCTACCTATATGCCTCTTTTATTACTTCAGTCTGATATTTCTAATGCTGTAGATTCTGGAGAAGTTCTCATTGCCTGTTTTCTTGATCTGAAAAAGGCCTTTGATTCTGTGAATCACCAAATTCTAATTAAATCGAATTTTAAACCTTTATTCGAACCATGCGACATACGGACGTCAATTTGCACAAACACAAATGGTTCCTACATCTGCTGCTGTTTACCAGGATTTTTCATGAATTTATATGTATATGTATATAAGATATAATTATTATATGTAAGATATGATTTGATTAAGTATTATATTTCATTAGAAATTGTAAATTATGACATTATATACGAAGGAAAGGGTTTGGAGTTGGACTTACATTCAAAATAACATAATTATAAGTGTTGAAAATGACGATAATAATATTATTAATAATATCGATTTTTATTTTTAATCTCAACAAAGCTAAATCCTTCTTTTTGTAACCATCATCCGGGTCATGCTAAAATGTTACGTTACCGGTTCTTGGGGTTTAAAATGTTTTTATTTTAATATTAATTTAAAAACTTTCTTGCAAAATTATTTTGAGCAATGTCAATTTTATTTATTTTAAATTTATGCATGCGAAAGTTTTAAGTTTAAAACATCTTGAAGTTTTTGAATAAGACCAATACTCTTTATCAACAAAATATTAATTAAATTGTTCATTTGAGATTAAATGTAATTATAAAATTGTTCAATGTTAGTGCAATTAACATCTCCAAATTGTACAGTTACATGTATTTGTCGCATTTGATCAAGTGACAGAGTGTGACGGACAAGCAAGTCTAGAGCACTTCAAACTCGCGCGGGCACAGCTAACAACGTCTCTGTGTTTTCTTCACTTTAGCTGGTCTTTCATTTATTGCCTCAGGTTCTCCAGAGTTCAGCTCTAAATGTTGAATTGGATCGATGATCAATTTTCTGAGTTGGTTTGTAATGACCAAACGTCTTCCAATCAATGATCCTAATTTTCTAAGCCGCTTTTATTTGAAATACAATAAAGGATCATCTCTAGCTTTTGATTCGGATTATTTTCAGTCTTGCCATAATGTATTTTCGACAGAAGCTTGACCGACTGACCGTTTTTGAGAACTTATGACAATAAGGTTTTGTTGCCATCGAATGCAAAGATTAAAGATAATTCGACTCTGTTTTGTGCTAGCATGTTCCGAGGAAGTCTCGTTTATTCATTAGCATGGTATCTATATAAGTCATATCTTGAGTAAGCAATTCTTCTGCCAAAGAAACGCTTGTGAACAGATTATCTCCCACCGACCACTTTTGTACCTTTGTTTTCACAACACCTGAAACAGATCTCTGACTTCAGATCGTGTGTTTGCCTCGTAAGATAAACTTACATTTCAATGTCACACTGTCACAGCACCACCACACTTTTATTCCATATTTGGCAGGCGTACTTGGAATGTATATCCTAAAAGAACATCGTACTCTGAATGGAACTACCGCTGGATGCTCCAGGAATGTAGTAATTTAATGGCAACGTCCAAACGTCACGAAAAGCAGCTAGCCGTGTTTTAGAACATAGATTTTTTTTAAATTACAAATGTAAATAACCGCAAAAGAATCTTTTCCAGATAAGCCCCGCCAAAAAGTTAAACCCCGCCACCAAAAACGATTATAAAAAAGAGGATATGAAATTTGTATTTTTAGTTTTTATTGAAGAGAGTAAAATTGAGACATGTCATTCATAATTTCCATGAAAAGGTCCGCATTTCTGTACCTTTGCCTCCAAAAGAACTCACACAAGTAGCTGTCCACTAAAGATCGGTGTGTGCCGCATTGGCGCTTATTCTGCATCTTGTAGACGTGTGACGAGGGTTAAAATATTCGATGGTTTGTGTGTGAGCTCCACTCATTGGATCCACAAAGTTTTCTGTATGATTAACCGTTTGATGAGTATAAAGTTGTCATCTGGTGATCATTGTTGCATAGACGTTGGTGATGGATCACTCCGTGGCTTTGCAAAAAAACGTATTGCCGTCTCCTTGTCGAAAGTCGAAACCGTCAGAAAGCTCATTTCAGGTTTTAGGTCCGAACGTAGATAATATTTGCACAAAATGGGCATAGAGGTGGATAAGGAGTAGTTTTTATGGCGTGTATTTAAATATTCAAATGTCCAGACATCAGAAATTGGGTGCCTGCATGAAATTAGAGTGACGGGGCTTAACTTTTCGCGCGTACACTTTTATCATTATCTGGAAAAGATCCCGCTAAAATGATGAATTCATTGTTATATCCACGTTATAAACTAATTTTTTTTATGAGATGCGTATTGCATGACCTCATGTAAAAATGGTGCGTTCACAATTTCCCTAGAAGATAACTGGCGTAATTTTTAAACTAAGATTGCAGTAGCAAAACAATCGTAGGGAATAAGGGTTAAAATATTTTGTCTTTAAAATAACACGGAATAAGATTTGATTTTCGTAATTCGCACAACGTCAAATAAAATTCTAGGTAATGGATTGCAACGACAAAATGTTCCAAATAGCAGTGTTGCCGTAATTACTCCAAAAAAAGTACTTAAGTAAAAGTACAAAGTACTTGGGACTTAAGGTACTTATAAGTACAGGTACAAGTACGTTGTAAGCAATATGCAATGAATGGCTTAGTTTAAATTTGTTAGTGGACGTCAGTAATTACATCAGGGAAGATATGTTGCAAATGAATGAAGAGATTATTGCTTGGTTCGACTAATGAAGTTAAAAGTGAAAAGTCGTTCTGCAGAACCTCTCATATATATTTGTGGGAGTTATTATTCTTCAACAATGAATTCTGCTGACGATCAGCATTATATTCAGTTCATGAAAATTTATCACTATCTCCCTCGAAAATATCTATTTACATGATCATCCAAATTGTTATCATTTAATTTTTAATTAACAATTTCTCTCTGCAGAGGCATCCCAAGGAAATTTGAATTTTTTTATTGTCGAAAGAGGAGACAAGGGATCTTACGAAAAATGCGCTGAATACAGTGGAGTCACTAGAATATACTCAAATGATGGTCTGAGAGTAAATTGCCATGCGAGCATTCAATTGTTTTCTGTCATAAAAATAGAATCTCGTAAAAACATTGGCATTGTAGTGGCTGAAATTGAAGTCTATACGTTCGGTAATTTATTTTAGCAATCTGACATTGCAGTAAACTTATTAAGAATAAAATTAGCAACAACATTTTCTTACTGAAAAAATAATCTACTTAAGGATCGGGAGTAACAGGTGAAAGAGCATTCATTAACAGAGGATGTTTTAGAAATTTCTCCGGTCATGTGATCACAGCCAGTCAACCTTTCCTTCTGTCCTGTCAACATCTATGTGCTAGCGGATTATTACTTTTTGGAATAAAGGTTATTGTAGCATCTACGTTCACAATAAAATATTTTATAAATTTTGTTTTGATTGAACACCCTTACAATTCCATATTGTCACAAAATTTAGAAGTACAATTAAATATACAATATTTCAATATTTCTATAGAATAATGAAGTTTGTGTCTGTGGAAGCGACTACAATGAAGACCTAGAACTAACTTCTGCATATTGTGGCGTGTTGTGTGATGATGGCAAGAATTTATGTGGTGGTGAAGATGCCTTCACTGTGTATCTTTGTAAGTCTCAATCATATTGTTGTAAACTTGGTTTTTGAAATTAATTAATTAATTAATTGCTACTGTAATTAAATTTCTATTTCATTAAGTTTGTTATCTTTTTTGTGCACGTGGTCTCGCTATTATTGATACAAAAAGCATTCTCACTAATCACTTGACGATCAGCGAAAGTCCAGACAAATCAGGAGTCCAAATATCCATTTGCGTCCTTAAGTACCTCAAATCCTTAAACACTTAACTTCTGTTATTCAGTTCGTTAACTGAAAACTTGTTCTAATAAACTTATTAGTTAACTTGCTTTATTGCAGACTCCCGGATTATTTCAATTTTCATTATTTTTAATACATATTATAAAACAAAAGTTTTTGCAAGTGTCCCAGGTAACTTACAAAAATTTTTTAATGTGCTAGCATTGCCTTGGTTGCCAAGTTATGCTGGATGCTTTGAAACAGCCAATACCAAAGCCATGGAGATTACTAATAAAACTAATGTGTCGACTATACCAGATTGTATCCATCACTGTGAATCCTACTACTACGCCTTAATAGAAGTGATCGTGTCACGTTGTTATTGATATTTTCATTTAAATCCTTTATTGAGCCAAACAAAACATATTTGCAACATAAAAGTTTTTAAAAAAAGGACAAAATATTTTATCGGCTTAAGGTCTCTTGAAATCCCGCTATGTGATCAACCCAGAATATATGGGAAATAGTTATTTTGTCTATGATACTAATTTTAAGAAAATGGTCCATCTAAACAGAATGGAATCCTAATAGACAACTGTCATTAGTTAAGACTCCGAAATAAGTGAAATGTTACCTCTCATCACCGCAATAGCATTTATAACATCTTTTGATAATTTTCTAGAATTCTGCAACCTTTCAAGATATCAAATTCCAAATGCATTATGTACACTTTCTATATTATAGGAAAGAGGTATTTGCTCTTGCATGAACGAATTTAATATAGATAACCCAAAATATATGAATTGTGGGGCCAAATGTTCTGGTGATGAAACAATGAGATGCGGTGGGAGGGGTCACGCATCTATATACAGAAGTAGATAATTCATTTGCATAGCTTTGAAAGAGTTAAATGTAAAACGATAAAAGTGCTTTATAAAACAGCCTGTTTAAAAGAATCTTACCCATCTTTAAAATGTACAAAGTTGTTGAGATGTAGACACATGTATGACGTGCACGGATCATGCCGTGCAACTTGTCAGGAAGGGTTTCTCGGTGAGCATTGCTTAGTGCGAGGTAAGTTCCATTTCTTCTTTAATGATTTAAGAATAGATTCTTTACCATTTATTAACGTTGCACTCTAACAATATACCTATTATCTTTATCTGATCTTCACAGATCAGAAAAGTAGTAGTTCATTGCTTGATTAAAATAGTTCTAGAATGATGTTGGTGAGAAAGGAATTAAATGACAAAATTAAAGTTAAAATAATTTTATTCTTTCAAATATAAATCTGACAAGTATTGGTTTCATTACCTAATATATGTAATAAGTAACTAATTAAATTATTTATATGACCTATTGTGCATTTTGCATGGTGTTATTATTATATTTGAATTGTTTAGTCTTATCAAATGCAACGTTTGTAGATTAGGCTTAAGAGTTAAAACTTGAACCTAATACTTGAAGAACATAATATCCATATCATTCGTTATTTCATTTTATTTGTTTAAGGACACAATTTTTTTCAAAGCAATTCATTTTAATCAGAATACACCAGTTACAAATTATTAAATGTTTCGAATTATTAAATGATGATGAAGATTATAATTGTGATTATGATGATCAAATTAATTTTTTGTACATAAACTATTGCGTTTTTAGCCAAAGTTTTATAAAAAAAAATAATGACTTGCACAGCATAAAATCCACACGTTCGTAATTACATTGTCTTAGTTGACACGATTTTGTTCAAAGTAATTCATTTTATTCAGACAAACTGATTACTTTTACACTATTTGCGCTTTTAGACAGAATTTTATAAAAAAAAATGACATGTGAAGCTGTGGACCCATGCGTGGAAATGCAGAACACCAATTGTGTCATTAAGAACGGTGAAGCCATTTGTGAATGCAAGGCTGGATGAAAGTAGGTAAATAATATCAATAATAATAATAATAATAATAATAATAATCATAATCATAATAATAGTAATAATAATAATAATAATATTAATAATAATGAAAATAATAATAATAATAATAATAATAATAATAATAATAATAATAATAATAATAATAATAATAATAATAATAATAATAATAATAATAATAATAATAATAATAATAATAATAATAAAGTCAAATAATAAAATGAGGCATTTAAGGTAATATATCAAGATTTAAAATGTCAATTCTTATTTTTAGATTAGTTAGGAAAATATAGAGCCGACTGTAAAATATTTTGAAATACATCGAATACGCTGAAGATTGCATCAATAGGGTTTATCACTATCAAATAATTGTGTTTGGTAACTTATCTAGAGTTTCTCATAAATTAATAAGTACATTTTATGTCGTTTTTTGTATCATATTTTAGGTTCCACATTCCGGATCGCAGCAGCGAGAGTTTGGATTCGGATCCAACACAATCTGAGTTGTACATCTATAATCTTGAACAGAAAAAAAATAAAAGATCAGCCTTCAATCCAAAGCAAAAAATAAACACCCAGTCCTCAATTACAAGGTTTTTGTTTGCAAACTTAATTAATGTAATTGTAATCAATGTACATGTAATTGTTGAATACATCCTCAGGGTAAATTCAGTCAGCAATCCACCAGAAAATATGAAAAACACCAACATATTATAACTTGGACGCTTTAAGTCGATCTGTGAAATAAAGTTTGCACAATTTTTGTTGAATTCTGATTGTCTTTTAAATTGGTTTGTTCATATGAAAATATATCCTGATGGGATATTGTCAAATTTAGATTTATAAATTGTAAATAAAAAATAGAAAAATATAGGTATTTCGGTAGTCATATACCACAACAAAGTGATTTTCCTTTAATTTTTATTATGCACACAATTTGATATTTGATTATTTCAGTCAAAGACATATTTAAAAAAAACAACAAAGTATAAACAACAAAATATTAATTTATTTTAAAAAGTCATAATGGTATTAACAGCATGAATATGTTTTTGAAATATTAAAAAATGTAATTCAAATATTTACAGAGTCAGTACTTTCGTCAAACACCTGTGTGTTATAAAGCTGTTCTTAATATTTTGAATAATTTTTAACATTAGCAAATGTTACATTTACATGTACATTTAGGGTGCCACTTAAAATTGATTTTTTGATAATTTTATGTACCCAAACCAAAACGTGTTCGTAAAATAAAAAAAAAAGGATCTTGCAAATTTTTAATGTATTCTATTAATATTTACTGGTCGCTCAACTCTGACATAGTTTTAAATAATTTGATTGAATTGTTTTTCTTCTGAGTTCATGAGTTAGATAATGCTAAATCGACTACTACACTTAAGCACCATATGGGTCCAGGTAACGACTTAATTACACACTCATTTTTGTAGCTCTCTAACTCACAGAATATGAGCATATCGTTCTGTGGAGCAGATGAAGCACATGGAAATGTAATCCAGGCCTTCGATTAGACCTTCATTACAAAAGTGGTGAAGCGGCCAAGAGCTTGAGAAATAAAAGCGATGGCTTAAGAAGCTCATGATAATCGTCTCTAGACTGAACTCTGTTACTTGATGCCAAATAAAGCGAATAACATCACCAATAACATGAAGGCATGAGGGCAGATGCAATGAAATCGACATCTAGTCCACTTTCAAGTCTAGACTTGTCATTTGAACTCCAATACTTAATGAATATCTAGAACAACTTTATGCAAGGTTTGTTAGATGGTCCCATCAGTATTTCAGACATCTTTGCAACAATTAGTTCCGTTACGTGATACCAACACGACATTAATCGGTCTCCTCCAGAGTACCTGAATTGCAAGAAGTTGTATCTTTGGCCTTAAAGCAATCGACCTTTTGCATCCCAGTTCGCTACTAATGGTAAACTTGGGTCAATAATTGCTCGAATTGCTGTGATGATATAAGCAGCAAATAATAATAATTAAGATATGCAGATATATAAAAGAATGCTAATAATGCTTAATTTGCAATTCGTTTCAGTTAGTTATGCCAATTTGACTTAAAAATTCAAATTTTCAAAATTTTAACCTCATTTACCGACCTCATTAATTTTTAATTGAAAATTAACACAGTTACTATGTATCATAAAAGGAACCACTTCAGAGGTTGGGCAATTTAAGATGTTAAAAAAAATTTTTAGCTCTTATATTTGAGTGGCACCCTAATGTTTTTACAGCAAACTAGGTTTATATTAGAAGCAGAAGGGTTGAATTATGAGTTTCACATTTCAAAATGATAACATTAAGTAGATATTAAAAGGTATTAATCCTTTCACTACCAACGGGACAATATGTCCCAAGAATTTTCTAAAATACCAGTGCAACATTTGTTAATAGTGAAAGAGTTAAAATACCTAACAAAATAAGTACTAAGAAGACAGAGATAGTATAAACTTTTACACCTAAATGTAAAGAAGATAGCGAATGACAAGCACGTTTGGTGCTTATTAGAAGGACAGTAAAAATTGCTGGCAGTGTTGATCCATACCGTAAGAAAGGTAAGATTTTGTACAATCAGGCATTTAATGATGATTGATTGACAGACATCGATATAGCAGTTCCTAAAGGATCGATATAGCAGTTCCCAATCAAAATTGCTTTGGAGTGAAATATGAAGTTTGTTCATGTTTATTAAATAACACTAATTAATCAGGTCTGTTGGCTCAAAAGCAGATCCAGGTACATGTGTAAAACATGAAGGCCCGAGTTGCAGCTTTGAATATTGTAGAACTTCTAACGAGCTCTCAATTCAGATTAACTAATGCTGAGCTAGTGTTGACGGCTTTTATGGCCGAACACAGTATTCCGAAAATATTTTTTCGCAGGTGAAAACTGGCTAACAAACACTTTGGGACGGTGAGCTCTAGCTTGCTAACCAGACAAGCAATTGCAGGGATGAATGTTCAAAGTTCATTTCTTGTAAGAGTTTGGTTGATGCTGTGTTGCAAGGACCTTGTTGGCAGAGATATGACGACAATAAAAAACATAACATCCACGACTCAAATTAAATTTTGGTAATTGTGATGATATGGTTTCCGAAACTGACTTTTTTAAATTCAAATAAAATTGTGTTTTACGTGTTTCAAAAATAATCTGATTTTTATTCAATTGGGAACCCATATATAGAATAACAAGAATGGTAATTTCAAAATTATAATAATTAACAATAAAAGCAGGTTTAATATGATCTGGCCTTTCTTGGTTTTTTTTATGATATTTACATAAGTGACGCCATTCAATCAAACGTTTCTCAACAACGGTTCCAAAAACTCGTCTAAAACCGGATTTTGTTATATTTTTTGTCCAGAATTCATTCATATCGATTTCTTAAAAATGGATTAATTGTGAATAAAAATTGACCATCAAGGTGATGAAATGCTCAACATCAACCCAAAAGATTCTAACCTTCCTATTTTTCTACTTACAAAATGTAACAGGTAGTGAATAAAATTGATCTGTAATGTTAATGATTGCTTATTTCCTTATTGAGTGAAACATGCATCGGCATAGGATTTAATTTTCGGCATGTTCGATCAGAGCTTCATTCGCTTAGGAAGTTGGTGAAACGCATCAAAAGTTTTATATTCTCCGCAAAAACTTTCCCAGAACATTAAGGGCTTCACGCGTCACAATGTGATTTATAATGTTCAATTTAAGAGAGCTCCTGAATAATTACAATTATGTAATTCATTAAATTATTTAATAATGTGTAAAAATTTATTTAAGAGCTGGTAGCAGTTAACGTTGCACTGGGGAAAGAAGGAAAAGATTGTAACGGTAAACCATTGCCAGATATGCTCTTTGACGGTAATAAGGATGTGGCAGCGACAGTAAGCAAAGTGTGTCCCATGACCACATTTCTGGAAGTATTTTTGAATGGACAATTCATTATAGACTATGTCATTGTATATGAAGGAAAAGGTTTGGAGTTTCACTTATTAGTATTAATACAAAACGTAGTAATGATGATGATGTTAACGATGACAATAACGATAATAATAATAACATTTTAATTTAATGAAGTGCTGGAAATTAAAACGACTGAAGAGATTATTGCATGGTTTCATTAATAACGTAAAAAGTTAAAAGTCGTTCTACACGACCTCTCATGTATATCATGGGAGTATTCTTCTTCAACAATGACGCAAGACGATTGCAATGCAGACGATCAATATTATATACTGTTCATGAAAATTCATCACTATCTGTCTCAAAAATATCTATTTATATGATCATCAAAATTGTTATCATTTAATTTTTAATTAACAATTTCTCTCTGCAGAGGAATCCGAAGGAAATTTGAATTTTTTTATTGTCGAAAGAGGAGACAAGGGAACTTACGAAAAATGTGCTGAATACAGTGGAGTCACCAGAATATACTCAAATGATGGTCTGAGAGTAAATTGCCATGCGAGCATTCAATTGTTTACGGTCATCAAAATTGAATCTCGTAAAAACAAAGGCATTAGAGTATCTGAAATGGAAGTCCATACGTTCGGTAATTCATTTTTGCAATCTGACATTGAGAATTAATAAGAATAAAATTAGCGCCAGCATTTTATAAATAAACAAAATAATCCACTTAAGGACAGAGAACAGGTGAAAGAGCATTAATTTACAGAGGATGTTTTAGAAAGTTCTCCGGAATTGAAGTCAGAGTCGGCAGGCCTTTCTTTTCGAATTGTCAAATCCAATGTGTTACCAGCGGAATATTACTTTTTGGAATAAAGGTTTTTGTAGCATCTATGTTGACCATAAAATATTTGATAATTTCTGTTTTAATTAAACACCCTTACAATTCCATATTGTCACAAAATTTTGAAGTACAATTAAATATAGAATATTTCAATATTTCTATAGAATAATGAAGTTTGTGTCTGTGGAAGCGACTACAATGAAGACCTAGAACTAACTTCTGCATATTGTGGCGTGTTGTGTGATGATGGCAAGAAAATATGTGGTGGTGAAGATGCTTTCACTGTGTATCTTTGTGAGTCTCAATTATTTTCATACTTCGTAATACGCACTATGAAACAAAAGTGTTTGCAAGTATCCCAGGTAACTAACAAGTTTTATTTAAACACGCCAGCAATGCCTTGGTTGCCAAATTATGCTGGATGCTTTCAAACAGTCAAAAGTGATATAACCAGTAAAATTAATGTCCGGACAATACCAGATTGTATCCAATACTGTGATGCCTACAACTACGCTTTACTAGAAGTAATCGTGTCACGTTGTTATTGAAATTTTTTTAAAAATCCCTTATACAAAAGCATACAAAACAAAACTTATTTTCGGGGTGGGGCTTATATTACGAGCATCGTGAAAAATCATGCTAGGGCTTATTTTCGGGAAACACGGTAAATACAGTTACAAGTTAAGTAAACTAAAGTTCGAAATAAGTGAAATAATTACCTTACATCGCAGAAAAACATCATTAACATCATCGTTTAACTTTCTATGAATTTATAAAATTTTAAGATGTAGAACACAAATTTATCACGTAAACAATCTTTATTGTAGGATGGAGATATTTGCAAGTGCATGAACCAAACTGCAACGGATACCCCAAAATACGCTAATTGCCGTATCAAGTGTTCTGGAGACGAATCAACTATTTGCGGTGGTAAAGGCTACGCGTCTGTATATAGAAGTAAGCAATTTATTAGCATAGCATTTAAGCGAAGTACATGGTTTGGTTTGTAAAACAGCTTGTTTAAAAGATTCTTACCCATCTATAAGATGTTCGAAATTGTTGAGATGCAAAAACCAATTTGACGTGCACGGATCTTGCCACGGTGCTTGTCAAGAAGGGTTTCTTGGCGAGCATTGCCTTGAGCGAGGTAAGTTCCATTTCTTCTTTATTGATTTCAGTTAATAGATTCTGTATCTTTTATTCATGTAATACTCTAATGTATCAATCCACCTAATGGCATCCTGTAGTTTTTACATGGTAGTCGTTCTTTTCGTAATTTAAATTCTCGTTAACTTTTTAACAAGGTATTCGGTGTTTATGAAAGAAATTAATTGTCAAAATTAAAAACAGAATATTTCTGAATCATTTTATGAAAATCTGAAATAATTTAAAGCTTTACTCATTTTAACCCGACAAATATTGGTTCCATTTTCTAACATGCAATTAATTAAACATTTATTTTTACATTTTACACAATATTGGTAATATTTTTGCATTGCATAATCTACTCATCAACGGCAACATCTGTAGCTTATGAATTAAAATACAAGCTTGAATCTAATACATGAAGAATACAATATCATTCGTTATTTTATTTGTTTATGGGCACAATTTTGTTTAAATCAATTCATTTCATTCAGACAAACTAATTTTGTATACACGAATTATTTGCAATTTTAGACAAAATTTTAGCAAAGAAAATGACTTGTGAAGCTGTGAACCCATGTTTGAAAATACAGAACAGCAACTGTGTCAATAAGAACGGTGAAGGAGTTTGTGAATGCAAGGCTGGATTTCTAATGAACGATGAAACCAATGCATGTGAAGGTAAATAATATTAATTAGAATATTAATAACAGTAAAAAAAATAATAGTAATACATAATACATAAAGATAAGTGTAACGGTTGTGTTCTGCAGTCTAGTACTGCTGTAAGTATTAGTTTATCAGCAAAAGAGACACTGTGCTTAATCAGCTCAACAAATATCTAGCTGATATAATTGAAGAAGAACATAATGATGCAATAAATTTCTGACAAAAGAAGAATACTCGTTACAGTAAATTGTATGAGTTAGCCCAGCTGCCAAGGAATACTTAGACAGACACAACAGAGTCGTCAGGTACATTCACTGGAAGATCAGCAAA
This sequence comes from Whitmania pigra, assembly GCA_021613335.1. NCBI lineage: Eukaryota > Metazoa > Annelida > Clitellata > Hirudinida > Haemopidae > Whitmania > Whitmania pigra. The sequence goes on from JAJTWR010000482.1 coordinate 45,232, forward strand.
GAATGTGGAAATCCATAAATTTCATTCTCATTATCGCTATTATTTTATTGTAGATAGGCTACAATCGGATTTTTCCTTGGAACAAAAAAGTTGCTTATTCTTTAAAATAAATTTATAAATGTATATATGTTTGCAAAAATACGGATGTCCGCAAATTAGGGGAAGGGTACATTAAAGGCGGACAATTGCTGCCAGGGGATGTAAAATCGGAAAATTTTTGCAGACGTCTTTTATGGACGACCTCTTGTTAAAAGTGAACTTTTAAAGATGTTGTTACGTATGACAATACACTCTCATCTATATACTAATTTTTGCAATATGGTGATGTCAGAATAATTCAGTTTAAAGAAACATTTCTTAAATTCAAATTTCAAAACTAGCCCCTCAGACTACAACTACAACAACCACGAAAACCACAACTAGAATCACAACCACAGCAACTGTAAAATTAACCGATGATGCTACAACCGCCACCACAACCACAATCACAAAAGAGGCAACACATCTTACCAGCACTCTAACAAAAGCTGTCCTCTGCCGTGACAAGTGCATCGACGTTCCACATACAAAGTGCGTTGTTGTGGGAGGACAGGAAATGTGTGAATGTGAGGAAGGATATTCGAGAAGAAATTCAACCGATGATTGCGAAGGTAATTAAATATTGTGCCACTATTTCGGCGGAGTGGGACAATAAAATAGAATTGGATATTTATTTTTATAACGTATAATCGATTTAATACAATCTAAATATAATAATGATGACAATTTTGATAATGATAACAATTTAAGACTTGTTTTTGAGTTTTATTGGTTCGAACATGCAAGCTGCTACATACAATGCAAAAGCTTTGAAAAGAATTTGAAAAAAACTCAAATCCAGTCTTAAGAAAGCGCTAGTAGACTGACCCTATAAATCTTTATATACAGGAAGCTTTTACATGGAATTATACAAAATCATAAAGTATGCAATACTACACAATAAATATTGTTTACATGATGTTTTAAGCAATAAATAAAGTTGATTTACTGGTAACGTGAGTAATTGAATTAGATATTTAATAAATGAAGTTAAAGAAGAGTTAAATATAATGAATTGAGAATAAATTTAGAGTGGAAAGATTATGTGGAAGTTAAATATTTGTGTTCCATATTGAGATGACATATGAAGTGATGAATCTAAATCATATAGTATTAAATATAGAATAATGATTAAATATTTGCCGGAATATTTCAAAGGATTATTTATAGCTGTGAAATCTTACGGCAAATTAACCAATGTAGTAGAAATTACAAAACATATACAAAATCATGCAGGTAATGAAAATGGAACAATGTAACAGCTAACAAAAACACAAATTTTTCGACTTCTATTATTTTTCAACATTTAACTAATTGATTTAGCTGTTGGACAGCTTTATCGGCGATCATTATTGACAATATCAATTCTCTCTTAACGAATTGACTTGACAACCTCTCTTCCACATGAGATGCGATAATATCATGAATATTTTTCAATTACGATTTTATCATTAGGTTTTGCATAACTAAAATTACTTGGACCATCATTTTTATAAAAGTTATCCGTAAAGTTCCTGGATTAGTTGGTGTTAGTCAGAACAAAACGTTTACTACCGGATTTATCAGAGGCATTTGTAACACTTCAAACCATTGCAAAGACCATCCCAACACCGATTGTGTTATGATTAATGGAAATGAAATATGCGAATGCTCCTTGGGTTATGCAAGATTCAAGAATAGTGAACCATGCCAAGGTTAAATTCTTTCTAGCAATAGCAATTGGCGCGCGAGTTGGCTTAGAGGGTTGCGTGCCCTGCGAACGACGGTGAAAACAACAGTCGTTACGTGTCGTGTTCGCACCGCCAGGAAGCGCCCTCGGGTAGGGGCGATATATAAATGGTGGATCGATTAAGAAGTGCCTTCACCCAAAAAATCGGCTAAATACCAATAAAATACAAATACTATGACGCAATACTATTTCTATTTGCATCAATGCACAGATATTGATGAATGTACTGAGAATCCATGCAATCCTGAATCCACTAGTTGCATCAACATGAATGGATCCTACTATTGTGAATGCAAGCCAGGACATACCAGAGTGACAAATGAGATCTGTTTAGGTATTGGAGAATTACTGCAATGTTACCGTCTTGGTGTGTCTATAAATTATTGTTTAATTAGTATTTTTTGCACTTTAATTGGTGAAAATTTATTTGGTGAATTTAGAATTAGAAAATCTTTCAGCTAATCAAACAGGATTCGCTGACTGGTTATTTGGAGAACTACCAATAAAGAAATATGCTACGATGTGGGTCTATATCATCCTCCCATTGTTATCTGTAATTATTTTGGCTTTAATCTGTTGGTGAGTTAATTATGTTGAGGAATAGTAAATAGTAAAATGAGACA
>JAJTWR010000022.1:0-52545 GCA_021613335.1 Whitmania pigra
TTCTTTATTCATATAAAAATAATATTTCTTAAAAATAATTATGTCTATCTTATCTTCAGTGTGGCAATAGCAACAATAGCAGCTATTATACCTATAATGTAAAATCTAAAACAATCTGAGTTTCCTTCCAACCTTTTTTTTCAAAATGGTGGTGAATAGGAGACATCGAAAACACGTTTTTTAAAACCTTATATGAAAAAACCTGTATAACAACACTCGCCACTTCCATCACATAAACTGCCGCAATTATAATCAAAGAAGTTCCTGTTTTATAAAAAAGCAATTATAACCAAGCACTCCGCCCAGAGAAAGGCTTCCGACATCACCCATAAATATTGAAGCGGGATGTGCATTAAACCATAAAAAACCAAGCCCCGCACCAATCAGTGCACCTATAAAAATTGTTATCTCTCCCGCATCTGATATAAACGGTATTTTTAAATATGACGCCACAAACGAATGCCCTGTAATATAAGAAAGCAGTGCCAAAGCAATAGACATTATTATAAGAAGCCCTATAGCAAGTCCGTCAAGACCATCTGTAAGATTAACTGCATTACTCATACTTGTTACAACAAAAACAGCGAATGGTATATAAAGGAGTTTAAGGTCAAAGAATATATTGCTTGCAAACGGAAGAAACAAAGTATGACGGCACCTGTGATACTTTACAGTTTCAAGTATTCCTTTACCTGTATTAAACTGAAGAGACATTAGTAGGTAGATTTATCAAAATAATATAAGAAGATTCCTATAATAAGCCCTACAATAATTTGAGCTATTATTTTGTATTTACCGTCAAGACCTTTTGAGTTATTATATTTTATTTTTAAATAATCGTCTAAAAATCCAACAAATGCTAAAATTACAAGTGATACTAAAAGAAGAATTATTTTTGTATTGTCAAGCTTTCCCCAAAGTAAAACGCTTATTAAAATACTAGCCACAATAAATATTCCGCCCATTGTAGGAGTACCTTCTTTTATCTTATGTGTCTCCGGTCCATCATCTCTTATAACCTGACCAAGTTTAGATTTTTCAATTTATTTATAAAGCCCGGAACAAATAAAAAGATAAGAATAAGAGCTGTGGCAACCGCCCCCGCACTTCTGAATGTTATATATCTAAATAAATTAAATCCGAAAACTGTTCTCTTAAAGGAAATAATAACTGATAAAGCATATTTTAAATCTACCATTTTAAAAATTTAATTAAATTAATAATAATCATTTTGCTTATTAGTCAATGATTTTATTTTAAAATATCGGAAATAAAATTAAAAAATTATACCGTCAATCTATTTTATAGAATCAGGGTAAACTCTAGTGGTCTGTATGGCTCTCTTAAAGGAAAGTCTGATACATTTGTATACCATAAAGCATAATTAAAATTTATAACCTCGCTCATTATAGAATGGGCTTCATTGTCAAGCAAAGCGTATCGTTTCATTAAAATAGCAACTGTTTGAACAAGGGAATAACTAAGTATATCCATAGAAAGAGAATTACTTATATTCCCTTTCTTCAATGTAAATAAAGCATCATCGGAAAGCAGAGGGTAGAGACTTACTACAGCAGATGACTTTGAAGGTTTTATTTTTGAATTGGTATACCACTAGCCTATCTACAAATCCACCATCTGAAATAGTCTTTGCTGGCGCTCCATTATAAAGACCGTTCATGGGCATATTTATAAGTATCATATTTGCTCTATCATAACTTGATGCTATTATCCTCCAATATTCGGCAGTATAAAGTAAGTACATACTTGGCTGAAGAAGTTTATTACGTCCTACAACTTTCTTGTTATATACAAAATTAATATTTTTAAATATGGTAGGAAGTATTTTCTCTTCAAGATATAATCTGTCAATATTGCCTCCGAACAATATGTTTTCTTTCAGGATCTAATTTTCAATAGAATTTTTTATATAATATAGCAGAAAGCACACTAATTGGAGTTTTTGTTATATCTATATATTCATCAGCAAAAAGTTTGGCACGGCTTCTTATTATACTTCTGGTGTTTACATAAAACTCTCTTTCACTCATTCCGACTTTTAGATTATAATTTATTTTATAACCCAATATTTCTTTTGTAAGTTTTGGTAGAGTGTTTTTTAAAATAGTAAAAAAATAACTCGGCTCTATAGTAGGAAGTGCAGCATCTTCAATATATGCTACATCTATAGTATATATTTTATCAGTTGAAATAGGTTTTAGGTTTTGACTTTTTGAGCAAGAATAAAAAAATAAAATTACAAAAAAAAAGAAACAAAAATTAAAAGTATTTTTTTCTGTAAAAATATGTTTTAATAATTGTTTCACTTTTTTTAGTCGCTTTATCTAAAAATTATCTGCTTATTTCATAAATTGTTCTGGCTTCATCCATAGCACTATTTACCGCATTAACCACACTTGTAGAAGATATTGTAGCTCCGCTGATAGCATTAATTTCATTTTCAGACAAAGTCGATAAATCGGAGGCACCTTTCACTGTAGAAAAAGGAGAAGTAGTTGACTTTCCTAAAAACTGATCTCTAAAAGGAAGAAGTGTAATTTTAGCACCAAGACCGGGAGTTTCTGCGTGTTCTGTAGGAATAACGGCTGTAATTTTTGTAACATCGAAATTAAAACCTACAAGCACTTTGTTTACTCCGTTATAACCTGTGCCAGATGATAAAAATGCATAGCCAATCACATCACCGTTTGAATTATAGCCTATATAATAAGGATAATCTGAATTTTCTATTAATGGTCCTTCTATTCTTTCTGCTCCGTTTATTGCCATTTTAACGCCCTCTAAAACCGCTTTTTCATTATTAGAGATTATATCTTTTTCAAAATTAGCGTATACAAAAGAAGAAGAAAGCCCGCCAAAAGAGCAGTTACGGTAACAGATATAACAGCGGAATATCCGACAGTTTTTTTACTAATCATTATTTATTACCCCCTGCACTTTCTTTAACAAGTATTTCGGCTTCTTTTTTTCCAAGAGGCTTTGTTTTTATATACATTGTTATAAAGGAACCAACATATTTCCTATCAAAATTGAATCATCATATATTCGGTAGACGAGCCCAACCCTCTTAATAAAGCTAAAACTGAACCTATTATAATAGCATAAACCCAAATACCTTTATTTGACGAAGGGCAAAGTTCCATATCGGTTGCCATATATAAAGCTCCCAGTGCAAAACCACCTGCTAAAAGACTGTATATAGGAGTAGGATAAACTCCTGGATTTAATATATTCATTATTAAGTTTACAACTACAAGAGAAAGTGTCATACCCAAAGGAATACGCCAGTTAATTACTTTCATAACTATAAGCATAATACCGCCAAGTAACAGCAGAGCAAATGATGTCTCTCCTATTGCCCAGAAGTGTTACCTAAAAACATTTGCAAATAATAACCAGACTCAAACTTTATCTGAGCAAAAAAGTCCTTAGACAAATTTCCCGCATAAGTATATTTCATAAAACTAAGAGGTGTTGATTGTGTGAGGGCATTAACTAAATCTACAGATTTATTGTAGCACTGCTTATCGAATCTAACCTGGATAAAACTACATCACTTATATTTCTAAAATATTAAAAGGAATGCGTATAGGTTCTGTATATTTAACCATTTCCGCAGGGAATGCAACTTGTAAAAAAGCACGTCCTACAAGAGCGGGATTAAATATATTGTTTCCAAGTCCACCAAATACCTCTTTAGCAAATATAATAGAAACGGCAGAACCAATTACTACCATAAAACTGTTTGTGGAAGGCGGCAGTGTCATAACAAGTAATACGCCTGTGATACAAGCTGAAGTGTCTTCAATATGTACAGGTCTTTTTCTTATAACTTTAACAAGAACCTCGAAAACTAAACAGCTTGCAATAGATAGAACATAAAGCATTAAAATTTTTATTCCAAATAATATTACACTATATACAATTGCAGGCATTAAAGCAATCATAACATATCTCATTATTTTTGGCACACTGTCATTTGCTCTTATATGCGGTGATGACTTTACATGAAATTGCATATTATTAAACTCCTAAAAATTAACTTAATCTTTATTTTTTACTATCTTCTAAGCTTATCTTTACCTATTCTTATCCACTGCACTAAAGGTATTTTAGCAGGGCATATATAGGCACAAGCTCCACACTCAAAGCAACTCATATTTCAAGAGCATTCATAGCATCTTTGTCGCCTACTTTTCCCGCATGAGCTACTTGAGTAGGTGACAATTTAACAGGACAAGCCGAGCCGCATCTTCCGCACTTTATACATGCATATTCTTTATCAGGCTTCTTGCCTTTTTTATTTAATACTAATATTGCATTATTACCCTTAATAGTAGCCTGCTCAAGGTTTGGAAGAGCAAAGCCCATCATAGGACCACCCGCTATAACTTCAATTTCATCGCTTGTAACTCCGCCACAAAAATCTATTATGTCGGCTATTTTTGTACCAAAAGGAACCAACACATTTTTCATCTCTTTTACGGCATCACCTGCTACAGTAACAATACGTTCTATTAAAGGTTTATCTTTTGCGACAGCTTCATAAATAGCAAACATTGTAGCGACATTTGAAACTAAAACTCCAATATCAGGAGGGAACTTACCTATAGGAACAACACGACCTGTGGCAGCATCTATAAGCATTTTTTCGCCACCTTGTGGATAACGTGTTCTTAAAGTCATAATTTCAACATTATGCTCTTTTGCAAACTTTTTCATTTCGGCTATTGCTTTAGGTTTATTCGCCTCTATTCCAACAACTACTCTTTTTATCGAAGGAACAACCTGTCTTATTATTTCCACGGCATAAAAAAGCTCTTCCGCATATTCAAGCATTATTCTATAGTCGGAAGTTATATAAGGTTCACACTCAACACCGTTTATAAGAAGTACATCACAGTTAGATTTTAAAGCACCCGATAGTTTTACAGAAGTTGGAACATAGCACCACCCATACCGACAATACCAGCATCTGCTATTTTTTTTCAGCATTTCTTCGCCACTTAAAGACATAAAATTTCTGTTTAAATTAAATATATTCTCTTCTGCATTTTCATCGGTTTGTATTAAACAGCCGCTTACACAGCGTCCAAGCGGTGGCGGTGTTTTATCAATAGATACAACTTTTCCGCTAACACTTGAGTGTATATTTGCGGAAACAAAACCATTTTGTGTGGCTATTATTTCACCTTTTTTAACTATATCATTTTTAACTTTTATAATATTCGCGGGAGCACCTGCATGTTGAAGAGAGCATATAAGAACACTTTTAGGAATAGGAAGTTTTGTAGAATGAACTTCTGCTGCCTCTTTGTGATCATTTGGATGTACACCTCCGAAACGAAATTTTCCTATTTTCATAAATACCTCTTTAAATATTTATCAGTTATATTCAATTTATCATAGTTTATAAGAAAGAGCGAGTACAGCCTTTGTATATCCGCTACCATAAGCAGAGACAATTATTTTACTATTATCTTTTATAAAACCTTCTTTTATAGCCATAGAAAATGCTATTCCAGAAGATGCGCTAACCGAAGATTTTTCATCAGACATTTTTGAATAAATTTTTTCTTTATCAAATTTTATATTTTTACAAAAGCCTCATAAGCCGATTTACCGCTATATGAAGGAATCAAATAATCTGCTTTATATGAATGTTTTTCTATTACACTGTTTGTATATTTCGCAGCATCAAATGCAGCCTCATCAAATACTTTATTATCTTTAATAGAAATAAAATGCTCTTTATGTAAAACACCCTCTTTAGTGTAAGGCTTTGCCGCTCCTCCCATAGGTATATAGCAATTTGTTAGTTTATCTCCGCTTGTTTCAAAGTCTATGAAGTCAATTGAAAGATCGGATTTTTCATCACAAACGAGTGCAACAATAGCTCCATCTGTAAAATTATCATCATCACAAATACCTGTTGACTCTACAGCAACAGCAAGAATTTTTTTATAACGTCCACTTTTTACAAATGAGTAAGCAAGTTTAATTGCAGATATAAATCCTGTGAAATCTGATTCTATGTCAAAACAAAAAGCATTTACTGCGTTTATTTTACTGCCAAGCATACAAGCTGTTGAAGGATAAACATAATCTTTTGTTATAGTAGCACATATAACAGCATCTATCTCTTCACTATTAACAGAAGCCATAACTTCTTTAGCAGGGATTAATGCGATATCGCTTGCCACCATATTTGTTTTTTCTTTTTTAAATATATGAGAATATGATTTTATATAAACCATTAAAATAACCTCTTTTTGGCACCTGTATCGGAAAGTGCTTTTACTATATGTTCGTTTACTCTGGCTTGAAGAAACTTATGAATAGTTAAAATAGAACTTTTTATTCCGAACCCACTGGTTTTTCCATGACCTACAAATGCCCCGCCTTTAATACCTAAAAGAACAGCTGACCCATAGGCATCGGCACTCACAGTAGTTTTAAGTTTTTTAAAAACAGGTTTCAGAAATAAAGCAGCAATAGAACTCGCAGCATTTTTCTTTATTTCTGTCTTCATAAGATTCACCATAAAAGATGCAGTACCTTCTATAGTTTTTTAAAACCAGATTTCCATCAAAACCATCACAAACAACTACATCAGCTTTATCTGTTTTAAACATATCACTGGCTCAATATTACCTACGAAATTAATATTCATTTTGCTCAATCTTTCAAATGTCTTTTTGTATAAAACATTTCCTTTTGTGTCTTCTTCACCGATATTAAGTAATGCAACTCTTGGTCTTGATACATTACCGTAACGGCTTGAAAAAACACTTCCCATAACAGCAAACTGAGCAAGGTACTCTGTGGTACAGTCAATAGTCCCGCCAATATCTAGAAAACAAAATTCTCCGCCATCTTTTTTAGGAAGAACTGACATAAGAGGAGGACGTATAACGCCTTTAAGACGCCCTATTTCCATAAGAGCAGCCGCTAATGTAGCCCCTGTATTACCCGGAGAAAAGAATGCCTCTGCCTCATGATGAGCCACAACTCTGGCAGCTACCATTACGGATGCATTTTTTTTATGTTTAACAGCAAATGCGGGACTTTCTGTCATACCTATAACTTCATCACTATGTCTAATTAAAATTCGCTTTGAATCAAAATCTTTAGCTTCAGACAAAGCGTTTTCTATGTCATATCTGTTTCCAACAATAATAAGAGAGATTTCATCATTCTCTCTTATAGCATCAAGACAGCCTAGAACAAGTTCAGGTAAAGGACGTTCACCGCTTGCAACATCAACAACTATTTTCATACACTATCCTAATTTTTTTATTTAAGCGTTCTGAGTTTTTTTCGCTTTAACAACTCTATCTTTGTAAAATCCACATTCAGGGCAAACTCTATGAGGCATACGTAATGCTCCACATTGAGGACATAGAGATAATTCACCCATAGTGCGTTTATCATTAGCACTTTGTCTTGAACGTTTTTTTCGCTTTCGATTTTCGATGTTTTGGTACTGCCATATTTATATCCTTAAAAAATTATTTTTTTATAGTATTTATTATAAACATAATACAATAGAGTATTTTTTTTGTCAAGAATACAAGTATACTGATAAATACTTCCAATCAGAAAATAAGTAAAATTATGTATTATATATTTTATACAACAAGGAAAATTATATTTCTTTTATGCCATAAACGATTTATCTTCTTTTATAAAGTGCGGCTTCGTCTCCACTGTTGTGCTTGATGTTTCAATTTTTTCGCTCTCTTCAAAAGACTTTTCTATATCTGCTTTTGTAAGTGTAAGAGAGTTTCCTTTTATACCGTCAAAATTAAACAGTATATTTACCATAGCAGTTTCAACTATACTTTTTAGAGAACGCGCTCCCATATTTATATCATAAGCTTTATCGACTATTAAGTTTACAGCTTCCGAAGATAGACTAAGTTTTTTACCCAAACTCTTAAAGAACTCTACATATTTCACTATAGGAGAATCATGAGCACTTAACAATATTGATTTTAAATCTTCTTTTGTGAGCTTATTTAATGTAACCATTATCGGAATACGTCCTATAAACTCAGGTATCATACCGTATTTTTCTATATCTTTTACATCAACTTTACTTAATATTCTCTCTCTTTGACTATCTGCTATAACACCGCCTCTTCCAAAGCCAAGTGTAGTCTCTCCCTTTATTCTTTGCTTTACAATATCTTCAAGACCTACAAAAGCACCCCCAAAAATAAATAATATATTTTTAGTATTCATTATAAAACCTTCGCTTGAATGCATCATACGTCTGTCTCCGCATTCGGGAACCCTAACATCTTCACCATTTATTATAGAAAGTAGTGCTTCTTGAACTGCTTTATCGGACGGGTTTCCTGTTGTAGATTGATGAGCGTCTGCTTTTGCTATTTTGTCAACTTCGTCTAAAAATACAATTCCTTTTTGTGCAAGTTCCACATCTCCCTTTGCTTTTCTGTAAAGATCATAAAGCACAACCTCAACATCATCACCTACATACCCTGTTTCTGTAAGTGTGGTAACATCGGCTCTTGCAAAAGGAAGGTCTAATATTTCCGCAAGTGTTTTAACCAGATAAGTTTTACCTACACCTGTTGGACCTATCATCATAATATTTGACCTAAATGGCATTAGAGTGTTTCCGCTTGTGCGAAGAAGGTGCAAGTAGGCGTGAACAGATAAAACTTTTTTAGCATTCTCCTGCCCTATTACATATTTATTAAGCTCTGTTACTATTTCTTTTGGGCTTAAAATATTTGTTTTATTGGATTTTCTTTTACTGAGATTTTCGTAATCAAACTCAGATTTCTTTTCTGCTATAGCTTCTATAACACTGTATGACTCTTTCTCTAAAAAGGCATATAGTATTTTGCTATTTACAAAACTTATCAAAGTATGGCTTACCTCCAAATACCGCTAGATGAATACGGCTCTTTGGAAAGTGTAAAAACACCTGAACTCATAAGTTTATTGTCATCATCAAAATAATTGTATTTGGCAATATAAATATCACTGTCGAGTGTTATAAGTTCCAACAATCTTCTTAAAGGTACTGCCGACATTGAATCTCCGTAGAGAGAATAGACTATAAGTGAATAAAGTATATATCTTTCATCATCATTTAAGTTGTTTTTAGATATAAACTCTTCTATATTAAACTTATATTTTTTATATTTTTCTAAAGCCCTTAAATCTTTTTTTATTGACTTTAGAAGAATTTCAACCTCATCATTACTTGAAAGCTTTTCATCATCTCTGTCAATATCATCACTATAGCCAAGAGCGCGGTCAATATTGCTGCTTAAACGTCTAGTCATATCGTTTCTTTCTGCTATAGAGTTAAGAGTATACACTATTCTTGTAACTATACTGAAATATGTTTTAAAAACATCAGAATGATCAGATTTTTCTGATATATTATTTTGTAACTTGTTCTTTGCCATATAATTTTTACCTTAAATGAATAAAAGAAAATTAAAAACTTGCGAATAATCGTAGTCGTTGTTATGTGTAACATTAACACTAACAATATCGCCAATTTTTACTTTTCCAATATTATAATTTTCTATGTATACAACTCCATCAACCTCAGGAGCATCATACATACTTCGCCCTATTAATGATGAAGCTTCTAAACGCTCCACAAACACATCTATAGACTTACCTACAAACCTTGAAAGACGTTTAGATGAAACTTTAATAGCACTCTCCATAAGTCTCTCGCGTCTTAAAAGTTTTTTTCTGCTATTTACTCTGTCTTCATCTAAAAGAGCTGCTTTTGTACCCTCTTCTTCAGAATAAGTAAATACACCAAGTCTATCTATTTCACACTCTTTTACAAATCTTAAAAGTTCCTTAAAATCGTCTTTTGTCTCTCCCGGAAAACCTACTATAAAAGAAGTTCTTATAACAGCGTCATTATTATAGCTTCTTATTTTTTCTATAAGTTTTTTATTACTTTCATAACTTCCCGCTCTATTCATATTTTTAAGAACTTTAGCGTTTACATGTTGAAGCGGAATATCAAAATAAGGTACAACTTTTTTAGTTTCAAAAAATGATTTTATTATCTCATCACTTAACACAACAGGATTTTGATACAAACTCTTATCCACTCTACTGTATCAATTTCAGACAATTTAGTCAAAAGCTCAGGAAGGTAAAATTTTTTATATAAATCAACACCATAAAAAGTAGTCTCTTGCGCGATAAGATTTATCTCTTTTACACCATTTTTAGCATATATTTTTGCCTCTCCCACTATACTTTCTACTGTTCTGCTTCTGTATGTACCCCTTATTGCAGGTATAGCACAAAAGCTGCAAGCTGCATGACATCCATCGCTTATTCTTATGTATGCGGAGAATTTACTTCCTGTATTTTCTCTTTTTCCGTACTCTTTATAAACCTTATTTTCTTCACCTTCATAATAACCGTTTTTATCTATAGCGTCAAATATTTTAGATAAGTCGTGAATACCAATAGCAGAATCAACTTCGGGAAACATTTTAGAAAAATCATTTTTATAACGTTCACTCATACAGCCAGAAACTACTAGACGTTTACATTTTCCGTATTTTTTATATAGCGTATGGTCAAATATAGTTTCTATAGATTCTTTCTTAGCATCCTCTATAAAAGCACAAGTGTTTACAATGATAGTCTCTGCCTCTTCAGGATTATCTAATATAGTATAACCTTTTTCTTTAAGTAAAGCTATTATATGTTCTGCATCCACTGTGTTTTTTTCACAGCCAAGTGTGATTAAATATACTGTCAATTTATATGTCCTTAAAATACTTATAACACTATAAGATTTCAACCTATTATTTTGTGTCTGAAACCACAAGATTAAACTTGGTAGAATCGTTCACATTTTTAACCCATTTTATAGTTTTGTTTACAGTCTCTCCTGGTTCACCTATAGAAACTATTTTGCCGTTAATTTTAACAACAACTTCGGTAGCATTACCCACAGTTAAAAGTATAACATCCTTTGCTTCAAGTGTAAGTGTTTTTCCGCTTAAAAGATTGGTTGTGGCAGGTCGGTTGGAATCTATAAATATCTTATATATACAAAGTGTTTTGCTGTGATTTCTGCTATTATTGGAGTTTTTTCACTGTCTTGTTCAATAAGTCTCTCCGTTTATTACAAGAAATTATTAATGCCTCGATTATTTTGTATATCTCTATCAAGTGGCTCATACTGCTCGTTTGTATATACATTATTTACCATTTCATTTTCTTCAAGTTTTTCAAGCTGCACTGTAGCCAAATCTTCATATACTTCAACAAGAGTCATTCTGAAATCATCTATTCCATTTCCGTTTAAGTCCATAAGAACAGGATTGCTTTTTGAGAATGATATTTCATTTCCGTTTACATTGGCTCGTACTATATTTCCTATACTTACAAACTTTATATTGGCAGATATTCCAAGAGGCTTAAAATAAACAACATCTCCTGACTTTACATTCTGTTTTGCAGTTATATCTATAATATTTCTTTGAACATTTCCCTTTTCTTTTTTTGACGATACTTTTCCTGCTGAGTTTGTAGACATAGAAAAAAAGTTATCTTTATTTAAAAATAATATAACAGCTATTGTAGATATTATAATTATCACAAAAACAATTATAATAGGAAAAACATTTAATCTTTTTCTTTTAAACATTTTTACAGGAATATCTTTTCTTGTCATCATTAAAAGAGTTTCTTCCGCAGAATAAAAATTTCCGTTTGAATCTTCTTTTTTATCTTGAATCTCTCTTATTGCTCTATTATCTTTTTCTTTCTCTCTTTCAATAAATTTTTCTTTTTCTTTTTCAGTAATCTCGTCTTTTTTATCAATGTTTTCGTTTTCCGTTTTTTTCAAAACCTGCTGTATTGCGAGTTCTTACTGTTTGAGTTTGTTTTCCTGTTTCTTCTATTTTTTTTTCCCTGACTTTTATAGGTTTAGTTTGATTTTTAAGTAAAGAGCTTGTCTCTGTATTTAACATTCCGTTTTTTTGAAGCCGATAAAGCTCAAGCATATCATTTGCTTTTAAACCTAATTTATCGCTTATATTTTTCAAAAATCCTTTTAAATATATTTCGCCAGGAAGATCATCAAATTTTTCTTCTTCAAGAGCTTTTATATATTTTGAAACTATATGAGTGCTTAATTCCAAGTCCTGTATAGAAAGCCCTTTTTTTTCTCTGGCAGATTTTAATATACTTCCTAATGTTTCCATTTGCTATCCTTAAATTTTTTACTTGGGGACTAATGCATTTTTTAATACTTGTATACCTTGCGGGATAACCATATCAAAAGCAGAATCGTTATAAACTTCATTATAATTTATAGCACTAAAAACATATTCAACAGCAACTTTTGTAGTGGATATGCCGAGTATTCTTACTATCATACCATCTTCTGCAATCCAGAGATGTATTTTTACAAATCCTGTTTTATCAACACTTGCTGTTTTTGGAGTAAGAAGCATATGATAAGTCATACGCCTATCTTCTCCTATATAATTTTTACTTCTATATCCTTGCAATCCAAGTTCGTTTTCATTAAAAGAGTTTAGAGGAGTAAGTCCCCTTTCAGAATAAAAATCAAAATTATACTGACCTGTAAGCCTTCCAACACCCGATTTTGTATAAATAGCAGCTCCTGAATTTTCGGAGTTTTTGCTCGCTAACAACCCTTATTTTCGGAAGATATATCCAAAGAGTTTCACCATTACAATATATTTCTTGATTGTCTCCGCTTGAGCTATATGTCATAACAAACTTGTCCGGTTTTTTTTAAATTATTTTCCCTTTTAGTATCTTATTGTCATTACGCTCACAAAGGTTTGCACTAAAACCACTTGTTCTATCGAAATGAGAAGTCATAAGATTTATAATTCTATCAGGAGTTCGTATCGCTTGAGGGAAAAGCAGTGGTGTTTATAAATATAAAAATGATAAATATATTTTTTTTCATTATTATTTATTTTTTTACCTTAAAAATAATCATTTCTTATACACAGTTTATTTTGATATATTTTATAATATATAATATAAAAACTCAAGCACTATTAACAAAAAAATAAAAACTAAAAAATATACTACATTTTATATTAATTAAATCTATTAACAAAAAAATAAAAACGCTTTTAAACTTGATTTTTCGGTGTTTGTAATTATAATGAAATATTATCACATTAATAAAAATAATATCTAATCTTGATATATTTGATTTTAAGAAAAATTCGGAGAAAAAATGAAAAAAATACAAATAGATAATGTCTCGCTTACTCTCTCACAACCTGATACACTCAATATAAAATGGTCGGGGCAAAATGATCTTGTACGACAAATTATGGCTTCGTGGTACACAATAGACGAAAAAGATATTCCGCTTAATCCAAGAATAGTTGGACGTCCCGGTGCAGGAAAACCACACTCTCATACTATGTTGCAAAAGAGAGATTTAAAAAGATGTCTACATTTTTCAATGCACAGTAGATACTCGCCCTGAAGATTTAATAGTAATACCTGTAATATCGGAAAACAACACTATAAACTATCATGCATCAAGTCTTGTTTCCGCTATGATAAAAGGCGGGGTTGCTATACTTGACGAAGGCAATAGAATGAGTGAAAAAAGTTGGGCATCACTTGCACCACTGCTTGATGACAGACGTTATGTAGAAAGTGTTATAGCTGGAATAAAAATAAAAGCTCATCGAGACTTTAGGGTAATAGTAAAAATGAACGATGATGCAAGTACATTTGATATACCTGAATACATACATTCAAGGCTACAACCGACAATAGAACTTCCATTTCCTGATGTACGTGAAGAATACGAAATACTTAAAATTAATATTCCATTCGCAGAAGATGAACTTTTAAAAATAACTGTTGGTTTTTTACAAAAAGCACACGACAACAATGCTAACTTCTCGGTACGCGATGGTATAAGTATGGCTAGGTATGCTATGAAACTTATAAAAACAGGCGTAACAAAACATATAGACGAAGCATTTTTTTTAGCTCTAAAATCTGTTCTTGGAGAAGATGGAATTAAAATACTTGCTTTGAGAAATAAAAAACCTGATGAAGACAGAAAAAGTGATGACTTGTAATTTTTTACTAAATTCATAAGAACAACTACAAAGTTTCTATTTTCTTACAATAGCAGAGTTTTCATTTTTATATGGGCTAAATTAGTACCTTCTATTAGGTAGTCTATTTTGAAACATTTGCTTTGTATTTTATTTGATAAATCATTAATATTTATATATCTCTATAATGATCAGTAAAATTCTCTATTTCACTTATAGCCATTCCTTCTTTAATAATGAATCATTAATATTTATTAATTTTATAATACTCAATCCAATATTTTTCATCTAGTGTTATATACTTATCTTCTATTTTTGCTATCGCTCTTTGGATTGCATTCATTATTAAGCCAGAAACAATGGAAACTGCTGATAAAAGCATAAAACAGATAGTCAATACTGATGTGGCTATCGGTACTATACCACCATTAAGAAAGTGTATAATTAAAGGGATACCATATGAAAATCCTAAACCAGCAAAATTAAAGATATGATCCACCAAAACATTAATGGACGTTCACTCATAGTAAGATATATTATAAGACCAAGTATTCTAAATCCATCTCTAAAAGTATTAAGTTTGGAATATGATCCTTCAGGTCTACTTTTATATTCAGCAGATAGTTCTTCTATAGGTAAACGCATTTCAAGAGCAAATACAGTAAGTTCTGTTTCTATTTCAAAACCGCTTGAATGTGCAGGAAAACTTTTAACAAATCTTTTAGAAAATACTCTATAACCACTATTAACATCATTGCAATTTTTAGAGAATAAAATTTTCACTATAGTAGTAAGCATTTTATTTCCAAAAGAATGCCCTGCTCTATACCTACCTTTATCTCTAACTACAGTAACCATATCCAAATTATTATTTCTCAATTTTTCTACTAATATTGGTATAGCTTTGGCATCACATTCACTATCACCATCTATAAGGATATAAACATCACTTTCTACATTGGCAAATGCATATCTTACAACCTCGCCTTTACCTTGATATTTCACTTTAAAAACTTCTACTCCCATATTTTGAGCTATTTCATAACTTTTGTCAGTGCTATTATTATCGAACACATATATATAGCACTTAGGATATGGATTTCTTTATATCTTCAATAACTTGCTTAATTGTTATTTCTTCGTTGTAGCATGGTATTATAGCACTAACTTCCATAAATATTTTCTCCAAACTATAAAATTATTTTTGATGCTCAAAAAGACCTGTAAACTTATCACCTATATTGTTGAAGCAAAAAAATCTAAAGATAAGATAAATGAAGTAATGAAATATTTCTTGATTTCTTGTAAATTTATGCTCTATACTTTTCATAAAATTGGAGTAGTTTTTGTCTATATAGTTGCGAGCAAGTGGGGTATATAATGGAAAACCAGAATACAATGTTTTCACTGACTTAAACCCATGTGCCTCTAAAAAACTTTCAACCTCACCTCTTTTAAAATTTCTGTAATGTCCTATATTTTTTTCATATTCTCGCATTCTACCTGTTGGGAAAGATAGTAAAATATATTTATTGAGAGCTTACAACAATTGATTAAAAATGTTTGCCAATCTTCTATATGTTCTAAGACTTCAAGTAAAGACACAACATCATACTTTTTATTTTTTAGAAGAGATAAATTATTAATGTCTTCTTCTAAAAAATTAATATTGTCTATTTTTCTATAGAATTCATTTGCATTTTTAATACCAATCTCTGAAAAATCTATACCTAGAAAATCTACATCCTTTTTAAAATATTTCGATATATAAAATAGTTTGTGCCCTTGACCGCAACCTACATCAAGCATATTAGACACAGTACCTTTATCTACATACTTAAGTATTTTTCCAATTAAGTAATACTCCCATCTAGCGTTTCCACTTTTGATAGATGAGTTTGATTCTCTACCATAAAAATAATCATAAAATTCTTTATTATTGTTTTCCATTTTATTTCTCCATGCTATTTCTTCTCAAAAAGGCATATCTTGCCCATCTATTGCTAGCACTATATTTGTAACTATCGTTGTATATTTAATTATTATCTATATTCATTACATCTACTCCTTTACCATTTTATATCCCCACCAACTCTATTTATTAAAAAAAGAGTATACAGATAAAAATAGTTTAAACATTTTAATTTTATATAAAAAACTGCACACACTAAGTGATACAAGTTTTATATTTATATGAAATAAACCATAATATATTTTTAAATATTTATTCTTACGCCAACTACTAAAATCTCTATCTAGTGCAGAAAGTGTCCACTTCAAATGATTATCTATTTCTTTCTTTCTGTTGTTATAAACTCTAAATGGCATAGATATAGCAAGATGTATAAATACAGATAAAATAAATACATCATACATTTTTTTATTGATACCAATTTCATATAATTTTTTGCTTTGATTAAAATAATTTGCGAGTTTTTTTATTGTCTCATCACTTGCATTAACTACACTACCAGACCTGACTTTATAGTGAATAAGCACTTTATTTACAAAAGATATTTTTTTTATTTTAGTGTATAACTCAATGATAAATAAAGTATCTTCAGGACCTCTTAGGTCTTTAAACCTCAAATCGGATATTACATCAATCTTATAAGTTTATTCCAAAGTGATGTATTTATAAAAGATACAAGATAACTATCTAATGGTAAATTAATTACTTTTTTTAGGGAAATTATTCATTTCAGTGGAATATTTGATTAGTTATATCGTTTATTCTATCAAATGCACATACGGCAATATCCGAATTATTTTCTTCTATATTTTTATATAAAGTTTCTAAAAAGTTATTCTCTATAACATCATCTCCATCTAAAAATATTATATATTTACCTGTTATTAAATTTGAATCAAGAGCTTGGTTTCGTGTAAAAGCAGGACTTCCTCTATTAATATCATTGGGTATGTAGGAATTTTATCTCTTACCTATCTGAGTATTCTTTTACTATGTTCTTAGTTTTATCAGTTGAACAATCATCTACTACGACAATGTTTAAAATTTTCAAAACTCTGATTTAATAATTCGTTAAAAACACTTAGTTATGTAGTTTTCTAAGTTATATGTAGTTATCACAACTGTAATACTATATTTCATTTTTTCTTATTCCCAATAAAATAATCTAAAAAACTTTTAAACCCTATAACTTTCTTGTGAGATCACCAACACTCCTAATAGAAAAAAACATTGCAAGTATTTGTTTAGGTCTTAAATAAAATTCTTTTAGACCTTTGTCTATATAAAAATCAATCTTTTCTTTACTCATTTGAGGATATGATAATAAAGTTGATTGTTCTCTATTTTTATCAACCCATTCACTCCAATCTTTTGCAACTAAATAATTATTACTTAAAGCCCAATCATATAACTCTGTGCCTGGATACTGCTATTCCCGAAACTTGAATTGTATCAAGTGGTAAACTCTTTGCAAAATCTATTGTAGCTTGAGCAGACTCTTCTGTTTCTCCTGGAGCTCCTATCATAAAGCAACCATGAAGCGTAAAGCCTAGTTTTTTTGCCTCAATAGCAAACTTTCTAGCCATGTCAATATTAGTTCCTTTTTTACAGAATCTAATTGTCTATTAGTACCAAATTCAAAACCTATCATAAGCATTCTAAATCCAGCTTTTTTCATTATTGGTAAAAGTGATAAATCAAATATCTACCCTAACATTGCAACTAAAACTAAGCTTTTTGTTGAGTCCTCTATTTATTATTTCATTACATACCTCATTTACATGTTTAGGTATAGCTGTAAAAGTATCTGTTTCAAACATTATCTCTCTAATATATGGGTATAAAATTAAATCATACTCTATTTCGTTAACTACATTATTAGCACTACGCATGCGAAGTTTTTCGTCCGTTAATTACAGAAGTCTCCCTACAAAAAGTACAAAGAGCAAAACATCCCCTCCCAGTATACAAAGTTAGAAAAGGATACAATTTGCCAGCATCGTTATACCATTTTGGGTCAACGTGCTTCCAAGATGGAAACGGTAATTCATTTACATCTAAATATTCTCTTGGTTTATTTTTTACAAAAACACCATTATCTATTACGCTATCCCATCAATCTCGCTTTATCCAACCCGTTACATATATCTCTTAAAGTATAATCAGGCTCTCCACATATTATGAAATCAACACCTCCATCAGACTTATTGAATGTATCAATTGGTTCTGCTGAAGCATGAGCTCCAACTAATACAGTTTTTACAATTAGATATTTTCCTTTAGATTTTTAGCATAAATATGTCATTATAAATACTTGTGTAGTTGTAATGGACTATAGTAAAATCAGGTGAAAAATTTTTATTTGTTCAAACACATCCTCTTCAGAAATATTAAGTGCTGCTGCATCAATAAACTTACATATATGTCCTTCATTTTCAAGTATAGCTATATGTATCAATGCTTGCTCTGGGTGCCTTTGAACTCTCCCTCTTGATTTAGCTGCCCACCTTGCCGACCTTACAAAATTATCTCCATATGCTGGATTAATATATAATACTTTCATTTATGCTTCTCCTTTTTTATAAAATTTTTATTAGAACTGGCATCTATTTTTTTAAATAAACTATATGGTACTGCTCCATTTACTCCATTTTGCCATACTTTTACAAATTGTAATCCATGATTATCATTTAAAATTCTACATTTTCGAGAGAGAATGATGAAAATACATAATCAACGTTTGAGTTGTCATTTGTAATAAAATCTTCGTAAGTATTCCAACCTCCATCTTTTTTTTGAAGAACATACTTTAAAGTACCTGGCTCAAAAATATAATCTATAGTAGCATGTGCTAGTATATCTGCATATATAATAGTTGAACCACTTTTTATTTCTGGGTAGTCATTACTGTAATTGTAACACTGAGTACTAGTAGTAAAATTTTGTATTTTTGATAATGTATACAATGATAATATAATGCTTGATAATACTATAGAATAAGTCAATATCTTTTTTGTTATATTTATAGGCTTAATATTTTTATTTTTATAAAGTTGTAAATATAAATAAAAGCTACAATAGAACTAAATAATAAAGCATAAATAAAATACCTATTCTCGCCTGTAGCAGTGAGTGTTATTTTCCTACTGCCAAATACTTGTTGTATATAAATGCACCTATAAAACAAGAAGCAGATACTAATGTGGCAAATATAACTAGCTTTTTTAAATTTTTATCTTTTATTTTTATAAAGCCAATTAGATATATTAAACTTATAAATATAGGTATAGTGCTTACCTTAAATGCCCAAAATACATTTATTATATCAAGAATATATCTTTAGCATTAATAGCAGTAAAAGGTATTATAATATTCTTGTCATTAAAACCTGACACATAATTAGCAAAGTCATTATTTGAAAAATTAATAAATATTCCCAACATTTTCTGTATTAAAAAAATTGAAATAAAATACTCATATAATAAATAATTATTTTTTTTATATTTATTTTGTCTAAAAGAACTATAGCAAAAATGAGTATAGGTAATGCTTGTGCTGCTCTATAATAATGAGCTATACCAACAAATACTCCAGCAAGTAAAACATTATCTTTTAACACCATATAAACAACTAAACCACATAACATAAGTAACCAACCATCTGTATATGGTATAATAAGCATATGAGATATAGTAGAATCAAAATTATATAAATAAAAAATAAGTAGTATGTATATAATACTTGCTTTTTTTGAAACAAAGATTCTTAATATTTTATATGTGAATACTATAGGTAATTGAAAGAGGAATTATCTGCATATAAATAAACGATGAAAATTGTGTTGTTTCTAAAAATTAAGGTTGAATAAAAATGTACTTAATATAGAATATAATGTACCCGGATATAAAAAACCTCTTTTCCCAAGCATTAAAAACCATCTACCATTGGCAATATAATTCTGAGCATCCAAGCCAAGATAGTTTTATATGATAGTCTTAAAAATATAATAATATTACAAATCCTATAATGTATATATAATATTTTGACTTAATATTATATACTATTAGTTTTATGAAACTAATAGTATATAAATATGCAAATAACTTTCTTATATATCTATGGTAAATTATATTTTTTATAGACTAATGCAAACATTATAGTCCATAACACAACAAAAAAACATAATAATTTTATTATTTAAACTAAGTTTATATCTCACACTTATATTATCTAATTTATTTAACATGCGATCTGATGTAAATACGATGCTATTATCATCTTTTGAAAGTACTTTATTATTAATCTGTTCTATCTTTATAGATTTTATTTGTATAATAGATCCTTTGGAAAAATTAATATGTAGTTTTTTACTAAATTTATTTTCAATATTTTCTTTTTTTATCTTTATAAAACCTTTTAATTTTTTATATTGATTAGTATTACCACGTATTTTATCCTACTAAAATTCCTACTATCCGATATATCCCAATTTATAATGTGGCTATTACCATGCTTGAGAATATTAGCTATAATACTTATTTATACTCTTCTCCCACAGATATCGGTATTTCATAGTCAAAGGCATTATAGGTATATGAGTTTGAAAATATTACACTACTATCTTTCTCCATCCAGTTTGTGGAGTTATTAGTATCATACCATATTGGTAAATTACAAAACTCAATAGAATAGCCATAATTTAATATATATTCAGGCTTATCTATAAACTTAATTTCTTTATTTTTTATGTTGAATAATAAATTTGGATAAAATAAGCCATTAGGTGCTATTCTAGTTCTATGAACATATCCAGCATCAGTAAATTCCAATAGTTTAAAATCTTTTAATTTGTCCTTCTTTTTCAGAGCTTATAAAAAAATTAATACAACCAAAAACAGAGTAGAAATAAGTAAAAATATAAAATAAATATTTGTGTACTATATTCTTCTTAGTGCTTAAAGATATAGCCATAGATACAGTAATAACCAAAAATATAATAAAAATAAGTCTTAATTTAATTTTTAAGTAGTAATCTATATGTATTTTTTCATCGAAATTTAGTTTTTTATCGCTAACTAAAGTACAAAATGGACTGCCTGGCTCATTAAAATCTATAGCATTTATATATATTGTAAATCATTTGTAATATGCATATACATTATATATATCATTATTTCTAAATAAATTATTTTTATAATATCTTATTTTAGCATTGTAATATAAGAATTAGTAACACAATATTATTATCTAATCAAATTCTGATATATAACCTTCTTCTATTAGCGCCTACAACAGCTAAAATTATTAGTGATGACAATAACAATATATTTAATATTATACCCCAATAATTACTCATTTTCATAGATACCCTCTTATTTAAATTTATTCCTAAAGTATGAACGTAATTTTGAAAATGGTATCCACCATGCAACAGCATCTATAAATTTTTTTTGTAACTTGAAAATTAATTTTTATTCCAAAAATATTAAACCGTGCTCTTTTTAACTTGAGAATATCATTTTGTATATACAACCTATCATTTTCCTTTATTAACATGACTTATAGTTGTTTTTAGAAAATTTATTTCATTTAAATACTGATCATCAAAAATGATAATTAATGATTTAATATCATAATTTGAATAGTGTTTTGACAATTGAGTTAAAAGATATTTTGCCTCTATATCAAGACTGTGTGACTTCATTACATCATTATACATATCTATTATCTTATCTAAGTAATTATCTTTGTTGTAATTTTTTTGAGCAAAATATAGAGATTTTTTACCTCTTTCAATATACTCACTGGTCGATATTAATTTATTAAGAGTATATGAGTAATCATTCTCATTACAAGCAACACCACACTCAGGACTATTTATAACTGCAGGTAGGGCGTGTTTTCTAAAGATAAAACCATTTTACCACAAACTCATAGCTTCTATTGCCATCATACCAAAAGTTTCCTGTCTGGATGCATTAAAAATATATCACATGCCTGATATAATTTAGCAAGTAATTCATCTGATTTTATCCAGTCATATTCAAGTATATTAAATCTATCCCTAAAGTCATTCATTAAATTTTTAGTTACTGTAGTTATTAATGTAATTTTATTTTTTATTTCTATTTTATTTAAAGCCTTTTTATTATATCTAAACCTTTGTATATATTATCATCTGCTCTAAACATTAGAACAACTGAATCCTTATCTATACCTAAATATTGTTTAGCTTCAGTTACATATTAGGTTTAAAAAATCTTGGATTGACTCCAAAAGGAATTTATATATTTTTTTATTATCAAATATGGGAGAAGATATAATTTATCTTCTAGCCACTTTGAAGGTGCGATAAAAGATATATTTGAACGTTGTATAATATCTTTTTCATAGCATAAATTAAAGATGTATTATCATTTGTTATTTTAAATCTAATATTTAAAAAATCACAATCTCCACAATGTGTTTTCCATTTACTACAATCAAAATGATGAACACAATGACCAGAAGGAAGCCAAGGGTCATGTAATGTCCAAACTATAGGCTTAATTCTAGACATTATTGGCAAAAGATGCATATTGAACATACTATTATGAAGCAAATGAAGATGAATTATATCTGAATCTAAAAATAATTTATTATATAAATATCATAAGCAAAATGATGAGAAAAAGCATGTATATTATATTTATCCTCTGTTAATCTATCAAAATCTCTCATTTTATAATCATTACTAATGATATAAGTTGTATCATCATTTGATTCTTTTTCAACAACAAGGTGTTTTGAATCTATATTCTTTGTTCTCAATATAAATGTAAATCATGTCCATTAATTTATTACCTATTAAGTCTCGATCTCCTATTTGAAGGTTTGGAAAAATGAATTTATTTTGATTTATCATATTGTCTTATCTTTCTTGTTGCTCAACATTTTTATTAAATAATTTATTTTTTTATTTAGTTTAGTATTTATCTTTTGGAGATTACTTATCTTTTTATCTAATAAATTTATTTGTAATTGTAGAGGTTTTGTAGTAATTCTTACAAACTTGAAAAAAATATATATGGTATAATATCTCGATTATGCCTACTTATGATAAATTTTCTTACCTTTTCAGAGTATTATAAAGCACAAAAATATTATAAGGAGTCTTAATAATATACTCCATAAATTGTTTTTTCTCTTTTAGTAAAATAAAAGTATTTAAAATTAATTTAAATTTTCTATATCTTTAATTAAATTCTTAAATAAAATAAAATAATCACCTTTGTATTTTTCATTTATGCTATTAAAAAAACCATAGTTTGATAAAAACAAATGGTAATACAATTCCTCTTTAAGTTCATTCTCTAAGTTATATTTTTTTTAATATTTCTTTTGCAGCCACCCCCATTTTAGGCATGTTGAGTAATCTTCTATCTTTTATCAATGTTGATGATTGTTGACCTTCTTCCATTCTGTAATGCCACAAGTGCCTTTTTTACAACGGATATTCGCTTAGCTTTACAAAGTGTTTCTTGTAAAAAATGGTAAATCTTGATAATATCCACTATCTATAAATTTAATTGGTTTTATAAACTCACTTTTATATATACCTGCCCATACAGAAGCATGAAAAATAAGTATTGGTTTATAATCCAGTAAAGAAATGCATAATTTGGGGCTTTATCAAGAGAACTGCGTGGATGTTCCCAAGTGATATTTTTATTACACCCATTTAATCTAGAATTATATCTATAGAAATTGCATTTAGTAATATCTGAATCGTTTTTTTTAGCATTGTTATAAAGTATTCATACATATTAGGTTCTATCCAATCATCTGTCTCCTACTATACCTATATATTCACTATAGCGTTTTCTATTCCAGCATTTACAGCAGAACCATATCCTCCATTTTCTTTAAATATAGGTTTACCCTACTATCCTTTTTAGCATACTCATCCATTATTCTACCACAATTATCTGGACTTCCATCATCTACAGGAATTATTTCTATTTCTTTTCAAAGTTTGATTTATAACACTATCCAAACATTCTCTAAAATATCTTTCCACGTTGTATGTTGCATTACTACTGAAATTTTTGGTCTTATAATGTCAGCCATTCTTGTACTCCTTTAAATTACTTCAAAAGTTTGACTTAATATACTCTCTAAACATTTAGCTAAATATTTTTCTGTATTTTATACAGGAACTATTATAGAAAACAAAGGCATTAGCTTACTTCCAAATAATGTTAAAAAACAAACTCTTTAAAAACAGCCATAGCCCTCTCCACAGCTAAATCCATATTGTAATATTATATTCTCCAAGTCTTCCTAAAAAAGTTATATTGCCTATACTTTTTGCTTCTTCTAAATACTTTAAGTAAGTTGCTTTATTTTTTTCATTGAAATAGGATAATAGCGTTCGTTTTCTCCTATTTTGAACTCTTTAGGATACTCTATAGAAATTATAGTCTTGTCAGATTTTTCATCTAAAAAATATTTATGCTCTATTATTCTTGTAAAATCATAATCGTTTGGATAATTTACAACAGATCTGTTTTGATAGTATTCTTTATCTATTAATTGAGTATCAAATTGAAGACTTCTGTAAGTAAGTTCTCCATATTTATATTTGAAGTATTCATCTATAGCTCCAGTGTAAAAAATATATTTAAAGCAGCTGCATCTAATTCTTCAAAATCAGTATTAATTTTACTGTTATATTTTTATGGTCTAAAATATTTTTTACCAAGTTTGTATACCCTTTTAATGGAATACCTTGATATTTATCTTGAAAGTAGCGTTCATCATTTGATATGTATATAGGCCTCTTGCTGTTACAGTAGGATCAATCTCTTCAGGTTTTGCCCCCCATTGTTTTATTGTATAATTTTTGAAAACATTCTCATATATATAATCAGCAATAAATCTTAAATCTTTATCATCACTATTTTAAAATCTAAAATAGGTACTTTTGTATTATAGTCATATTTTGATAAAAGCTTATTTTCAATACGTTCTGCCATAGTAGAGAAAATAATGCTCTCAAAGTTTTAAGCGTAAACGGAAGAGGCACTTTATTTCCTTCTATAACAATATTAAGTTTATGAAAATAATAATTCCATTTTGTGAAGTTTGATATATAATCCCATACTTCTTTATTATTTGTATGAAAATATGTGCCCCGTATTTATGTATTGTTATACCATAATCCTTATAATCAAAACAGTTTCCTGCTATATGCTCTCTCTTATCAATAAGCAAAACTTTTTATTAAGTTTACTAGCTATTAAATTTGAAATAACAGCTCCTGAAATACCTGCCCCTACTACTAAAACATCATACATTAAAAATCTCCTTTTAATGGTTTCAATTTAAATGTTAATTTAATCCCCAATATAATTAAATATATTCGCCTGTGTTCTTTTGTTTTTGTTATAGATATATTAAAAAGTGCTTGAGATATATTTCTTACTCTTAAAAATCTTATAAAGGTTTTATAGAGAAAATTAATTAATGCATATTTTAATAAAAATCTCTCCCATATACCTGTAGAATTAAGCAGATTACTATTATAAAAATTTAAATATTTTTTTGAGAAACTTTAGATTCTAAAATTTTATAACTTTCTAAACTATATTTTTCCCTATCCTTGTTATAAAGAAAAAGCATATAATCTTCAAAATTTGATATTGGGTCTATAAAACTGTATTTTAGATCTCTAATTAAATATAAAGTCCAAGAAAATCTATATACATTCCAAAATTTGGTTTTTTGAAGAAAGCATGATAAAGCAGAATACGCCTCATATACTTGTAAAATATTATTTTTTAATTTATCTGCTGAAATTTTATTTTTTTGCTTTATTTTCAAAAATGGCTGTCATAGACTCTGAGTTGTTTTGATAATAATAATAAAAGATATCAGAAACACTTTTGTATTTTTTAGCAAAAAACAAAATAAATAAATTAAGTATCCAATCATCTGCTACAGACAAATGAACTTTTGGCATATACATAGAACCTAAAACAGCAATCTCTTTTAAAAGACCCTGCACCACAAAGTACGTCTTTTAGAATCATTAAAAAACATATCGTCAAAAGCTACTCTATTACCATATAGCTTTAAGTCTCCCTGTATGTGAAAAGTAGATTTCCCATGTTGTTTTATCATCAGCATTTATTACCACCAAAATGAAGTACATCATATTTAAAGCCCAAATATTTCTTTATTTTAGAATAGCATTCATCAAAAACCCAGTCATCACTATCTACAAAATGAATATAATGTCCACTTGAATTACTGAGCCCATTTATTCTAATCCATGCACTTCCTATATTTATATCATTTTCTATATACAAAATCCTTTTATCATTTTTAATATACTCTGAAACTATTTCTTTACAATTACCAATAGAACAATCATTGACAACTAATATTTCAATATTTCTAAATGACTGATATATAATACTCTCTAAACATCGTTTCAAATATTTTTCTGTATTATAAACTGGTATTATGATAGAAACATAAGGACGATCATCTTTTATAGGGTTGTTAAGTTTATTTAATATATTTTCTATTACTGAAGATATGCTATCCATAAAACCACATCTCCAAAAAGATATAAAATATTTATAAAAAAATCTATAGAAAATATTGTATACTTTTTCAAAAAAATGTAAATATAGTATTATTAATAAATTTTACGTAAAATGATAAATATTGATATAGTTGTGAATAACTTTTTTTGTAAAGTTTAAAAATATACATATGAGCTGCGTTGAGCTTTTTAAAATAAATTGTTTTGCCACATTATTTTTCATATAAACCCACTATATATTTAAAAAAAAATAAAAAGTCAAGCATTTTTTTGGTTTTATGTATTATTAAACCAATTGCATAATTATATTATAATAATTTAGATATGTTAAGGAGGTTGTAATTGATACCCTATTGAAGTTTGTAGAATATTTTAAGGATTAAAGAAGTTGTTTAGAATATATAAAAGCGGTACGATTTAAAGAAGGATTATATTTTTTTTTACTGTTGTCATTAAGAAGGTTTACGAAAGTAAAGACATGAAAAGATATAGGTGTGCTAATTGTAAACAATACTTTACACTGAGGATGCCAGCTATTATGAAGCAGGTGTAGTTGTAAAAGAACATATAAGTTCTAAGGCAATTATGATAAATCATTATCTAAAAGAGATTTTAGAATAGTGGAGCATAGCAAAGGTGAATATGCAAATTCTGATATACATACTAAGGTTTTTTTCTTTTCTCAAAAGAAGCTTGTATGGAATATAACACAAAGTCAGTAAGAAATAGTTACAAAATTATTTAGATGAAATCATATAAATATAATAACAACAAATTAAAGAATGCTGAGATATTTTAAAATCTATTCTTAAAGTTAATAAATACATAATCACCTTTTTTTAGCTCTAAAATCTATTCTTGGAGAAGATGGAATTAAAATACTTGCTTTGAGAATAAAAAAAACAGAAGAGGATGATGTTTGATTTTATTCTGCTATATATGTAGTTTAGTAATTACTCGTCTTGTTAACTCTACTTTACCGTTATGAAAATGAGCCTTAAGTAATAATTATATTACAAGGCCCATTTAATTAAAAAAAAATATTATTATTTAGTTTTAGTTAGATGACATATCAAATGCTAAAGAACATACCTGCTAAAATCTGTAACATATTAGCTACCTTAAATTTTTCATGAGCAAGATTATACGCTTCATATCTAAGCTGTATATAACCACTCCAACCATCAACGCTTAGAGAAACGGTATTATTCCATCTAAGGCGTAGGAATTAGCAGGATTTTTTTCAACTGACTGCCATCCATTACCACGATTAGCATCCATTCTTGGGTTTAGTGTACTATTAAATGCAAAACCTTTTGGAAGTGAGATACTATAAGAAACAATAAATCCGAAATAGTTCAACTATGTAGTTTGGAGGTATCACCTCATTTGTGTTTTCAGGGTTAAGGTATGATTTGCCTTTGCCGTTACCATAAGTAGTGAACCTGTAAAGAAGTATTCAAGCTCAGCACCGAGACCTAATGGCTTGACCAAAAGATTTAGACCAATTAACATAAGCACCCATTAAACCTCTAGTGTCTAAAAGAAGCATAAAGTAAGGAACAGCAACCCAAGCATTAGCTTTAAGACCTACAGGAACTTTACCAGGCTGATACCTACAAATTTTTTATCTTCTGTATATACAGGGTTATAGTTCCAAGTAGTATCAAAAAGTACCACCTACGGATAGCCAAGGTATACTTTTGAAATTTTGTGAATAGCGAATACCAAAAGAATATTCATTGCCTTCAAATAGTAAGCTTTCACGATAAGTAGTTCCATTTAGCCTTCCAGCTGCTAGGTGTTATTTGTCCCGATACAGCATCCAAGTAAAACACTTAAACTACGCCTTTGAGTAGCCTCTTGAGCAAACAAATTAACAGAAAGCAAAAGCACACAGACTACAAAAAAATCATCTTTTTCATAACAAATCTCCTTTATGTAATTTTTCATTTATACTACTAACAGATAATAAAAAAATAAAATGAGTGGTGCTATACCCAAATTTTATAAATTATCCTGTTTGTATTTACCGAATTTTTTTAGCATATTGAATTATTTATCAATTAAAAGAAAAAAAATATATTTGATAAACACTTCCATACAAATACTAGTATATGCATTATATTGTCAAAGTCAAATATTTTAATAAATATATGATACGATATGTATAAAACGCAGTATTTATTTAATTTTTTATTTGATAATAATAATAAAATAAATTATAATTCAAGGACAATTTAAGAATAAAATATTTAAGGAGTATTATTTATGTCAGTTCCAACACCGCATATAGACGCAAAAAAGGAGATATAGCAGACAACTATTACTTCTCCCAGGAGACCCACTTCGTGCCAAGTTTATAGCAGAAACTTTTTTGGAAAAGTAAAACAATACAACAGAACAAGAAATATGTTTGGCTATACAGGTACTTATAAAGGAAAACCCGTATCGGTTCAAGGTAGCGGTATGGGTATGCCTTCAATGGGAATATTATTCGTATGAACTTATAAATTTTTATGGATGTCAAAATCTTATAAGAATAGGTACAGCAGGAGCAATTCAAGCAGGTGTAAATGTTGGAGATACTGTATTGCAGTTGCAGCTTGCACCGATTCAAATTATGTACATCAGTTTCAGCTTCCCGGAATATTTGCTCCAATAGCAAATTATAATCTTTTGGAACGTGCAGTAGCGGAAGCAAAAAATAAAAAAAATAAATTATCATGTCGGTAATGTTATATCGGCAGATGTGTTTTACAACATTTCAAAACCACACGAGAAATGGGCAAAAATGGGCGTACTTGCTGTAGAAATGGAAGCCGCTGCTCTATATATGAATGCGATACATGCAGGTGTAAACGCTTTGTGTATAGTAACTATTTCTGATTCTCTGGTTACAGGTGAAGCAACATCAGCAGAAACAAGAGAGAAAACTTTCACAAATATGATGGAAATAGCTTTATCTTTAGCTTAAAATCTAGGGGTGCTGACACAGCATTACATAATAACAGATAAGTCGAAATAAATAAGCTGTGTAAAAACAATATATATTTTTCATCAATGAAAATCATATGAAGTTTTGTGTTTCAGCCGCCCTTAGTTTTACCTATCTATTGTTCTCCGTTTTTTATTCTCATCTAATGTTATTATTAGTGTGAACACGCTCTAATATATCTACCAACAAAACACTTTTAATATTATATTTGCTTGAAAAAAGAAGATTATAATTTATAATACAAAAATGTTTTTTAAATTATTAAAAATACTTAAACTTAAGGAATATAGCTATGCCCAAAACCTATTACAAAAGAAGGTTATAATAATGCTAAAGAACGTCTGAATATAATGAAAGAGAATTTGAAACTCTCCCTGCTATAATTGCAGAGGCAAGAGAGAAAGGCGACTTAAAGAAAATGCCGAATATCACGCTGCGAGAGAAAGACAGGGAATTCTTAATGCTATGATAATAAAGCTGGAAAGCGATTTATCAGAAGTGAAGTTATAGATCCCAAAAAGTTAAACCCTTCTATTATTAACAATTTGGAAAAAAAGTTAAAGTTAAAGACAAAAATACACAATGCGATTTTGAATATAGAATAGTTGGTGAGCTTGAAGCTGATATGTCTAAAAATGAAATAACAATAATAACTCCCGTAGCAAAAGGTCTTTTAGGAAAAAAAGTCGGAGAGACTGTACAATCAAAGTTCCGGCAGGAGATAAAGTTTTTGAGATTTTAGAGATTAATTGCTATAAATTATAAACAAAAGCAAATATAAAAATAAGCGTGAACTATTATTTAATTACAATTTAATAGAACACGCTTTCTTATTTCACATTATTATTTTTTATACATTATACATTGATTAATTTATTTTATATAATAAAATTTATCTTTGGGTAAAGCTCCGCCTATAAGAAAATATCAAATTCTTTTACAAAATTATAATAATCATTAAGCTCTTTTTCATAGTATCACCTGTATAAAAAACAAACCCCATTCTTTGTATAGCATCAATCACGGCATTAGCATTTACAGTTATACCGCTTCCTTCTAAAAGTGGAGGAATTTGTTTAGGATTTTTAATGCCCAGTCGGTAGAGGATTTGTAGTCTTTTAATACTTTTTCGAGTGTTTTCTTATCTTTTTCTATAAACGAAGTTTTTTGCTATAAAAAATACTTGTAGGCTGTTTTAAAAAATCACTAGTGTTTAATACAATTTTCAAGTTTATTTTTCTTTTATTGCCATTGTGGTAAATGGTTCAACAAGCATACCTATTTCCACAAAACACCTGCAATTAATGCCTTAGCCAAATCAGGGTTGGTAAGTGAATAGTTTATTGAACATCGCTTTCTTTTAAACCGGCTTCTTTAATTAAATATTTAAGTAGAAAAGTCCGGACTAGCTGCCTTGGCGGGACAATATATAGTCTTTCCTTTTAAATCTTATAGATTTTATATTTTCATTTTTGATAATATTGAAAAGTTTGCCTCAGCAACAACAGCAACAGCTTATAATCAAGGTTTTTGTATATATAAAACAGCTCCAAGTGAGGCAGGAACAGCGGCTATATCGTATTCACCTTTAACAAGAGAAGCTACAAGTTTATCCGCAGAAGGAGCTACATAAAAATCTAAATATTGGGTCATTCATCATTTTAAGTCCGCCTACTCCAACAGGTCCGTTTAATAAGCCATTTTTGGTTTTGAATTTTGAGATATAAGTGTAAAACTCAATATCAAAAATATCATAAGTGTTATTTTTTCCATTTCTTTTTCCTATTTATTAAATTGTAATTTAAGTATTATAACTTTTAATAAAAAATTATCAACTATATTTTAGTATTAAATGTGATATGCTTTGTGTCAAAAAAATGATGCCATACAGATTATAATCCATATGACATCCATAATTTAAAGGAGGAGAACAAATTTATTTATCTGTATATGTTATAAACCTGATAGAAAGAAATATGTAATATGTTTTTGAGAAAAAAAAACGAATAAGTATTTCTTTTTGAATATACTGCTTTTATTTAACTTGAAGAAAAAATCTATAAATAACATCTTTTACAGAAAACACGCATAACTTTCACCTCTATTTTATCTCCAAGAGTATACGTCTTTTTACCATCTTTTGAATAGGCACTTTGCTTATCTTCATCATATATGTAATGTTCGTATAAATCTCCATAACGTATAAGCCCTTCAATACCTGTTTATCTATCTCAACAAAAAAACCAAACTTCGTTACACCGCTTATTATTCCTTTGTAAGTATTTCCTATTTTGTCTTTCATATAACGTGCTGATTTCACTTTCGCTAAATCTCTTTCCATATCTACAGCTATTCTCTCTGTTTTTGAACACCATTTTGCATATTTTGTATACTCACCAAGCAGATTGTTTTTTTTGCTTTCTTTTACAGCTTTTTGAGAAGTAAGTTCTGTTTTTAATAATCTATGAGTAAGTAAATCGGTATACCTTCTTATTGGCGAAGTAAAGTGTGTATAATACTTAAAGCCTAAAACAAAATGGCCGATATTTTCTGTTTCATAAGTCGCTTGACGCATTGTTCTAAGCATTAATGTTAAGAGCAGTTTTTCTTCAGGTTTGTCTTTTATTGCCAAAATAAAACCATGAAAATCCAGCTTGCCGTCTTTATCTTTTTTTAAAGTATATCCTCTGTTGTAAGCAAGTGTTATAAAGTTTTCAAGTTTGTCAGCATCAGGAGAGCCGTGAACTCTGTATATAGCCCCTTTTATATTTGAAAGACGATATGCAACAGAACAATTTGCCAGAAGCATTAACTCTTCAATTATTTTTTCAGATTCTTTTCTATCTTCATAATAAAAGTCTTTTGCATTACCGTATTCATCAAGTTTAATTTTTACTTCGTTTATATTAAACTCAATACTTCCATTTCTTACTTCTTTTTTTAAGAAGTATTTCTTTTGCTTCATTTGAAAGAGTAATTAACTTTACAAGTTCAGGATCTTCGTTCTCTGTTTTTTTATTAAGTACATCTTCAACCATAACTATAAGTTAAACGTCTTCTGGATTTTATAGCACTTTTATGAAAACTTGTCTCTACAATATTTCCGTTTTTATCTATTATAGTAAATACTGTCATAGTAAATCGAGTTACGCCTTCATTTAAAGAGCATAAACCATTTGAAAGTTCTTCAGGAAACATAGGGTAAACTGTGTCGAGTAAATAAACACTGTTACCTCTTTTTCTTGCTTCTTTATCAAGCTTTGAGCCTGCAGCAACAAAATGACTTACATCTGCAATATGTACACCTATTTTGTAAAGACCATCATTATACTCTACGCTTATAGCGTCATCAAAATCCTTTGAGGTTTCTCCATCTATAGTTACAGTGTATAAATCTCTTAAATCGAGTCTGTCTTCTTCAAGCGTAACATCTTCAATATTGGAAGGATACCCTTTTGCCTCTTTCATACAGGCTGCAGAAAATTTTGTCGGGATATCGTAGCAAATTGCAATATTTTTAGCATCAAGTTCGGGACCTTTCATCTATTTTTATTTCTACTTTCTTTTTTACGGGTTTTGAATTTTTATCTTTATCACTATCTTTGTTTATTGTATTTTTTGAATACCTACTTCTTTCTTTATTGTTTCTTACTGTTTCTAAAATTATCTCTATTTTCGAATGATTTAAAACCTGATTTTTCTTTCTTATTTTTATTTTAGCATTATCAGTATTTTGATTTTTATCTTTACTGTCTGATTTTTTTCTGATTTTAATTTTCTATGGATTATCTTCTTCAGTTTTTTGAAATAGATATTTTTCACCTTTTTTAGTAAGCTTAATACTTTCATTTCTTTTTGTTATAAGCCCAATAGTAATACATTTTTTTACTGTTCTTTCAAGATTATGCTTTGAACTTAAAGAGTTTTTAAAAAGAGAAAGGTCTAAAATGCCATATTTTTTTGTTTCTTCTAATATTAATTTTATTGTCATATTTTTAGTTTTTTATATACGGAGAGTGAGGGACTTGAACCCTCAAGGGAAAATCCCGCCGGTTTCGAGACCGGTGCCTTACCAATTAGGCAAACTCTCCAAGATATAACTTTTATAATTCTAAAGAGTATATAAGTAAATGTTTATAATGTCAAACTACCGAGTTGCAATTTGTATTAACTCTGTAAGTTTTTTTATCTCTATTTTTTCTATCTTTGCTTTACCTATTGCTTCTATAAATACAAAGTTGACACTGTCTCCGTCTGATTTTTTGTCTATAGCAATATAATTTTCTACATTTGTATTTTTATCAAAACCTATTTCAAGATTAAACTTTTAATTATTTTTTAAGTCTATATAAAATATCGGATTCTGTTATACCGAATTTAATACCAAGAGAAACAGCAAAGACCATTCCTATTGCTACAGCCTCTCCGTGCTTATAAAATCCATAACCTGATGAAGTTTCAAGTGCATGGGCAAGTGTATGACCGAAGTTTAAAAACATTCTCTCACAATGCTCTTTTGGTCTATCTCTACAATGTATGATTTTAGTAAGCAATTTTTTTCTACAACATAATCAATATTTTCCATAATTTTTTCTCTGCTGTTGTTTGTCTCTAAAAATGAAAAAAAACTCTTGCTAAAAAGCGTTGCATGTTTTATAACTTCACCCATACCAGAATTAAACTCTCTATCGCTTAAAGTTTCAAGAGTGGCTGTATCTATTAAAACCAAACTGGGCTGATAAAATGTGCCTACAAGATTTTTTCCTTCTTTTATATCTATTGCCGTCTTTCCGCCAATAGAAGAATCAACAGCAGAAAGTAATGTTGTGGGTATTTGTATAAACTTTAATCCTCTCATCCAAGTGCTTGCTGCAAAACCTGCCATATCCCCAACTACTCCGCCTCCCAATGCAATAATTAAATCACCACGCATTATTTTGTTTTCCGCGAGAGTTTATAATATAGTTGCTATAGTGGCTATGTTTTTTATTTTCTTCTCCATTATTAAATACAGAAAAAAAGTAATTAATACTTTCTTTATCTAGCGAGTGAGAGATTTTTTTTGAGTATTAGTCTATATATAATTATCATCAGTAACAATTAAAACTTTATTAAAAGAGAAATGTTTTTTATAATTTTCCGACACTATTAATAATATTTTTTTCTATTAAAATATCATAATATAAATCGTTTAGATTAACTCTTACTTTTTTCATATAGCCACCTTACTTTTTCATCATTACCGAATTTAAGAAGTTCTCTTATTTTTTCTCTGTCTTTATTTTTAAGTGCTTCTTCATATTTTTTTAAGTTTTAAAATATAATCATCTAAAGCATTTAAAAGATAGTCGCTGTTAAACAAAAAAAAGTTCGCTCCACATATTGTCATCTATTGTCCTACTCTTGTGTGGTCGGATAACTGTTTCCTTCAAAACCAAGAGAGTTTACAAAGTTATCGCTTATAACCTACCTGAAGCTATAATATGCATAAGCTGACTTGTAAAAGCTATTTGCTTATCGTGCTCTTCTACTGATGCAAGTTTTATATTTTTACAGCCTATATCCATTGCAAGTAATTTTATTTTCTCTAAATCTTCATTACAGGCTAAAGAGTTTTTTACAATTATAGCATTGGAACCAAGAAAAAGCTTTTGGCTTGAGTTTTTGTATCCTCCAATTCCTTGCCTGCCATAGTATGAATAGATACATATTTTAAGTTATTACACTCATTTGATATATTTCTTTTTACTCCACACATATCACAAATTATAGAGTCGATTTTTATAAAAGTTTTATATTTTTTTTAAACTCTACAGCAACACTAGGAAGAACTGCGAGAACTATTATGCAGAAGTTCTTATACAATTTTCTATATTTTCAATATTGTCTGAAATAACTTCTAAATCATAATTATTTTTAAAATACTCTCTTGCATCTTTGTTTTTATCATAAGCACATATTTTATAACTTTATCTTTAAGAGCTTTTACAAAAGAGCCTCCTATTAAACCAAGACCTAAAACAAATACTTTCTTAAAATGTGTATCCATTATGAAGTTCCTTAATTTTCTTTATCGAAGAGCTAAGTATATTCACACTTTCCATAAGAGTGTTAAATGTTTTTGGAGTTATCGATTGAGCTCCGTCACACAAAGCACGTTCAGGATCATTATGAACCTCTATTATCAGTCCATCAGCACCTGCAGATAGTGAAGCCAAAGCCAAAGGAAGTGCCATCCACGATTTTCCACTTGCGTGAGACGGATCGGCTATTACAGGAAGGTGGCTTAAATTTTTTTACTGCAACAATAGAGCTAACGTCGCGAGTATTTCTTGTATATGTTCAAATGTTCTCACTCCTCTTTCACACAAAATAACATTTTCATTACCTTGATGAAGTATATACTCCGCACTCATAAGCCATTCTTCGATGGTACTTGAAAGTCCTCTCTTTAGCAATATAGGTTTTTTGATTTACCAACCTCTCTTAAAAGTTCAAAGTTCTGCATATTACGTGCTCCAATCTGTATCATATCTACAGATTCTTCAAAAGCGTCAATATATCTCGGTGCTGTTATTTCACTTACTACAGGAAGACCTGTTATTTCTCTTGCTATTTTAAGTAGTTTAAGCCCCTCCATTTCAAGCCCCTGAAATGCATAGGGAGAAGTTCTTGGTTTGAAAGCTCCGCCTCTAAGCATAACTGCTCCTGATTCTTTTACACTTTTTGCTATTGTTACAATCTGATCTTCGCTTTCTACAGAACAAGGTCCTGCTATAACAACAGGTTCACTTCCGCCAAATCTAATATTTCCAATTTCTACTATGGAATCTGTTTTTTTGAATGCTCTGTTGGCTTTCTTAAACGGCTCTTGAACTTTAATAACTTTATCTACTCCCGGAAGCAAAAGCTAATTGTTTCTCTATCTATTTTAGAAGTATCTCCGACAACACCTATTACAGTGCAGTCTACTCCAACTATTTTGTTTATAGATACCCCTTTTTTTTGAAGTCTGTCTACCACATTATCTATATCTTCATCTGAAGATCATTTTTCATCACTACTATCATTTTTTATTTCTCCGTAAATTAATAATTTTATAATATCTTTTAAAAATAATTGTTTTTTTACCTTGACAAGGTTGAATGTATTTTTGGATATGTATATATTGGCGCTTAACGCCAATAAAAATAAAAGAATTTCTGATAAAAATATGAACGTAAAAATGCAGAGAGGTTTCTGTTTATTTTTTTATCATTTGAAACATACATTCATTATATATTTTTTTTAAAAACTATGTCAATATTTTAGATAACTCCATTTTTGTTGCTGTTTCATTAATAATACGCGTAGCACATACACGTCTAAAGAGTTGTATCACCCCAAAACAAAATAAGCTTTAGTGATTACTTGAATTTTAGGAAAATATGATTATAATAGTTTTTCAATAATATTAAAAAGTTTAACTATACGGAGGATTTTATTTTATGAGTGAAAAACAATTTCATAATTTTGAAGCAGAGACAAACAAATACTTGACTTAATGGTTCATTCCATATATACGCACAAAGAATATTTTTACGAGAGCTTATATCTAATGCAAGCGATGCGATAGATAAAGCAAAGTTTGAATCTATTACTATGGCGGATAAATATGGAAGTATGGATGATTTAAGAATAAAATAACTGTTGATGAAGCAAACAGAATACTAACTATAAGCGATAACGGAATTGGTATGACAAAAGATGAGTGTATACAAAATATAGGCTCTATAGCAAGAAGCGGAACAAAAATTATTTCTTGAAAAAATGCAAAACGAAAAAGCAGGTAAAGATAGCGGTATAGATTTAATAGGTAAGTTTGGAGTCGGTTTTATTCAGCATTTATGGTTTCGAGTAAAATAGTAATAGAAACGCGATCAGCACATAGCGAGAATGGCGTTAGATGGGAAAGCAATGGAGATGGAACTTACTCTATAGAAGAGATTGAAAGACCGTTAGAAAAAGAGGTACAGACATTACACTTACTCTAAAGCCAAAAATGATGATTACGAAAATGATACAAACTATGCCGACAGATACACGCTTCAAGACTTATACAAAAATATTCCGATTATGTACACTACCCTATTTTTATGGATATGCCAATCCCTAAAAAAGATGATAAAGAAATAACGCAATATGAAGAAAAAATTATAAAACTCTATAGTAAGTATTTGGCAGAAAGATAAAAAAGAAATAAAAAAGAAGAATACGATGAGTTTTATTAAGCGCACTTTAGAGACTATGAAAATCCATTTGAAGTTATACACACAAAAGCAGAAGGCACTTTGGAATATACAGCACTCTTATTTTATACCAGGCAAACAACCTTTTAATTTTTTACAACCAAATTATGAAAGAGGTCTTGAGTTATATTCAAGAAATGTTTTTATTATGGAGAAATGTAAAGAACTAATCCTGAATATTTAAGATTTGTAAGAGGGCTTGTAGATTCACCTGATTTTTTCTCTGAATATTTCAAGAGAAATTTTGCAACATACAGGTAGCCTAAAAAAAAAATAGCCTCAAACATAGAAAAAAAAGTTTTGGACACTCTAACATCAATACTTAAAAATGCAGAAAAAAATATGAAGAGTTTTGGGGTGAGTTTGGCGAATCTATAAAAGTTGGCATTTACAGCGACTATACAAAAAAAGATAAATTAAGTGAGCTTTTATTATTTAGGTCTTCAAAATCCGAAGGCTATACAACTCTCGCTGAATACAAAGACAGAATGAAAAGTGAACAGGAATATATCTATTATGCGACAGGAGAAAACAAATCATCGATAGAGCGTCTACCACATATGGAGGGTATAAGAGCAAAAGACTATGAAGTTTTTATATTCACCGACAGAATAGACGAGTTTATGGCTTCAATGATACGTGAGTTTGAAAGTAAAACAGCTCCGCTCTATTTTACAAGGCGAAATAGAAACCAAAAAAGATAGTGAGAATAATGATAAAGAGAAAAAAACCGATGAAAATGTTACAGAGATTTTTAAATGCAATAAAAAATGTTTTGGGCAGTGAAAAGGTAAGCGATGTAAAGGAAAGTAGCCGATTAAAAGAAGTGCTGTGTGTCTTGTATCAAAAGAAAGACGGTATAAGTTTAAATATGGCTAAAGTTCTTGCCGAAACAGGAAATAACTTATTCGGTATGAAGGCAGAACGTATTTTAGAAATTAACACAAATCATAAACTTTTTGAGGTTATGAAAAAAGAGTATGAAGATAATAAAGAGTCTGAAAAGTTTAGAGAATATTCGGAGCTTTTGTTTGATGAAGCATCTATACTTGAAGGCAATCTACCTGCCGACCCTGCTTTATTTGCAAAACGTTAAGTGAGCTTATGATAAAATAGCACAATTTAATAAAATTAAAAAAACAAAAAAGCCCTGCCAATAATAAGCGGGGCTTTATAGTTTAATATTTAAACATATTGCTTTGGTTTAAGCATACTACAATTTTACGGATCAAAACGATATTTAATACCGGCAGTTCCACCTATTCCAACCGTAAATGGTTTGAATAATAGTCTTAAATCAATACCAAAGTTTACACCTAAATTACCGAAGAACTTTGTTACTTGAGCATCTGCAAGAATTGACAAATAAATTGAACCAAACATAGGTTGTATGTAATAATTAGAATTTCCAGAAGTTTCGTTTGCATAAAAATCTGACTGTAAAAAAGAAACATTTCCTTTTCCAAGTACAGCGTTAATAACAGTCCTACACCTATACTAAAATCCCTTGTAGGGTAAAATCTGTATAAAAAACCAATTTCAAACTGCGAGATACTTAAAGCCTGTGTTAAAATTAGTGTTATCTGTACTAGTAAAAGAATTAGTCTGACCGTTTGTCATATACATAGTACCCAAAAATTGGTCAATGATTGTAAAACCAAATATAGACCCAAACCCATACCATAAGACTTCTTATCTTCAGTCAAAAATATTAAGTCTAAATTAAGCGCGGCGCCAAAAGGGGCAGCACTTAATGATTTATTTATATTAGCAGCAGTAGCTTTACTATTTACTAAACCGAAATATTTGCCAAGGGAAATACGCGATCCAAGGTCAAATTTCATAGGTGTAGCAAAAACATTGTAAAAGTTAAACTAATTAGAAAAAAGTGTGCAAAGCAATATTCTTTTCATAACTAAATCCGCCGAAAATTAATATAATATGGTTTTAATATATCATAATATATACATTCTATATAAAATTCTGTAATTGGTAAATACAAATATAAAATTATATTAATTATACAAAATTTTAAACTTCCTGTATATAATTATCGGATAATCCTACTTTAATTTTAATGTAAAATAAATAAATTTAACAAACTTCTAAATATATAAACTACCTCCTGTACTATGTACACATACCTGTTATTTGACAAAAACCATTTCTTTATATATGATTCATAAAATTTATTAACTAATGGTAAAAAAATAGTGATAATAAAACAAATAAATAAATATATGGGGCTTATAATTTTAGCAGTCTCTGCTGTAGGCTTTTTCTTTCCACGAACAACTTCTTGGGCTGTTCCTCATATACCCACAATGCTTGGAATAATAATGTTCGGTATGGGACTCACTATAGAAAAAAAAGACTTTGAAAATGTAATGAAAAAACATATCATATTTTTATAGGCTCACTTCTTCAATTTACAGTAATGCCAATTCTTGCTTACCTGCTTGCCGTAGTTTTTAATCTACCTAAAGACTTGGCAATAGGTGTTATACTGGTTGGAAGCGTATCTGGTGGCACAGCATCAAATGTTATAACTTATCTTGCAAAAGGTGATGTTCCGCTTTCTGTTTCTATGACAACAGTATCAACTATACTTGGTGCTTTTATAACTCCTATTCTAGTTTTTTTTTTTAGGCGGTAAATGGATTAATGTTTCTATAGTTGCTATGTTTATAACCCTACTTAAAATAATAATTGTACCTATAACACTCGGAGTTTTAGTAAGTTATTTTTTTTCAGGCTTTGTAAAAAAATATATTAATGTAATGCCAGTATTTTCAATATTTACAATAGCTTTAACTTGTGGAGCAATCATAGGTCAAAACGCTAAACAGATAATCTCTTCCGGACTAATTATAATCTTGGTTGTTATTATACACAATTTGCTTGGCGCTTTTTATAGCTTATTTTACTTCAAAGGCATTAAAACTTCCTCAAAAAGAAATATTATCTGTTGCTATAGAGGTTGCAACTCAAAACTCAGGACTTGCCTCATCGCTCGCTATTGCTCACTTCTCACCTATTTC
Source organism: Whitmania pigra (assembly GCA_021613335.1). Classification (NCBI taxonomy): domain Eukaryota; kingdom Metazoa; phylum Annelida; class Clitellata; order Hirudinida; family Haemopidae; genus Whitmania; species Whitmania pigra. The sequence goes on from JAJTWR010000022.1 coordinate 41,020, forward strand.
AGCAGTACCCGGAGCAATATTCAGTGTGTGGCACAATATAAGCGGTATGATATTGCCCAAATTATTGGCAAGTAAAAATTAAAGATGAAAATAATAAAATAGCATCTGATAAAAAAGTATTGAAAAATAAAACCTTAAATTAAATATTTTCTCTTAATTTAATTCATTTTTTTAAACTTAAAAGATAATTACTAGCACTATAAAGAGAGCCTATTATTGAAAGCAGGAGATTTTTTTTCTAAAGCTGTTTTTTTCATATATTCCACTGCTTCTGAAAAAATCTTAATATGAATACTTGTAAGCCCTATAGTTTTTAAATATTCATATACATACTGAGAATTACATTCTTTATACTCAGTCTTGGTGAGCTTATTATTAAACTCATACGATCTTTGTATTCCAGTAAACCTTCACACATTCTTTTTATATCTTTATCAAATAGCGGTGAAAATAAAACAACTACATATTCATACCAGCTAAAACAGAATATAAAACTTTTTCAACAGAGTCACCGTTATGCGCCCCATCGACTATAACTTTTGGATATCCATCTATTACAGTAAGCCTTCCGTTTACATTAAAATCTTTTAGACTATCAGCAGCGCCTTTTGTAAAATGAATAATCTTTATCTTTATACAATAATCTAAACGCCATAAAAGCGGTTGATATATTTTCAGCTTGAATGAAATCCTAAAACAGAAAGTGAAAAGTCCATACTGAAATTTTTTCTTTGTATTTAAATATAAGTTCACTGTCGCTGGATTTAATAACCTCATAATTAAAATTCTCACCAAGCATAAATATGTCTGTGTGTTTTTTCTTTTGAATAATCTCTTAAAACATTAAGTGCTTCTTCTTTTTGTTTTGATACTACTGTTTGTGTATTCTCTTTTATAATGCCTGCTTTTTCTTTTGCAATGAGCGTGAGAGTATCTCCAAGTATTTCCATATGATCAAAAGATATTGAAGTTATAATTGATAAAGAGCTATCTACAATATTTGTTGCATCAAGGCCTTCCGCCAATACCTGTTTCTATACATGCATAATCAACTTTTTTTCAGAAAAATAATAGAGACATATTACGGTAAATATTTTCAAAAACAGTAAAACCACCTATCAGTTCGATACTATTAGCTATATTTTTAATACGCTCTGTTATTAAAGCAAATCCTCTTCTTTTATCCACTCCCCATTTATTCTTATTCTCTCACATGCGCTTATTATATGCGGAGATACAAACTACCCACATTATTACCAGCACTCTCAAGCATTTTGGAAAGAGAAAGTGTTGTGGAACCTTTACCTTTCGTACCTGCAATATGAATTACCTTAAAAGTTTGTTTATAACCCAAAGCATCCAGTATTTTTTTTGTGTTTGATATATGGGCATTACTTCTCTTGTATACCCCGTTTTAAGTTTTTTTAAGTCTATAAAAGAATATATATAATCAAGTGCTTCATCAAAGAGCATTATTTTTTACCTAATATTATTTTTATAATTAAGATATCATATTTCAAAAAATTGTCAAAATACAGTACATAATGAAGAAGATTGGAACAAAGATAAGATTAAGTATTTTATTAAAATATTATTCTTGTATTTTTATGTTTTAGACTTTAATATAAAAAATATATGAATATAAAATTAAAAGATATAAAAGAGCATATTCCAAAAATACGTTAATGTTATAATGCTTGTTACAGGAATAGATGTTGAAGTTATGGATAGTGATTTCATAAGAATAGCTGCAACAGGAAGACTTAAAAAGAAAATTGGCGATAGTATGGAAATACTTCTCATATATACAGAAAAACTATTTCCGACAACAAGATGAAAATAGTTTACCAATCCGCGTGAAGAAGAAAATATGTGATATGTGTGGAAGTAAAGCTGAAAATGCAAAGAACTTATATAGCTTTCGATGCCTATATCTTTGGAGGGAACAAGTTTTAGAAGAGTTATCGGTCTTATATTTTGAAACAAAACAACAAAAGATAATTTTTTGAAAAAACAGGAAAACTATATACTCTTCCTTGAGCAAATGGCAGATATTGTAAAGCAAAACTTTATGATATTATCAAAAAGAACTTCCATTCAACAGAACTCAATATTAAACAGAGTATTCAATAAAATAAATGATGCTGTTTATAGTAGTCGACAAAGAAAACAAACTTATAAACTCCAATGCAAAAGCAAACTCAATACTTGGGACAAGAAAGGGATATGGCAAAATAGAGATAGTCTATTCAGGGGATACTATTTTTTATATAAAAAAGAGTTTAAGATAAAATACAATGATGTATATTTTGAACATATAGGGGAAATTGTAGACCACCCTGTAGAACTCGGTGTTATGCAAAGGAATTATAATATTCAAAGAAAAAAAAGAATACAAAAACGATGAAGCAGCTACTACTTATCTACAAAACGAGAGAGCAATAAAAAACTTTATATATGTATCACCTCAAATGAAATTAATAGATGAGACAATAAAAAAAGTAGCCCTAACAAACTCGACTGTTTTAATAACAGGAGAAAGCGGAACAGGAAAAGAATAGCAGCAAGAACAATACATTTCTTAAGCAGGAGACGAGAAAAACCATTTGTAGCAATAAACTGCGGAGCAATACCTGAAGCACTTTTAAAAGTGAATTATTTGGCTATGTTAAAGGAGCTTTCACAGGAGCCGACCCGCAAGGAAAAATGGGTAAGTTTGGAACTTTCAAGCGGGGTGTTTTATTTTTGGACGAAATAGGAGATATGCCTTTATATATGCAGTATAAAACTTCTTCGTGTACTTCAAGAGAAAAAATAACAAGAGTAGGCTCAAATAAACTTACAGATGTTGATGTAAGAATAATTGCAGCCACCAATAAAAATCTTGAATATCTTATAGAAACAGGAGAGTTTAGAGCAGATTTATTTTATCGTCTAAATGTAATACCGATAGAGATGCCAGCACTTAGAGAACGTGAAGGAGACATTGAAAGACTTGCTCTACACTTTGCAAACAAACTACTCAAAAATATTAAAAGTAGATTTTAAGCTGATGGATTTTCAAGTTATGGAAAAAATTAAAAAATTATTCTTGGCCGGGTAATATTCGCGAACTTGAAAATACTGTTGAATATATGGTAAACCACATTGCCGAAGACGGAATTATATATGAAAAATATTTACCGAAAAAAATAACTCTGTATGATACTAAAAATAAAAAAACAGAAAAAACAAATAATCATAAATCTATAAAAGAATTTGAAGAAGAAAATATAAGAATTCTCTTAAAAGACTACGGCACAAGTTTAGAGGCAAAAAAGAAGATAGCAAAAATACTAAACATAGGTATTGCGACACTATACAGAAAATAGAATTATATAAAATAGATTAAAAAATAGATAAAAAAGGTATTGATAAAATTGAAAAAAATTGATTCTCTCTCCCGTTGGAGGACTTAATCATTTAAAAGCAGCTGTTGCATCCGGGGCAGACTCTGTATATTTCGGCTCGACTATGTTAATGCAAGAATGGGAGCTGAAAACTTTGAAGGGATTGGTATCGAAAACGCTATAAAATACGCAAAATTAAGAAATGTCAAGTGTACATAACTTTTAATACGCTTCTTTATAATAACGAAATAAAACCTGCCAATAGATATGATAAAAAATATTTACTCGATGGGTGCGGACGCTGTTTATAGTTCAGGACTTAGGACTTCTTAAGGCTATAAGAGATAACATAAATATAGCAATTCACGCTAGCACACAATATCTTGTAATAATTTAGCTTCTGTAAAACTTCTGAAAAATTAATATATCAAGAGTAGTTTTAGCCCGAGAAATGACAGTAAAAAATATAAAATTTATAGCAGAAAACACAAAAGTTGAACTTGAAACCTTTGCTCACGGTGCATTATGTGCAAGTTTTTCGGGTCAATGTTTATACTCTTTTTTTAAAGGCGGAAGAAGCGGGAATCGTGGCAGCTGTGCCCAACCTTGCAGATTAAGCTATGGCGGCGGAAAAAACCAAATTACCCTATAAGCACGAAAGATTTAATGACAATTGACATACTTCCAGATTTGCTTAAAAGCGGAATATCTGCATTAAAAATTGAAGGCAGAATAAAAAGACCAGAATATGTTCTGTGGTTACAAGTATATACAGAAAAGCAATAGACACTATTTTAGAAAATAAAAGTGATTTTGAAAAAGAAGACAGTAAAAAATATAAATATAGATTTAAGAGCAAAATATAAAGAGGCTCTTATAAAAATATTTAACAGAGGCGGTTTTACAAAAGGATATTTTTTTAATAATGATAATAGCGTCAGTAATGATATTTTCAATAATACAAAACCAAGCCATCAAGGTGAATATATAGGTACTATTTTAGATTACAAAAAAAACAAACTTTATGTAAAAACGGAAAACAATTAAATGTGTATGATGGACTTTCATTTGGTAGTAGCGGAACTTTGGGTAGGGAAATATCAGATATGTACAAAAATGGAGAAAAAATAAAACGGTATCGGAAAACTTTATTTTAGCTGTGTGCTTAAGGGTATAATAGGAGATAGTATTTACAGAACAACCGACAAAAGCCAAATAGATTACGCACACTCTATTATAGAAAGTGATAACATAAAACACAAATTAAAAAATTTTTAAAAGTCGACAACAAGATAACAGTTAAAGCAGAAAATGATTATTTAAAAGCAGAGTTTGTCAGTAATTATATTGTAGAAGAAGCAAAAACTCATAGCTCGTCAAAAGACGATATATTAAAATCAATAACAAAAACAGGTGGTACAGTATTTATATTTGAGCCTATAGAAACCAAAATTATAGGCACTGCCTTTATACCTGTAAAAATTATAAATGATGTAAGGCGTTCACTGATTGAAATACTTGAAAAAAAATTGCTCGCTAGTGAGAGTATAAATTATAATTTGGATTTTCCAATAAGCAAAAACAGTGTAATTGAATATCCAAACACAAAAATAAAAGTAGCCATAACAAACGATATTAAAATTTTGAAAGTAGAGATGATATTAAAAATAATTATAATATAAAAATATACTCCCCAAAAATATACGGAATAGAAATTATTAAATATTTTGAAAACAAAACAATAGACGGATAATACTGCCCCACATAACTTTTGATGATGATATAGAAAAATAAAAACTATAATAAAAAAAGATATGATTGTTATATGTAATAATATAGGTCAAATTATGGCATTAAAAGATTTGTGTAAAGTTTGGGCAGGTATCGGACTAAATGCATAAAATGATTAACGCGGTGGATTTTTTATATTCACTTAAATGCTCTATGGTTATCTCTTCAATGGAAGCGAGAGAAAAACTAAAACACACAATATCCATAAAAAGTGGACTTATCCCTGTTATGAATTTTGTAGTATGCCCCAAAAGCTCTGCTATAGGATGTAATAGATGCATACAAAAGATTATTTACGATACAAAAAATAAAAACCATACACTTCGATTGTAAAACAGTGCAAAACAAAACCAGCTTTATTTAGAAAATATAAAAAAAGAAAATGGCGAAATAGATATTTTTTATAATATTAATTAAGGCTTTTATTCTTGTTTTTTATTTGCTAATTTCTTTGTGTAAACAACAAGAGTATCTATAGAGTCCTTATCAAAAAAATCAATTTTTTCTCCATAAGTTTTAAGCATCATTAAATCATCTTCTGTTTTAGATTGTCAGCTTTTTTACTTACTATTGTTTTCATCATATACATACCAAGTGAGTGCAAAAGGGAAAGTTTTTATAGTCCATACCGCCTCTTAAATGAAATACCTTTACTTTTTCTTTCATCTCTGAAGAAAAGTTTCTGTCTACAATTTTTTTCATTTCATTTTCAGAATTTGGATTTGTAAGCCCGACAGTGTGAATACCACAATATTTTTATCTTTAAGGTGCTTCATATTATTTTTTATTAAATTAAGTCCTGCTATACCACTTGCATAAATCCCACCACCAAATACTATAGTGTCGTATTTTTTTATATCGCCCAACCCTATAATGCTGAGCTAAACAAATCAGCATCAAGACGTGAGGCTATTAATTTAGCATATTTACCGGTATGCCCATACTTCGATTTATAAACTACTATTGTTTTCATAATAAATCAGCTCCTTTAAAATTATTTATCTATTATTTGCTAACTATTTTTTTTCTGATATTCCAAACGGTATACGCATATTTATAGTTGTACCAAAACCTATTGAGCTTTGAACATTTATAGTACCTTGCATTATTTCAACCAAATCTTTTACTATAGAAGCCCTATTCCAACTCCAGCCAACTCTCTTGAAAATCTTGAATCTGCTTGATAAAAAGGAATAAATATTTTTTTTAGCTGTCTTGGTTTTATGCCTATACCGGTATCTTGAACTAATACATCTACTTCTTTAGGTATTATATTATTCATTAAATGATAATTAAATAAATCAGGCGACATAATCTATTGATTTTGCTTCAATAGCATCAACCAAACGCACGCTTATAGTTATAGAACCGCTCTTTGTAAACTCTTAAATGCATTTGATATAAGTCCTTCCATTATAATCTTAAATCTATCACGATGCCCTATAAGCATTTTGCATGCTTCATCTATTTTTATATTTGTTTCAAGTTTGCTTGCCATAAAGTTCTCTATAGTTTTCTATTATTTCATTTATATCATTATATACATCAAATTCTTGTATACTTTGATTTGCAGTATCTTCGTCTTTAACTGCTACTTTTATTAAATTACTGTTTATATCATAGAGCTTTTTTATGCTTCTTGATATAATATCTATTGCTTGCTGTTTCGGCTCATCTGATATATTTTTATTTTTTCAATATTGAAAGATAACCCATAACTTCTGTAAAAGGATTTAAGCTCATGTGTTATTGTTGCCTTAAACTCTCTTATAAGTCTATTGTAATACGAAGATTCTTTTTTTAAAGACCTTATTTCATTCGACATTATATTTATGCGTTTTTGCCCTGCAAATATTAGCATGCATTTTTTCTTGTGAGCTCATCATCAAAAAATAAAGTCTATTTACGGCAATTTCGGCAAGAGCATTTCTTATTACGCCTTCTTCACACCACTTCATTGCATCTTTAAGTGGAAGAAAAAAAGGTTTTATATTCTCCTCCATAACCGAACCATCTGTTTTAGATTCTTCAGGTTTTTTTACCCGTTATAATCGCAAGTTGTTACAAATATTCTCTCTGTTATTATTTCCCAGGTGAACTGTAATAAAAAGATCCCATCATATTAATGTTTTTAGGCTCTACACTATAACCTGTCTCTTCCAAAAGCTCTCTGGATGCACATCTTTTCACACCGTCTTCGATTTTTTTTAGTTTAAGTTCACTCTCTTCAAGAATACCCGCAGGAACTTCTACCATAGAAAGAGTGTATTCATCTATATCTTTAAGTTCTTTTTTTCCTAAAATCTTTTCTCTAAAAAGTGCAACTGCTCTAAAATTTGAAATTAAAAGTACATTACTCGCCTTCTATATAAGCGTATGGAATAATCCCTACTCCATCGATAGCGCGTCTGCTTACTATATCACAATTATATGCATCCGAATAAGAACCGTCTCTATATTCATTTACCACAACATATCTTTCCAATATTGAAAATCCGGTATTTAGTTCAACAGGTGGTGACTTATGTAAGTATTTAGCATCTTTTACAGGTTTTGCATTCTTTTTCATAGATTTATAATTTTACTTATATAAAAAATATTAAAAATTACAAGGTAGGGATGTTTATATTTTGTTAAAGTTATTTTATTTCCTTTTTCATTATATTTCACACTCATCAAATATGATTTTATAAGAATCATTCCGCGTCCGTTTTCTCTTTTATTTCCAGCTTTTAATATATTATTAATTGGTATTCAGGGTCAAATCCATATCCATCATCTTCAACTTCTGTTACAAGAGCGTTTTTATTTAAAATCAAAGTTATTTTTACAGACGTTTTTTGGGCGGTATCGCTTTCAAGAAGTGTTTTTAATTTTTCTTTATATACACCAGTTTTAGCCATTCTTTTTTTGAATCATAAAGTATATGCAGATTTCCATGTTCTATTGCATTCATTATAACCTCATATACAAGCCAAGAGAATATATTTTTAAATCCTCAGTGTAGAATATATCTTTTATGAGGTTCGCATACAGATTCAATGAAAGGCACAATCTTTGATATATCATTAGATAGCGTATATTTTTTAGTCAAAATTTTTTTCATAAAATACATCATTATAAATTAGCTAAAATAAATGCTGTAAAGAAGTTTCTTTTTTGCTTAAATATAGAGTTAAATATTTATTATACAAAAGTCTAATTTATGATACATTAAATCATTATTTTGTCAAATGGAGAGTTTAAGGACAACAGCTATAGCACTAACTAAATATATTACCATAACACATAGCATATGATTAAAGACAATGTCTAAACAAAGCTATAGCCGTTGATGTAAAAAGAACTTAAGTCTTTGTATTTATGACTTTTAAAAAAGTCGTTAAACAACGATAACATTATCAAAATCCTAATAAAAATATAAATGCGTTCTGGTAGATACCAGTATCTGGACTTCGAAAAAAATTCAAGTGTTTTAAGGAAATAATATAACTTTTTTAATTTCTTAAAAAAGTAAAGACAGAAAAAAGCTGTTTTGAAAAGCTGTATCTACTACCTTTTATATCTTTAAATCTTTAACTTATTTTTAGAAAATACCCCATACCTACTTTAAAAAACTATCTACATACTTGAGAAAATATATATTGCTTGTTGAGTTATGGTCAAATAGGTGTATATAAAATAAAAATTATGTATGTTTTTTTATTAGTCAGTATTTTCAGAATTATTTTAGTGTCATCATTTATATTTTCCTCAATATGTTTTTTTTGCATTGTAAAAGTTTTTAATAAATATCGAAGAGTCAATCGGGAGCAATATCAAAAAACCCTGCGGCCGCAATATATAAAAGTCCTTTCGCATTGTCGGCCGAGAGCGGCGAGCCTTGAAGTATCGACTGAAAATGATATTCATAAAAAACATAAGCGACTATTAAAAGTTTTATGATGTTTGAAATTAATTTTGCTTTCATTTTTTTCATCCTATTTTTGAGCACCTCATATATTTTCACAATAACAGCTCCGATTATTGAAAGCGCTGTGATAAATCCCGCAAGTCCTATGGAAATATTTTTTTGCTTTACCGATTGTGCGAAAACTTATATTGTCTTTCATTTCATTTTTTATTGTTTCAAGAGATTTACAAAGTTCTTTTATATCATTTTCCAAAACATCAAATCGAAGTGATAGCTCTGTTTGCATAGCAGATATTTTATTTAATTTCTCATGTAAAAGTTCAACCTCGCTTTTTTTATTTTTCACTTCACTGATTAAACCGTTACCTGTAAGAAGTCCGCTTTCTGTTATTCCAACCTTATGCTCTAAATTATTTATTCGTATTTCATTTTTGTGTGTTTTAGTCATTCTATCCATTTAATACCGCCAAATATTTTTTATATAATTTTTCTCTATCTTCCAAACCGTTGTATCCGCCGTTTATTATTTTGGTAACTGTTTTTTGTGTCGCCGATTTTTGCATATTTCGAACAGTTTTTTCCGTCCAATATTCGAGTGCTATATTAATTACATTGTTTATATCAAGTGCAATATCCGGATAATTCAGTAAATCGATTTTTAATTTATCGCCGTATTTTTTATAATTCTCTCTGCCTGTAAGCTGTATTATTCTCTGCCTCGATAGTTGTAACCGTCATCTGTGCCGTATCTGTTTCCCATTCTGCCGTTATATACAAAATTGGCAATTGCCTTTTTTCCCGAGCTTCACAAGCTCATGTGCTTTTTCTGCTGTTTTCACTCTTTGTTTAAACATTTCAAAAAGTCTCTCTGCCGTATAATTTAAGTTTTCTTCAAGTCGTGTAAAGTTTTTTTGACTCGTGAGAACACGTGCCAAAACATAGCTAAAGTTATTTTGTCTTCGTGAACATAAATATCTAAAATACTGTTTAATGCTTTAAGCCACTTAATATCTATATTCATTTTATTTAAGTTTTCTTTTGTTAACATAGCTACCTCACAACTTGTTATAACTACAATATATTCATTTATACATTTTATATAATAAACGCTGTTATTATATTTTTTCTTCTGTTTTGCTTTATATTCACTATGCGAAAAATGAAAATTAATAACTGTGAATTATATTTAGCAGATTCAAATACTGCTCTTAACAAGTTCGAAAATGAAAGTTTTGACGCTGTCATAACTGACCCGCCATATCAATACTTAAAAACTAAAACTTGATAAATCTTTTGATGAAAATAATGTGTTTCAAAATTGGCAGAGAATATTAAAAAATAATTCTCTTATCGCTTTTTTTGGTTTTGGTGATGCCTTTCACCGATGGAATATTTTACTACACGATTTGCGTTTTAAGTTTAAAGAAACTCTTGTGTGGGAAAAAACACAAATTAATAATCCATTTTCAAGTTTAGCGAGAACAGTTGAGTTTATATCCATACGCTCGAAAGGACACGCTACAATAAATAAATCTTCTTATAGATTTTTTTGACCACTGCATAAATAACGACAAATTAGAATCGCTTAAAGAAAATTATAAACATCTGCATTCAGCTCTTAATAATCTAAAGACATAAACGAAATAAAAAAAATATCTTGAAACTGGAATAACAGAAATATTCAACCACTCGAAAGAAAAACCTAAAATAACTATTAGTTCAAATACAAAGCTCGCTTCAAAAAATATAACAACATTAAAAACACTAAAAGAAGGAAGGCGTGAAACTTCAATAATACGCTGTAAAAGAGACGCCAACTACGCGTCTGCGTCCAGACGGATGAACACCCAACGCAAAAACCAGTCGAGTTAATGAGCAGAATAATAAATCTTACTACAAAAGAAAATGATATTGTGCTTGACCCTTTTGTGGCGGAGGTTCAACCGCTATAGCTTGCATAAAAAATAATCGTAGTTTGTTGGTATAGAAATTGACAAAGAATATTTTGATATTGCTTGTAAACGCATTAACGAAGCGTAAAAAATATAAATTAAAAAAAGAGGTAAAAATGAAAACTATTGAAAACAGAAAACCAGTAACTATGAAAATTAATTACAACAAAAAAGCTATATGGCTTTGGTGTTTAATTAAGTACAGCAAGATTGTCAAACAAACTTTGCAGCAATTACAAATCCTTTGACAGGTACTATTCACAGTTTAGAGACAATAATATACATGATATTATTTATGAACATGAGAAAATACACTTAATCCAGTCGCAAAGACTTGGCAGAATAAGTTTTTTAATTGTCTATCTTTTTAATTCAATAAATATGGATACTACAATAACCCTCTTGAAGTTGAAGCTTATGAAAATCAGTATAATTGTCAGTGTATTAAAGGTGATAAAACTGTGTATTTGAAGTGATTTTT